>CM076687.1:21837045-22244545 GCA_038501925.1 Xenopus petersii | reverse complement strand
CGTCCATTGTACTTTAACTTGGCGCCATATGCAAATTAAGCATCGCTATCGTAATGTCACGTTCTTGAAGAATTAACGCTAGCGCAACTTTGCTACCTTTCGCCTCCCTGAGCGCAACTTTATATTTTAGTGAATTAGCAGCGCCCTGGCGAAACTTCGCCTTGCGAAGTGTGGCGAAGGCGTCGCTAGTGTATTTTCGGCGCTTAGTGAATTTGCCCCCGAGAGTGGCGATAGATAGATGATAGATAGATACTTTCACCTATAGTTTAATAACATTCCTTTAATTATTCTTATCCAATGAATTGATTTAATTTTTACAAAAAAAATTTGCCAGAGAGGAATCTGCACCAAATCATCATTATCACTGTTTTGTATAATCTATATAAATCTATATCTGCAATTTATCTATGCATAACCCTTAACTGTATCTGCAGGGAACCTTAATTGTGATTTCCCTGTCCAATCTGCCAAAAGTTTCAGTAATTAGCAAATTCAAAAATGTAATATAATTAAGGGGATTAGTTAGTGAAAGAGGTGGAAAGTTGCTTCTATTAATCTAATTGTTAAAGACAAGGTTGCTATTGGTTACTGGACTGGAAAGCATTGCTCCTTTTCTATTATAACTTCTATGGTGACATGGTTGGGCATAATACTCTCTATAAAGTCTACAAGGTCAATGATATCAAGACTGGAAAAGCGCCTGGAAATGTCTGATCATTGAGAAAAAAGTACAAAAACACCTAAATCAGCCTTACCTAAAACATTTATACCCTGCAACTGTGCATGTTATTTATATAACACCAACTGATTTCACCAGCTCATTACGAGATTATTCATCATTCATATTAGTACCTACCCCAATGGAACTTTCTCACACAGTAGAGTCAGTTTTATTATGTCCCAATTAATTGTGTATGTGGAAAAGATACAGAGGCAAAACTCCTTCCAGCTGGAACTAAGATCAGGATTCCAGTGCTCCAAAGCAGAAATGCTTGTTTCATAAGTGTCCATAATAACTAGGGATGCACCGAATCCAGGATTCGGTTCGGGATTCGGCCAGGATTCGGCCTTTTTCAGCAGGATTCGGATTCGGCTGAATCCTTCTGCCCGGCCGAACCGAAGGGAGGGAAATTGCGTGACTTTTTGTCACAAAACAAGGAAGTAAAAAATGTTTTCCCCTTCCCCACCCCTAATTTGCATATGCCGGATTCGGTTCGGTATTCGGCCGAATCTTTCACAATGGATTCGGGGGTTTAGCCGAATCCAAAAAAGTGGGTTCGGTGCATCCCTAATAATAACTTTTCATAACAAAGACAGGGTTCTTAGTAAATATTTGACAACAATCTGGATCACCAAAATAATCATTGTGTCCAATTTTTCATACACATTTCTGATTATTTTTATTTATCATCTTAAAGTGCAAATCTAAACATAAACTCCAGTTATTATATCATAAATACAGGGACTTATCAGCCTACACCCCCCCCCCATAAACAAACATTGTTGGTCTAAATTTTGATAGACCTTATTCACTTATATTTACAGTTATATTAAAACGATGAATTGTTTTCTGCAAATGGTATTATAGGTTGTTGTAATGAATCTAAAGAAGCCACTGTTTACACGTGCAATCATAAAATCTGTCTACCTTGCACAGTATTTATGCATGTGAAGAATGGAGAAAGATGATCATAACCAATTTACACATAAGGGCAGAGACACACACTGCAAATCGGGGGAGAATAGTCGCCTGGCAACAAACCTCCTCTTCTTTGGGGTGACTAATCTCCCCAAACTGCCTCCCCTGCCTTCCCGCTGTCTAGAATGTAAATCGCCAGCTGGATGGCACTCAGATCGCTTTGTTTTCCAAAGTCGCCTGAAGTTGCCTCACAAGGAAACTTCGGGGCAACTTTGAAAAACGAAGCCATCCCGTTAGCGATTTTCATTCTAGCCAGCAGGAAAGCAGGGGAGATTAGTCACCCCAAAAAAGCTTAGCCTATACATTTCCCTCCAGATCTTTCTATGCAGTTTTTAAACCATCTTTCAATATCTTGCTTATATCAGTTCTTTCAGAGCTCAGATTCACTCTTTTGCTCATTAATGAAGTCCAGTAGAATCCTCCTTTTACACCAATAGCCTTCCCTATGTGGGCCGAGGGATAGTCCTCACACTCCGCTCCCTCCCTATATATAGCAGTAAAATCCCCATGATGTGGCTATAAAACTCTCTCTATCCTACTAGTTAGTGACAAGTAGAAAGATCAACTTGATGAACAATTGATTTTAATTTTATTTATACTTAACAATCAGTAAACCAGTAAGTTGAATCACTGTAAAGAGCGAGCCAAAGTCACAAAAATCTAACTTTCTCCTTATCTAGCCTCTAAAATTCTAGGAGTCCATTCCACACAGTATATTGTGCGATGTGTATCAATAAGTATATAGAAATTGAGCCTCCAATGCATAATGCTAATCCAATAATCCCCAATGTTTATATCGAGGTAAATTTGACCTCCAAAGTATCATGAATAGTATCTACAACAGGGGAGTTGGATATTCCATAGTATTGGCCGTGAAGTTAGATTTAGTGATGGGCGAATTTATTCGCCAGGCGCGAATTCGCGGCGAATTTGCGCGATTCGCCGTCAGCGAATAAATTCGCGAAACGCCCGCGAAAATTCGCGGAAAAAATTCGCCAGCGTTTTCGAAAAAACGGACGCCGGCGCCAAAAACGGGCGCCGGCGTCGAAAAACGGGCGCCGCCGTCAAAAACGAGACGCCGGCGCCGTTTCGCGAATTTTTCGCCGTTTTGCGAATTTCGCGCGAAATTCGCAAATTTTTCGGCGAAGCGAAACTGCACAAATTCGCCCATCACTAGTTAGATTAAGAAGACAGTACTAAGACTCACAGTATTGATGAACAGACAGTCCTGTAGGTCAACTGTTCTTATTACACATCATACAGCGGATTATGTTACCTGCAATCTGCTCAAAAGCAATAATAATCTGAAATCTAATTACCAAATTCCAATTTGTCTCAGAAGGAGTCGAAATTCTAAGAATAACCTAAGAGATTGTCAGGGAATTTAAAATAGAATCTATCCTGACCTAGAAACACTATGCAGCTTTCACTTGTTAGCCTAATGGTTCAGAGATGTTAAGAAACAAGGTTAGTTGTATCAATTAAAGCATCCATCTGCCAGGCCAAACCGAATTTGAATCCTAATTTGCATATGCAAATTAGGGTACGGGAGGGAATCCTAATGAATCCTAATTTGCATATGCAAATTAGGGGTGGGGAGGGAAATCATGTGACTGTCGCAAAACACCCCTAATTTGAATATGCAAATTAAGATCCGGTTTGTTATTTCGCAAAGGATTTAGGGGTTCGGCCGAATCCAAAATAGTAGTTTCGGTGCATCCTTTATATATATATATACAGTATATATTAGGGATGCACCGAATCCATGATTCAATTCGGCCTTTTTCAGCAGGATTCGGATTCAGCCGAATCCTTCTTCCCGGCCGAACCGAATCCGAAGGGAGGGAAATTGCGTGACTTTTTGTCACAAAACAAGGAAGTAAAAAATGTTTTCCCCTTCCCCACCCCTAATTTGCATATGCAAATCAGGATTTGGATTCGGTTCGGTATTCGGCCGAATCTTTCACAACGGACTCGGGGGTTCGGCCGAATCCAAAAAAGTGGATTCAGTGCATCCCTAATATATATATATATATATATATATATATATATATATATATATATATATATATATATATATATATATATATATATACAGTATATTTATTTATATATATATATATATATATATATATATATATATATATATATATATATATATATGATCAATATCAGAACCATCACTTTATTTATATTTCTAAATGTTTTTAAAGCAAGACTGTTGCTTTCAACATAAAATCCTGCCTCAAAAATATGTTACCTTATTCATTTTACAAGATATTTTTTCCTAATACATTCACTGCTATAAAACATTCATTATAACCTGCCCTCTATTCGATTTCTTCTAAACTGTAAGACTTCCCCCCTACATGTCCATAGGTTCTCCTATAAAATGTATCAGCTTCACTAAAAGGTTGTAATGCGATCGCACCACTGAATCAGACATTCCCTTTGAAGTAGAATCGATAGTTGTGATTTGTAATAGGATTCATTCTACTGGCATCGCAATGATATGATCATATTGTGGGTGAGTGGGATCGTTTTATCTGCAACAGTACAAGCTTACAGTATATGAGCCCTTTGCTAAAAATTATATACAAATATACAACACTAATACATTAATACTCAATGTATAAAAAAACTTGGCCCATACATTTCTCTAGTATAATGTGCTCCAAATTGAAGCTACTCGGCAGTAAAATTCAGTAGAATTTTGTGTAAATAAGAAGAAATATATATGCAAAAAAAATGTGGGGTGGGGTTGCCCAACTATTTTATCAATACCATGATCCTTCTTTAATGCTAACAAATAGCAGAGATTAATTTCCAGGAACCTGGAAAGACATTGTAAATCCATAAGCATCCTTAAGCATACAGCACTCTGTGGGCAGATGTAGATATAGATATGCACAAAAGCACACAAACCTACTGCCATTCTCACACCCACACAAATTACTATATCAATAGTAGGTTCAGAATTATAAAACATCCCATACTTAGTGTATTATTGGCAAGTAGTGAGTGAGAAGGCAAACCACATATACTGTATATCATGCAGCATTTACAGCTCCCGTTTATCAGAGATCCATGGCATAGGCTGCACTCCGTAAGTCTTCAGAATCGAAACACTTATCCATTAACCAGAAATGTACACACATGCTGACTGCTGAAGAGAGAACACAATCTGTTTCTCAGCCAGAAAAGAACCCTGGCATAAATACATCCATTTGGTCATAAAATGCCTTCAACTTGCTGTTAAGAAAACACTATTGCTTTTTCTCACATTCCCTGTTAAAAACTGGTACCCTTACCATGTATTTTTTTCCACTGAAAGCAATCTCTCTCTCTCTCTCTCTCTCTCTCTCTCTCTCTCTCTCTCTCTCTCTCTCTCTCTCTCTTTCTGCTTCCCCATTCTGAAAATTAAAGGTTATTGCTTTGATTTGTTATTGGAATGTCCTGCATGCGGCATTCATAATATAGAATAGAGATCATAGATGATAGATGTGCATTTAAAGAAACATACTGTTATTACATTTAACCATTTTTTGTGCTAGATGCCAAACTTGCAAAATAAAAAACATATATTAATAGCTAAACCAGTCCTAGTAAATATGATACCACATTTACCCTTATGATAAGAGCTGTCTCAATAAATTGGGCCGCCCCTGTGTCTCTGAATATATTCTGCATGGAAGTGATTTTTGAGTATCATAAAAACAAACACATTTTTTTGGCAATAGATTCAAAACATTGATGCACTTTTTCATCACTTTTCCTACCAATGGATTATGGTCCACTTCAGTATTAAGGATAATTTCTTACATTCCACACACAACCAATACAGTTTTAGCTTTACTAGGTAGGTCTGGAAGTTAGTCCATGTATCCACAATACCTTTTGTCAAGTTGCCATGCTTTCCCCCAACCCCTCCCAATATGGCCCATTACAGATCTGCTGTGACCTTTTCTAACCATCAGATCATTAACAAAGCAAAAGCATTTTGAAGAGTTGTAAGAAACATTACCTTTCCCCTCTCATTTGTAGTGATGCTTCATCCAGGGTCTCCAATTAATCCGTGCTGGAGTTGTTCAGCAATTCAGTCAGAGCCTCCCTCCCCCACCACCATCCCTAACCTGCTTCTTTCCAGTAGATCGAATGAATACCACTTGCTCCGTCTCTGCCCGAGCCTTCAAAATGGGTTTTCAAAAGCTTTCATAGACCCAACCAGATTAGATGGACCTCAGCAAAGCCAAGTCTTCATTCGGCAGTGAGGATCGGCTTATCCAGCTGAATAGCCAATAATGATGTCCTTAGGCTCTAAATTTTTAGGTACCACCACCAAAGAGATGGGATTCAAAAGCAATGCACTGTAGGACTCAAACTGATGATTCTTTTATTTCCATAAGGATGACTCTTGTAATCCAGTGTTTGCTGGCAATAGGTTTGTCCAGAATGTCAAATCGAAAAGGAATTTAACAACAGCCCGGAGAACACTGTGCTGTTAAATTATTATCCAAGATTAAACTGAATCCAGACCCTGTCGTAAGGTGATCACCCCACCGCTGGCAGGAGCCACCTTAACAATCCTGGTGGGTTATGTTTCCTCTGGATGTGTTTCAGGCAGCAATACTCAGCATTACCAATCACAGAAAGCCTCTGGAAGTATTCCTATACATTTCTATAGCTCAGCTGTTATGATTTATCTGATTCAAGTGAGAAGGTTTTGTAGCTGCCAGAGTCTATGATGCTTGCCCTCTCTCTCTCTTTCTACATCTCCTCCTCTTCTCTCTCTCTCTCTGCACACGTTTCCTTAAATTCTGCAGCTCCCAATCCAGTTCTTCACAGCATCTGCCTGGCTATGTGCATGGTCCATCCAGCAAGCCTTCCTGCTCAGCAACAAACCCGCCCCTCTGGTGATGTCACTTGTCAGTCAGGGGACTCCAGGAAAATTTCAGCTGAAATCTGCAGACAGAGGGAGAAAAAATAAAAAAAAACGATACATAATCCTATTACCATGTGAAACCACACAGCTATTATTTCTCCCATACAGGAGGGAAGGCTCACGTTAAGAAGCAGGAGATCTATTTATAGTCGTGTGTTTAATGTGCTAAAGTATATTTTCTTTGCAGGGGTAAAGTAGCTTATTAAGCTTACTATGGTCGTACATCCATGGGAATGGCGATTAACTCATCCAGCACCTCATTGTTATTGGGTTAAAGATCAGTCACATTTACAAGCAAAGCTATAGCAGTATTTTATTGAATTGTTTAGTCATAGCTCATCAAAATGTCCCTATGACAGTGGCACATTTAATAGGTAAAACATTAAAAATAAAGTTTACTCTTTAAAGGAGAACTAAAGCTTAACTAAAGAAGTAGCTAGAAATGTTGTACATTATGTTTTGGGTTTCTGTATCAGCCCAAGGCAACCACAGCCCTTGAGCAGTAAATATATTTTTTTCAAAAGATGCCCCAGTAGCTCCCCATTTTTATTCTGCTGATTCACTGCACATGCTCTGTGCTGTTGTCACTTACTGAGCTTAGGGACCCACTCACAATAGTTCCAAGAGGATTTGAAGGGCACACACCTGGTCAATTTTCTCAATTGCTTGGGTGCACCTCCCGCAGTGTCCTTCCACACTGCACCACAGGAATCAGAGAAGAGATGGGCAGCGCTCCAGGATAAAGTAAAAATTGCCTTTATTTACAAACAGCAGGGCAGCATAGCAACGTTTCGAGCCTCTGAGGCTCACACTGAGGTCACGCTGGATGAAGAGGAGCTAAAGGTACTTAGTAAAGGTTTTTCCTTTGCATTGGTTGCTGACCCGGACTTTTTTGAATTGGACTTGGCTTTATTTCGATTCTTTAGGAATTTAAGATTAAAAGCACAATTTGCTAATAATGTTATGTATGAGGAGAAATTGGCCATGGGTACTTTTTGTGCCAAAACATTGGGTCTATCTAAACTGAGTAACTTTATGCCAGATAACAAAAATGCTCCAATTGAAACGTATGTGAACATGGTAACCACTGAGATAAAGACACTAGAAAGTGTGTATAGGGGTGGTGAGATACACACTGTGACCCCTAATTTAACAACAGATGAATCTAATGCTTTAAACAAACTGGCAAATCGTAAGGATTTAGTTTTTAAGGCTGCGGACAAGGGGGGTGCAGTGGTTATCATGTCCATAGAGTATTATATTGGAGAAATTAAACGGTTATTGTCTGACGATACTACATATATTAAGTGGGGATCCATTGATGGACATACAAAGAAAAATTGGGACATTGTTACAAAATGCTAGAGATCTACAGGTGATTGATGAGGGGTTGGCGGCATATTTGACACAGGGGAATCCGAAGACCCCTGTGTTTTATATACTGCCGAAGATTCACAAAAATGTAAAACAGCCTCCTGGGAGGCCAATAGTGGCTGGGATTGATCCGCCTTTACCCCGCTAGCGAGATTTGTAGATACTATTATCAGACCACATGTTACCTCTCAGTGCTCTTATATTCAAGATACGGGTGATTTCTTGAACAAAGTGGCATCTATTGTTCTACCTAAGAAAGACGTTTGGTTGGCTACAATGGATGTGGAAAGCCTCTACACCTCCATCCCTCATGATGGGGGTGTGGAGGCGGTCCGCCTCTGTTTGGAACAAGATGAAATCCTGGATGGGGCTCAAAAAAGATTTACACTAAGTTGTCTGGAAATGGTACTAAGATGGAACTACTTTATGTTCAGAGATGAATTCTTTTTGCAACTGAAAGGGACAGCCATGGGATCAAACGTGGCTCCTTCATATGCAAATATATTTATGGGTAAATTTGAAGAAAAGTTCATCTATGCCAATCAGTTGTTCAAAAAACACTGTATAAAATGGCTACGCTACATAGATGACGTATTCATAATATGGGAGGGCCACGTTTGTCCTTAGAACAATTTCATAGGGAAATTAACTCAGCATGCTCCCATATCAAGTTTACTGTACATATAGTTCCACAGGAGATTGCTTTCCTTGACACCAGAGTATATGTGAGTGATAGTAAACTTCATACAGATTTATTCACTAAAGAAACAGATAAAAATACTCTGCTTCATTTTCCTTCTTTCCATCCACCACAGATTAAAAGATCACTACCTAAATCACAGTTTACACGAGTGAAACGGATAGTCTCGCATGATAAACTATCAAAAGTAAGAATGGATGAAATGTCTGAGAAATTTCTTTCTAGACACTATCCAAGGACTGTGGTGGATCGACAAAGAGGGGAAGTGGAGAAGGTCGAAATGGAGCAGCTTTTAAAGAAAAGAGAGAAAGAAAATCATGCCAGAATACCCTTTATTTCGGTTTATAATACATTAAGTGATAATATTAGTAAAATCATTAGAAAACATTGGGGTATCTTAAAAACCAATTTGGGAGAAATCCCTGCTTTTCAGGATCCACCTGTCATGTCGTATAGAAAGGCCAGCACTATAGGCTCCATGTTAGTTAAAGGAAAACTATACTCCCAAAATAAACACTTAAGCAACACATAGTTCATATCATATTAAGTGGCATATTAAAGAATCTTACCAAACTGGAATATATATTTAAGTAAATATTGTCCTTTTACATCTCTTGCCTTGAGCCACCATTTTGTGATGGTCTCTGTGCTGCCTCAGAGATCACCTGACCAGAAATACTACAACTCTAACTGTAACAGGAAGAAGTGAGGAAGAACTCTGTCTGTTAATTGGCTCATGTGACCTAACATGTATGGTTTGTTGGTAGGTTTCTGAGTACAGTGAATCCTACGATCCTAGGGGGCGGCCCTTATTTTTTAAAATGGCAATTTTCTATTTATGATTACCCAATGGCACATACTACTAGAAAAGTATATTATTATGAAAATGGTTTATTTACATGAAGCAGGAATTTACATACGAGCTGTTTTATGCAATATCTTTTTATAGAGACCTACATTGTTTGGGGGGTATAGTTTTCCTTTAAGGCGGACATGGGTTCAGGAAAAGAGAACAGACAGACAGTACTGCGTCCGGTAAAGAAGGGCACATTTGCCTGTTGCTCGTGTAATTGCTGTAGCAACATACAAAAGGGAGAGGTTATTCACCACCCGAGAAGTGGTATCCCTATTCCTATCTCTGGCCACCATTCATGTACTACCACATTTGTTGTTTATGCCATAAAATGCCCTTGTGGCTTAGTTTATGTGGGACAGACCTCACGTATGGCCAGAGATTGGATTAGGGAACATAAATCAGCCATAAAATGTAAAAGGATGGACCAGCCGGTCGCCAAACATTTTACGGAATTGGGACATACGGTATCACAACTAAAATTCGAGATTTTGGATGCTGTCCCGAAGTTGAGAAGAGGAGGTAATAGGGTCAAAATACTACTATATAAAGAGGCTTGGTGGATTAGAAAATTGGATACTTTAGCACCGAATGGGCTTAATCTGGAATATGATTTATCTCCTGTTTTTAGATAATTTATATAATGTTTTAATATGGTTTTAATGTACTCCTTTTTTACAGTCTATCTGAGGATACACTTTTCTACTTTCTCTGAAATGGGACTACTAATTGACATATTGTCAGATAAGTGAAACAATGTTTTGTATTTTGTTACTTTGGTGCAGCCCCACTAGAGGGTGCTATGATAACAGTGTATAAAAAGGAGAATCTGTATAATGATATGCTAACTTGACAAAGAGCCGTGCGAGGCTCGAAACGTTGCTATGCTGCCCTGCTGTTTGTAAATAAAGGCAATTTTTACTTTATCCTGGAGTGCTGCCCATCTCTTCTCTGACTCATTTTTCTCTTCGACTTCCTTGCTAAGTTTACGACTCAATTGCTTTTGCGAATGTTCGCAGTGCATGTAATAAAATTTCGCAATCGCAAACCATTTTTTTAGCGACTAAATATTTAATGAAACTCCAGAGCAGGTATTAAAGGTTCACAGTGCTTTGCAATGCAATAAAAGCCTAATGAAGAATATTATATTGTGACAAGCGAATTTTAATTCATGACGTTTTGCTCTTTGCGAATTTTATTACATTTCCCCCATAGAATAGAAATGTCACATTATAAGGCTGATTAGTAATTAATACAGATAATTACTATATGGCAGCACCGAAACCAGTGCAATTAGCATCAGAATTTAATAATCAGACCTGTAGCTTAAATTTAGATTACAGACTAACCTCATATTCTGAATGATAATTTGCCCACTGAGCATGTGAGTGTCGCTGACACTTTCCAAGATGGTGACCCCCTGTGACATGTTAGAAGTCCTGGATCATTGCTGCTATTGACAAGCTGGTGAAATATGTTTAGCATATAAAATATGACATTTTTTGTCATTTTTTTAGGGTTTACTTACTAATATAACTAAAATAACTATAGGGTTATTTGGCATTTTCGCTACTGCGCAAATTCACTAACGAACGCTGGCGTAGTTTCGCTAGTGTTACTTCGCACCCTTACGCCAGGCAAATTTTCGCTAGCGACATAACTACGCAAATTCACTAACTTGCGCAGTGTACTGAACGCTACCTTTTACGCTAGACTTCCTTCGCCACCTCAGACCTGGCTAAGCGCAATAGAGTAGATAGGGATTGTTTCCAAAAAAGTCAAAATGTTTTCTAAGTCCCAAAAAACGCTGGTGTGTTTTCTACATGATTGGTGATAGGCTGAAAAAGAGCGAAATTTTTTTTGGGGCTCCCCTCCTTCCCCCCTACATTTCCTGACTCATGGCAACTTACCTAGACAGTGGGCAGATGTGTAGGGCAAAATAAAATTTATATTTGCTGATTTGAAGCTTTTCTTGGCATTTGTAGTGCTGATACGTGTTCCTCCATTGAAATTTGAATTTAGCGCCATATGCAAATTAGCCTTCGCTAGCGTAACTTCGCTTTACATAGCGAATCAATGCTAGCGCAACTTCGCAACCTTACGCTACCCCTGAGCGCAACTTCGGATTTTAGTGAATTTGCGGAGCGCTGGCGAAACTACACCTGGCGAAGTGCGGCGAAGCTCGGCGAAGTTGCGCCTGGCGCAACTTCGCATCTTAATGAATTTGCCCCATAGACTTCAATGGGAGAAAAAAAAAGACACGAGTCAAAAATTGTTGTCGCCCATAGTCTTTAATGCATTTCGGCAAATTTTCACTGCCGGTGAATTTTTGTGGAAGCAAAATGGGTTCATTTTATCCATCCCTATTGTGAAACAGTATGCATGCTAAGAGGATATTGTTGGAACCCAAGAGAGAGGTACTGCCCAAGATTAGCTGAATGTATGACAAGGATCTCATGCCTAATAGAATGTTCTTAATCCCTTCGTCCATAAAATCTGTTTTTTTTCCCTAGCTTGAATTACAAAAGGAGGTGCCAGCATGTCACAAACTAAAAGATAATTGAAAATGCAAATAGGAAAGATGATTTACTGATGATGTTAATGCTGAAATTTTTCGCACGCCTGCAGAAAGGAATTATAGCTTTAAAAACGTTTTAAATTGCCGTTATAAAAACACCCGTCACTGACATAACATTTGATTCCTCTGCATTTTATGTAAAACTGTCATTGGCAGCTGATTTAAGAAACACAATGACATTTTCTTATCACGATTGGATATTTTGTAGCCCTCCAATATGACAAAGGGATGAGGCCAGACATTCATTTCTGTGATGTGGCTGACAATTAACCATATCACTTCCATCCAGATCTCTCTATATCAATCGACCACGTTACTGCCATTGGGTTGAGCTGTCGGTGCAGTGAAAGATTTGCTTGAGTGAAATCTTCTTGATCCAATTGTTTGTTCTGGGGTCAGAAGGGACAGTTGCCAACCGAGTCAGATACAATGGAATCCATTTGTCAATGATTCTTTAGCAGAAAAGATTTTCCAGCCTGCCAGATCAATACCAGGCCCAGCCCCAATCAAATATTGATCATTTTGGCACCATACATGGACCAATACATTGATAACTTAGTCTTGAGAGACCAGGGCGGTAGCTAATGTCAGCCCATATAGCGAACTTGACTTTGTTTCTGCCAAGGACGGACTCTTTACATAACTAAGTAAATGGCATTCTGACAGTTTGGTCCTGCAACTTGATATCACTTTATGGCAATCAGCAAGGTCATTTCCATTATGTCTCTTTGTTCCTGCATGTTGCTGTCTCATTATACAAATTATCCATGTTACTGCCATGTTTCCAGTTTGTCTTTTTAAACAAATGAATCCTGTCACTGCCATTGGGTCCCTCGGTCCTTTCAGGGTTCTGCTGCCTCTTCACACAAGTTAATCATGTCACTTTTATGATTTTCAGTGTGGCAATGGGACCTGGCAAGAAGCTAATACCAATAAACAATGTCACTGTCTTTGACAGGGAGCTGTCTTTTAATATCAATTAAGGATAATTAAATGCTACTGCCATTGGGCTGCATTTTTCAGCTGAAGGCTTACTATTTATGGTATTTAACCATGGCCCTGCCATTGGGTTACACTGTCTATACATGGAAAGAGGCACTCTGGTACTTCAATAGGGACATGTTGTTCCTGCCAGAGATGTCTCTTTATGCCTATTAATCATATCACTAAACATGAATCCACTACATGTCTAGAACCCATTAATCATATCAATGTGATTCGACCAGTTTTCTCCAATGAGACATTACATTTCAACCTTTTAAAAATAACTGTAATTAAGTCAGGTTGCACCTCCATGGGAATAATTAAAAAGCTCACTAAATACATCAATACCATTAAGTTGAAGGCTAAACCCCATGTAAAAGAAAAACGGTCTAATGGCAATGTTGTGTTTAATGGGCTGAAATATTGGTGTCTTGTAACTAACGGACTCAGTGATAATGATGTGTCGAAAGGGTCATTTGTCAACACATCACTTTCATTAAAGCATTTGAGGCGAAATTCATTCTGGGGAGGACGTTATATTTCATATATGGTTCTCCAAGCATTCTGTCGGCTGATCAACTATTATGGAGCACAAAGGGTTGTTGGTAGTGATGGGCGAACTTATTCTCTGCAAATTTGCGCGATTCGCCGCCAGCATCGAAAAAATGGACGCCGGCGTCAAAAAACGGCCGCCGGCATCAAAAAAACGGACGCTGGCGTAAAGAATGGACGCTGGCGTCGTTTCGCAAATTTTTTGACATTTCGCAGGAAATTCTCAAATTTTCCGATGAAACGGCGCAAATTCGTCCATCACTAGTTGTTGCTTGATGGTAGGGATGCACCGAATCCAGGATTTGGTTCGGGATTTGCCCGGAAATCAGCCTTTTTCAGCAGGATTCCAGGAATCCAAAATTGTGGATCTGGTGCATCATCCCTACTTGACGGTATCTGAAATAAGTGGAAACGGTCAGAAATTGCTGTCGGACAGATATCATCTAAATCAAGAAAGTAATATGAGTGGTGAAAATGTTCTAAAAAATACTTTGACCTTTGATAAATCTGCCCCTAGAGTAAAATAAGTAAGTAATTAAAGTAATAGTAAATGTGCTTGTTGGGACAGTTACTATCTATTCTTGGAATATTAGATTTAATAAGCTGTCTGCATTTCCAGTGGGACTAAGCTATTAGTTGAGGAGCATGCTATTACCAAGAGACAGTTCTGATGATCTTTAAGCGGATTTCTGAGCGTATACTGAGAATACTAGGTAAGAAGACTTGCATGCAGAGTGCAGAGTTATCACGTGTCACTCAAAGGGTTTATGATTTATTAATGCATAATGCTATAGTCCAATATATATATTCACACAGCTGAAATGATTTAAAATATACAGTAGCTAAGGCTGTTCAAAGGCATATTCCCTCAAATACAATGTTCTCTCATTTTCAGCACTTTCTCTTTTGTTTCTTTCTCTATTTCTCATTATTTTCTTCACCTTTATAGCCTGTCTAGCCCTGCTTTTGTTCCCATCATCCCATTCCAAACCCTTTACATTTAACATCCCACATACATAAATCAATATTCTTTTTTTTTTCATTTATAAATCATATAAGAAAATAATAAGGTTTGTTTTAGAGTGTAACAAATGGCCCTTTATTGCATCCATGGGACAGAAATACAATAAGCAATGCTTTTTTAATGTCATACCTTTGGGTTAGAATACAGGCACCTTTGCAACATGATATTTGAAGAAAAATTACATTTAGGCCACAACATCCCTAAATGGCACAGGAATGTCCAACCTCAGCCCCTAGAGCTCACCAGGAAGGCAATGAATTAAAGTAAATATACAATGTACTGTATATACTAAAGTATTTTGTCACATATTTTTACACAGTTCTATATAAATAAAGAATAACAGCATTTATGTAACAATTTATGTTATTTACTATTTTACACAGAATGGTCAAGAATTCAGATCCTGGTTCATTGGAGCTTACAGTTTAATTTACCTACCAAATCCACACATACATGTGCACACTATCATTTTCATCTGAAGCCGAATAACCCAATATCACAAATCCAAACATATAAAACACTATAACCATGCAGTAGGGTTCATCTGCCAACTCTGGTGTGGTTATACGAAAATGTATTTCATGACAAAGTTGCCCTTTTTTTAAAGAAATCTTTGTATGTAGAAGATTAAGAAAAAAGCAATATTGTGTTCATCTCTGCAAAACACTCTGAACACTATAAACAAAGAATACTTAGGGGCAGATTTATCAAGGGTCGAATTCAAAGTTCATGGGAGTTTTTTAAACTCCCATAAACTCCCATGAACTCGAAATTCGACCAAAATTCGATCAACTGCAATTTATGAAAAAATGTTAATTTTTCAAACTAGGGTGAATGGGATCGACCCGCAAACTCGAATCGAATCCGATTCGAGTTTTGTCTCAGTGGCTGAAAACAACTCTAAATGGATCCCAGGACATCCCCCATAGGCCAAAACAACAATCTGGCTGGTTTAAGGTGGCGAATGGTCGAATTTGAATTCTTAAAGGGCCAGTACATGATAAATTTCAAAAATCAAAAATCTTTTTTAAAATTCAAAATCTTTTAAAAATTTGAATCAAGTTTTAACTATTCCATAGTCGAATTTCACTTAAAAAACCTCAAAAATTAAAATTTCAAAATTAAAATTTCAAAATTCTAAATTTTAATTTTCACTTCAACCCTTAAAGTGGACCTGTCACCCACAAAAAGCTGTATAATAAAAGTCTGTTTCAAATTAAACATGAAATCCAAATTCTTTTTTTAAAGCATTCATAGCTGTTGTAAACTCATTTAAAAATCTCAGCTGTCAATCAAATATTGCCTGCCCCTCCTCTATGCCTTAGTCATAAAGGCGGGGCAGACAATTACATTCACTTTTCATTCAGCACTTCCTAGATGTCACTGCTTTCCCTACATTCCCCACATTCTCTTAACCATTTAATTGTGTAGCCAGTACATGGGGATGGACATCAGGTCCCCCATTCTGGTGCAAAAACAAGATTCTGAGATGATGCAAGACTTGTCTTAATAACAGTGTCCACAAAATGGCTCCTGCCTGCTTGCTATAATTATGAATTCCCAGACTGATGGAAACAAGATTCAAATAATTTATACAGTGTAATTAAAGATAATTTTTGACCATTTAATTGTGTAGCCAGTACATGGGGATGGACATCAGGTCCCCCATTCTGGTGCAAAAACAAGATTCTGAGATGATGCAAGACTTGTCTTAATAACAGTGTCCACAAAATGGCTCCTGCCTGCTTGCTATAATTATGAATTCCCAGACTGATGGAAACAAGATTCAAATAATTTATACAGTGTAATTAAAGATAATTTTGCTTGACAAACATGATAAAATAGGATTTGGAATATTTTTATGGGGTGACGGGTCCCCTTTAATAAATCTGCCCTTTAGAGTAATGCCACTGTTTTATGTCACATTCCAGTACATTTTCATATTCTGCTAGGCTGATTCATCTATATTCAAGCCATCTTCAGCTCGCCACCATGTAAGTACAGTGCTGTAATAAGAACAAATGAATTCTTTGCTTCGTTTGATACATGCAGTCACGGCATTTTTGCAGAGATATGAACAATAGGAATCCTAATAATATGATACAGGTCAAACAATGAATTGTGTCTATTATGTATGGATTCTCTGCATACATGTTCATGAGAATTTATGTGCAGAATAATAAGACTGGCTCCTGAGACAAAAAGAGTTATCTAATATCTGAGATGTGAATTCTTCAAAGCTGTGAATCTCACAGGCTTCTCACCCTTTTGAAAATGAAATAAGTTTAGTCATCTGAATAATCTTCCTATCACAGTATAGATCTACTGCATATCCATTTATAACAGATGCCATAGAAATAAACATTTAACAAGTATCTTTTATGTTGATCCTTGTAGACCTCCCTATCAATCTTCTTGTTGTTCAACATAACCCTGTATAATTTTATATTGCTTCCTAACTCAGAGTTTGTTGTCCAATTAGACCCACCCTACAACTAGATTATTATTTTATAAAGCCCTCAATACAGTTCCATATTGCTTCATAAAAATCTCACAGAAGCTCTTAGTGGCCTATAGCCTAATCTATAAATAAGGGTAGCTTCCCTTTATTACTGATGGTTATGAAACATGAGGGTTTGGATAATTGTACAGGTATGGGACCTGTTATCCA
Source organism: Xenopus petersii (assembly GCA_038501925.1). Taxonomy (NCBI): domain Eukaryota; kingdom Metazoa; phylum Chordata; class Amphibia; order Anura; family Pipidae; genus Xenopus; species Xenopus petersii. Next base: position 22,227,168 of record CM076687.1, on the reverse strand, counting down.
GAATGCTTGAGACATGGGGTTTCCGGATAACAGATCTTTCCGTAATTTCATACCTTAAGTCTACTAGAAAATCATGTAAACGTTAAAGAGACCCAATAGGCTGGTTTTGCTTCCAATAAGGATTAATTATATCTTAGTTGGGATCAAGTACAAGCTACTGTTTTATTATTACAGAGAAAAAAGGAAATCATTTTAAAAAAAAATGGATTATTTGGATAAAATGGAGTCTATGGGAGATGGCCTTTCCACAATTCAGAACTTTCTGGATAACGGGTTTCCGGATAATGGATCCTATACCTGTATTAGTAATTAAAGGGATAGGTTGACAACTCTGACATTATGATAATAAAGGGGTGTTATTTCTAGTTTACAAGTGTTTTAAAAAGTTTTAAATTTTTTACTTAGCGATATTTACTTTCCAAATAAAGCCTAAAATCAGGGGTGTAACGAACCACCCACACCTACAGATCTTTCTCCCCTACAACGCAGTGTACTAGCAATTGATGCAGATGAGGGATAAGAATTACAGGCTCTAGGGATGTGCAAATTTTTTTGCTGTGTTTCGCTGCAGAAATGACTCCCATAGACCTCAATGGGAGAAAAAAAATAAATTTGGCACACATCAAAAAAAATTTGTCATCCAAAGACTTTAATGCATTTCAAGAATTTTCACCAGCGGTGAATATTTGGCCAAACGAAACGGGTTTAATTCGCCAATCCCTAATTTATAGCATACATGCTGGACTAGGGGGATGGGAGAGAATGGTTCCCACTCTCTGTGAAGCCCCCTACGGCCATGGGGTCTGTTCTTCTATAGATACACTGCTGCCTAAACTGTATATTATATGTTCCATGTTCTGTTTAGAAAGTACATCATAGCGTAGTATAGTACAGTGTCATTTATATCACACAAAAATAAAAGTACAGTATATTGGCAGCTGCATCAGGCTGAAGGTTATTAATTTATAACTGATGTCTTTATTTTTTGCCAGTCTGGAAGCATCTATTGAATCCAGCAGTTCTATCAGACTATACAGACAGCCAGAAAATAAAATAATGTGTGCAGTCAAAGCAGAGCAGGAGATGGAATATCATGTTGCCGTGATACTGTAATATGGTGCATGTTCTGATTTAGAGCAATATATTGTACAATGCATTGCATATTGTTAGAAACAAGGCAGATAAGTAGAGGGGCAGGGAGAAATCAAGACAGCAGGAAGGATATTTTTTGTGTCTCAGATCAAGTTCAGATTAAGGTAGCAGGAGACAAGGGAACAATTTCAGAAACCCATGGGAACGACTTCAGCATCAGTAAAACCCTTTTACTTTTAGTGTTTAGAATTTTGAAACTTCTGACATGCAGCTCATTCTGTAGGAACCCGTGAGAAGGACTAAAGCTGGCCATAGATTTAAAGATCTGCTCGTTCGGCGACATTGACAAACGAGCAGATCTTTCCCTGATATGCCACTAACGGCATAGCTATATCGGGGGTAATTCGAACGTTCGGCCGTATGGTCGAACGATCAAATGAAGATACGCCAAGGGGCTCCGACGGGTCGGTCGGGTAAAAATCAAACGTTCCCGCTCGATATCATGGCCAGATATCGATCAGGAAGACCTGTCGGAGGCCCCCATACACGGGCAGATAAGCTGTCAAATTGGTCTAAACGACCGATATCGGCAGCTTTATCTGCCCGTTTATGGCCACCTTAAGAGACCGTAGCACAAGACTCAGTCCAGAGAGGCAGGCAGTGCTGAAGGAGGAGTAGGGACCAGGGCACAAGATTGCGTGGCAAAGGAAAGCAGCAGCAGCTGTGCTTGAGAAGAAGGGAGTCGGCAGGCAGGACACAAATGTTAGAAGCAATCCGGAGAGGTAATCTTAGCTGGAGGAGAAAGGAGAAAGGACTCTAGTAGCAAAGGAAAGCAAAAGTTGTGTTGGAGGGGGTGGAAGCAGTTCAGAAGACAAACAGTGCTGAAGGAGGTGTAAGGGACCAGGGCATAAGACTGTAAGCAGCAAAGGGAAGCAACAACTTTGTTGGAGAAGGAGGGAACTGGGAAAAGACTTAAAGGGATTAGAGATGGCGCGAACTGTTCGCCGGCGAACTTGTTCGCGCGAACATCGGGTGTTCGCGCTCGCCGGAAGTTCGCGAACGTCGCGCGACGTTCGCCATTTTGGGTTCGCCATTGTTGGCGCTTTTTTTTGCCCTCTCACCCCAGACCAGCAGGTACATGGCAGCCAATCAGGAAGCTCTCCCCTGGACCACTCCCCTTCCCTATAAAAACCGAAGCCCTGCAGCGTTTTTTCACTCTGCCTGTGTGTGCTGAAGAGATAGTGTAGGGAGAGAGCTGCTGCCTGTTAGTGATTTCAGGGACAGTTGAAAGTTTGCTGGCTAGTAATCGTTTTGATACTGCTCTGTTATTGGAGGGACAGAAGTCTGCAGGGGTTTGAGGGACATTTAAGCTTAGGTAGCTTTGCTGGCTAGTAATCTACCTTCTACTGCAGTGCTCTGTATGTAGCTGCAGTGGGCAGCTGTCCTGCTTCTGATCTCATCTGCTGACTGCTGCAATAACAGTAGTCCTTGTAAGGACTGCTTTTATTTATTTTTTTGTTCCAATACAGAGCAGTATCAAGCAGATTACTAGCCAGCAAACTTACTATCATCTGTCCCTGAAATCACTAACAGCTCTCCCCTACACTATCTCTTCCAAGCACACACAGGCAGATTTTTCAGATACATTTTTGCCCTTGATCCCCCTCTGGCATGCCACTGTCCAGGTCGTTGCACCCTTTAAACAACTTTAAAATCATTTTTCTGGCCAGAAATGTCTTTTTTAGATGTTAAAGTTCGCCTTCCCATTGAAGTCTATGGGGTTCGCGAACCGTTCGCGAACCGCTCGCATTTTTGCGCAAGTTCGCGAATATGTTCGCGAACTTTTTTTCCGACGTTCGCTACATCCCTAAAAGGGATACTGTCATGGGAAAAAAAATGTTCAAAATGAATCAGTTAATAGTGCTGCTCCAGTAGAATTATGCACTGAAATCCATTTCTCAAAAGAGCAAACAGATTTTTTTATATTCATTTTTGAAATATGACACTTCAATCACTCTTTACTGCTGTACTGCAAGTTGGAGTGATATCACCCCCTCCCTTTTCCCCCCATCAGCCAAACAAAAGAACAATGGGAAGGTAACCAGATAACAGCTCCCTAACACAAGATAACAGCTGCCTGGTAGATCTAAGAACAACACTCAATAGTAAAAACCCATGTCCCACTGAGACACATTCAGTTACATTGAGAAGGAAAAACAGCAGCCTGCCAGAAAGCATTTCTCTCCTAAAGTGCAGGCACAAGTCACATGACCAGGGGCAGCTAGGAAATTGACAAAATGTATAGCCCCATGTCAGATTTCAAAATTAAATATAAAAAAATCTGTTTGCTCTTTTGAGAAATGGATTTCAGTGCAGAATTCTGCTGGAGTAGCACTATTAACTGTTTTGAAAAAAACATGTTTTCCGATGACAGGATCCCTTTAAGGCTGTGGTTAATTTCTGTACTCAGATTTTGTGGGTTTTTTTCAATGGTCCCTTGAAAAAAAATTAAACGGGGGTTCTACTGTATGTGCCATTTGGTAATCCTACATAGAAAATTGCCATTTTAGGAAATAAATAATCCCCTACACCTCACCACTCACTCACTCCCCCTTCCACTGTTGCCAGAATAGGACTTTGCCAATGGGACACCAGGTAAAAATCTGGAAGGCCCCACTGACCCAGACCCGCACCCATTTACAGGCCACACTGCCCCCCTGATCTTGCCCCCCTCTGGCCACAATCTCGCCACAACTACAGGACAGGTACGGGGGGATTGCAACTGAGGTGGGGGGATTGCTATGGAGGTAGTGGGCCCTGAGGGGGAGTGGAGGCACCTGTGTTGTAAGCCCCAGTGGGTCTCTGACCCACCACTGCCTATTGCTCAGTACTTACATCACAAACCCAACCACCGCTTCCCTTGCAATCACTCCCCAATAATAATTATAATAGTAATAATAAAACTAATAAAGCAACGTCATATTCTGCATTTTGTTCATACAAAAACAACCAATACAAGTGGGTCGCCTCCCTCAGTGGCTCCCAAAACAGGTCAGACAGTCCTCTGTCTTTCAGTATTTATTGTTTTATGATGGGAGGTGTAGTTGTGGTTGACACACATAGCTTAGGCACAATTTATGAACATGGAATATACTAACCTGGGGGGGGGGTTGTAATGCAAATCTGCTTCTACAAAGGTGGTTTAACCTTGAGTGTTATTTAATGTCATCTTCCTGGGAGTCTATATTGGACTAGCAATGTTGTTTATAGGTTCTTAAAAGGGATAGGCTGCTAAAATCAATTCTTCATGTGTCCAAGAAACTAGCAACAGAGATTTAACCCCCTCCCTTATTTTATCTTTCTCCCCTAATATGTCTTCTATTTCTCTCCTTTATTCCCAGACACAGCTCTGGCACAGGGATCTTTGTTCAGCTATGGAGTCCAGTAAATCAATCTTGTTAGCGCACAGAGTTCAGTTTTCATGGAAACTAAAGGTGCTTATGATGAGAGCAAGCCCACTGACATGATAACCCAGACTGGACCGTCTTCACAAACAGTGTAATGGAGAATGAGACAAGTGGATTTTGAGAATGAGAGAGACAAAGATTGAGAGATAGTGTACTGTAAGTTAGGAGGGGGTGATAGAGATATATAGAGACATAGATAATTATAAATAGAAAGACAGAAGATGGACATATGATACATAAATAGATACAGACAATTATTATTATTATTGTGAACATGCATTTATAAAGAAGCAACAAAATGGAAGAGCATGTACATGAAACAATGTAACATTCACATAATACACAATACTAAAGGGCCAGATTTACTAAGGAGCGAAGTGCTAGCGTGAGCACCCACAGGCACATCACCAATTTACTAACACAGCCAATTCGATAACGAAACATACCATCACTAGTGGTCATTTGCCAGGAGACTTTTTACTCTGACGAACGGACATTACTCAGCAAATTCACAAAAATGAGGATTTTACTGAACGTTACCTCTTTCGCCAGAGTTGCCTTCGCCACCTCAGATCAGAAAATGTGCTATAAAGTAGCTAGATCTTCCTCAATCTTCTGTCACTTACATCATATCCTGTGTGCCGAAAAATCGTTCAAAGTTCAAAAAATGCCGGCCACTTTTTCTTTTCGCCTGACGCGTTTCATGTCTACCAAGGACACTTAGTCATATGCTGGAGCCTATTACAGTCTATGACTAAGTGTACCTGGCAGACACAAAACGCATCAGGCCATGGTTCTTAATTATGGAAAATAAAATGCAAGCTTTTTAATCCTTTTACAATCTGACTCCGGTTTCACTATTTCGTGGGTCCAGGTTTGTGCCAGCCTCTTTTCAAGTTTCCTGGTATCTGCTCCCGTTGCTGAAGGTCTGGGGCGTGTGCACCCGGGCCCACCGTGTACAGAGGTAAGCTCATTTAACACATTTGGACTTAGCTTATACTGGTTATATATTAGTATAATTTGCAAATACAAGTATAGCAATGAGAGTGAACCAGGGCCTAAGCTGTCTGCTCACGTACAGCAGTGTTAAAGGAATCCTGTCATCTGAAAACATGTTTTTTTCAAAACAAATCAGTTAATAGAGCTACTCCAGCAGAATTCTGCACTGAAATCCATTTCTCAAAAGAGCAAACAGATTTTTTTATATTCAATTTTGAAATCTGTTATGGGGCTAGATATTTTGTCAATTTCCCAGCTGCCACTGGTCATGTGACCCTGGTCATCAGCACTATTAACAGATTCATTTTGAATTTTTTTTTTTTTCCCATGACAGTATCCCGTTAACTCAGACAGCCCAGAATCACCAGGTCCCTTGCTCAACTCCAGGCAGGATATTACAAGCAGCAGGTGCAGCTAGTCCATGTTCCTCACCTTTAAGTCCCCCAAGGATGGATTTTCCCTCCAGCCATTACTTCTCTCAGTGGGTTGCCTTCCTGGACATAGGTCTTTTTTTTTATACCCCTGACCCAGCCAAGAGTAAGTAAAGCAATATTCTCCAATATACCAGTGCTTTACCCAGAGGTGATCCTAGCCCCTTTGCTGCTACCCCCCCTCACCTTTTTTTGGCACTGGAGGGAGTCCACGGGGGTCCAGTGACTGAGTCCAGGTATACTGGTTATCCTGGGATCCTTTTAAAATCAAAAAGTAACCTTGAAATATATACATGCATTTATATGAGCCTAACATTCCAAAAGCAATCTTCTGTAGTAGGTACAATAAGGTACAAAAAAGGCAAGAAAAGATTTCAAGGTACTGGGCGTGGGCTCAGTGTTTTAGCCTTACAGTGAAGTTAGAAAGGAGCCCAGGAATAATTTTTAAAAAGTGCTCCGCCTGTCTGTAGGGTGAACCTGGGCTGGACGGTATCTGTGAGGGGTTCAAAACTAAAGAGGATATAATATTGGCTTTTAGGGGCCTATTTAATAAAACTGATATTTTTCTAGTCAAGTTTTCTACAGGAAAAAGCATGATTTTTTAAAGATTTAGTATACCCTGAAGCTGCTTATAATTTGGGCAGCTTGAGGGTATTCAATAATGGGCGACAACTCAAAAAAAAATTTCAATTTGAGTGTCAAATCGAAAAAGTCCCACGATTCGAATTGAGGCTCGATTGTGTCTCAAGGAGGGATTATATAATTATACAAAGTGCAAGGAGTGTATGTTTATGCAAGTACTATAATAAATGAGACTTTTCACACATCTGACTGCAGTAAGTAAATGACTCCTGTTATCTGCACAAACAAAAATTTGTATTACCAATTTAACAATCTTGCCTACCTTGTGTCTCATTCCCTTCCCCTTTAGATTGTAGGTTCTTTTGCTCAGGGCCTTTCTCACCTTTTGTACCGGTATTGGTCATGATGTATGTAACTCTGTATGTTCTATGTACGTAATTCATATGATTTCTTCGTATAAACACATTTATCTTACAGCGCTGCACAATATGTTGGTGCTCTAAAAATACATGTTAATAATAATAATAATAATAATTTTATTCCAAAGGCCAAAACATTGATACAAAAGATTAAATAAAATCAGATTGTGAACATCCAAATATTAAACACATACAAAGAGAATTACTTACAAAGAGTGGTCAAGAAACAAAGAGCAAAAAATTTTGGCTCAATCATCATGCAGTGTTTTCTCAGTATTCTAGCATTACTGTACCTGCTGCAATTTTTCAACACTAGGGGGCACATTTACTAAGCGTGAGTGAAGGATAAGAATGAAAAAAACTTTGAATTTCTAAGGTTTTTCGTGGCTACTTCGACCATCTAATTGGCTACTTCGACTACGACTCGAACGATTCAAACTAAAAATCGTTCGACTATTCGACCATTTGATAGTCGAAGTACTGTCTCTTTAAAAAAAACTTTGACTACCTACTTCGCCACCTAAAACCTACCGAGCACCAATGTTAGCCTATGGGGACCTTCCCCATAAGTCATTTCTGATTTAAGGAAAATCGTTCTGATTTAAGGATTTAATAGTTCGATCGAACGATTTTTCCTTCGATCGTTCGATCGAAGTAAATGCGGTAAATCCTTCGGCTTCGATATTCAAAGTCGAAAGATTTTAATTCGATGGTCGAATATTGAGGGTTCATTAACCCTTGATATTCGACCCTTAGTAAATGTGCCCCTAGGTGGCTGATATATTAAGGTTGGAATTACATTTTTTACGCATTCAGTAGGATAGCGATTGCAAATTTTATAGTGTGCGATATCAGTGTATGTAATAAAATTAAAAAAATGAAAAAGTTGTTACGTTTGCTTCAAATGTTTACGCCACCATCAAGCAGGTGTTAAAGTTTTGCAATGCGCAATTAAGATTTGCAATGTAATAAAAGCCTAATGAAGAATGTTACACTGTGACATGATTTTTTATTCGCAAATTTGTTCTCTTTGCAAATTTTATTACATTTTCCCCAAAAAAACCCAAACATAGAGCTTCTGAGTTCATATAGTTCACATAAAACATTTTTTTCAATTCCAGATTTTAGAATTTTTCAAATTTCGAAAGTTTCGGACCCTTTGAAAATGACGAGTAGAATATGAATTAAATACGTTCAAGTGTATTTTCACAGATTTATTCAATCAAGTTTTGTAGACTCTAAATTTTTAATAAATAAGCAAACATTTGAGTTTTGTAAAATTTTAGATTTATTTGAAGTAGAAAAAAAGAAAATTTCGCAAATTTGAATTTTGATAGGCCCCACTATTTATCCACTGACGGCCTCAGCTACACTAGTGATTTACCAGTTTTACCCATTAATATTACATTTTTGTTTGCATGCTCTTCCATTTTTACTGACTGAGCTACAATACCCGTGTTACTAACAGATCAAAGGTATATGCAACTAAGTGATTTTTGTGTTATTGTATAAATTTCCTAAAAGCACAAACTTTGAAAACTATGGACATTACCTGTCCTTAACAGAAGAAATGTTCTAAGAACTTATCTGACAGGAAAGCAATTTCCTTCAATTTAAGATGAATTTTTTTACTATGAATTTTCACTTCGACCCTTGATAAATCTGAATTGGTCACCTCTGTGTGTAAATAAACTGCCTTAAAGAGAAGAAAGTGTCTGTGTGGATCCTGCAAGCTTACAGTGGTTTTGCACCTAATAAATCATGAATTTTTAGAGCCTTTAAGAAATATAGAAAAACCACATATTTTTAGCTATTCAATCTCAAAATTATCGAAATTTGATTGTTAGTAAATGGGCCCCTTGGGTTTTTAGGTTTTTTTTGTACAGAAAAAAAAAACAGGAAAGGAGGAGATAAAGCTAGAGAAGAGAAGAGCAAGATGAGAGAAAAATGGGTGTATTGGGAAAGAGCAGATAAAACGAAAAGAAGAGGAGACAAGACCCACAACCCACGTAAATTCAAGCCCTTGACATCATAGCTTTGCTCCATTGAAGCACCAATGGTATTTCTACAAACATAATGGGGTAAGTCTAGTGAGTTTGAAGTTCTCTGTAGTAGACCCAACAACTATAAAGCAATTTCTAAACAGGAAATGACTATGCCCTGAAAGATACACTTTCACATACTATTTGTTGGAGGGCCTAAGACTCTATTTGATAAAAATTCATAACTATGAAGGCAATATAATTTAATACTTTAATAATTTAAAACAATCTGAAGTCTGAAAAAAAATCTGCAAGAATGTGGTAGTATCAGTTTTCAGTTATTTTTAGGGATGCACCGAATCCAGGATTCGGTTCGGGATTCGGCCAGGATTCGGCCTTTTTCAGCAGGATTCGGATTCAGCCGAATCCTTCTGCCCAGCCGAACCGAATCCGAATTTGCATATGCAAATTAGGGGCGGGAGGGAAATTGCATGACTTTTTGTCAGAAAACAAGGAAGTAATTTTTTTCCCCTTCCCACCCCTAATTTGCATATACAAATTAGGGTTCGGGTTCGGTATTCGGCTGAATCTTTCACGAAGTATTTCGGGGGTTCGGCCGAATCCAAAAAAGAGAATTCGGTGCATCCCTAGTTATTTTAGATAAGAAAATATTTTATTTCCTAAGCTATTAAGCATACATTTAAATAAATTCTCCCGAAAATAAAAATATGCCTTTACAAATCAGAATTTGTGATACGTATGGAGGAAGAACTCTATTGCACTGAACCTGATGAATGTAGCCAAACACAGAAACCTTCTTATCTATACATATGAAGAAAAGGCCTTTAAAATGTTTGTATGGGAACTCTCTCAAATCTTTTACTACATGGAATTGATATATAGAGCAAACACATCAGGACATTCACAGATTCACTTTATGTAGGCAGAAGCACAAAGCATGACTGCCCACTATCCCTTTTATTTGTAATAAGCCGCAGAAATGTAACTAACCAAGGTTAAACAGAATATCATTATGAAATTAGAATTAAATGTTAATAACACCAACATCAAAGGTCGAATTTTGAAGTTATGTGAATTTTTTTTTTAACTCTAATAAACGCGAATGTACTACCAACTCGAATGGGAGGTTATTTAAGAAAAATCTCCAACTTCTAATATTTGATCGAATAGGAACAAACCCAAAAATCCGAATCTGAAAAAAAAACTGGAATGTCAGGAAGGCTGTTAACATCTTCAAATGGTTCAACTGACCTCTGCCATTGACTTCTACATTAATTCTGGAGGTTTAGAAGCATCAAATTAAAAATGTTTCCAGGGTCGAGGTGTGATAAATCTCACATTCGAATTGAAAAATGGAGTCGTGGTTTTAAATTCAAAATTGTGAGTTTTGACCTAAACAAATTAGAATATTCTAATTTGAATTTACCATTCGAACCTTAGTAAATCTGCCCCAAAATGGCTTTATGGATGTTTTTTTCTTAGCAACCAAGTAAGCAAAATGAATGCCCAATATTTTAAGGAAAGTTGGACTTTTTGTAAACATCCCACAGAAATCTTGGAATATCTATATAAAAACATTCTATTTAAATAATAAAAAAATACATTTATAGATGTACTAGAAACAGCACCAATATTTTTTAAAACATTATCAGTGTTATGAATTCTATCTATTTTAAAATTAAATGTAATGGGATTAAGGTTGCCACCTTTTCTAGTAAAAAATACCGGCCTTCCTATTTATTTATCTTTTTTTTCCCTATTAATAACATTGGGATCAACCATAATTTTTAGTGGCCAGGCCGGGAAAATACCGGCTAGGTGGCAACCCTAAATGGGATTCATCCTAGACTTTCATGCAAACACTGAGGGGCCGATTCACTAAATTCGAGTGAAGGGTTCGAATTAAAAAAACTTCGAATTTCGAAGTTTATTTGGGCTACTTCGGCCATCGAATGGGCTACTTCGACCTTCGACTACGAAAATCGAACGATTCGAACTAAAAATCGTTCGACTATTCGACCATTCGATAGTCGAAGTACTGTCTCTTTAAGAAAAACTTCGACCCCCTACTTCGGCAGCTAAAAGCTACCGAAGTCAATGTTAGCCTATGGGGAAGGTCCCCATAGGCTTGCCTGGGATTTTTTGATGGAAGGATTTTCCTTCGATCGTTGGATTAAAATCCTTCGAATCGTTCGATTCGAAGGATTTAATCGTTCGATCGAATGAAAAATCCTTTGATCGATCAATCGCAGGATTTGCGCTAAATCGTTCGACTTCGATATTCGAAGTCGAGCGATTTTAGTTCCTAGTCGAATATCGAGGGTTAATTAACCCTCGATATTCGACCCATAGTGAATCGGCCCCTTATCATGTGGAAGACATTGGAGGGAATGCCTCTGTATGTACTGCCACATCTTGTAGTATAAGCCTGAACTTATGACGCATTCTGGGTCGACACAAAATAAGGAGGTATTCCTTTTTCACTGGAAAGCCTTATATGCCTGTCAGACATAAAGAAAAGTAAAAGAAATAGTTCCGACCCTACGACCTAACTGACAGTACAAGGGAGACACAAATGTAATTGGAGAAGCACAATAGTGCAACGAATGTTAACTTTGCAAGGAGAATCCCCCAGCCAATTAGCAGCAACAAGAAGCAACAATGATTCTATCTCAGAAGGTCAGCAGAAGCAAGTTCTAAGAAGCAAGCCCTATGCTACTCAGGTAAGTGGATAATATGAATGGGGAGAGACTTAACCTCCCCTACCATGGGAGTGCGGCAGCTCCCCCCCCTTTTTTCTGTATCGTTTTTTACTTACCTCGTGTATTTTCTTTTGTTTCAAACTTACCTGACTTCCGATTGGTCAATTTTCAATCCCAGGCTTCTGATTGGTCGATTTAAAAAAGGGGCGTGGCTTCGCGTGAAAAGCCGCGAAAGCCGGCTATAAAAGGACAAGCCGCCGAACGCTCTTCATTCTTCATCGGCAGCCGACGCGAGAGGATCGTCTGGAAAATGGCTGAAGAGAATCCCGACGGCAGACTTCGCGACATCCTTCGTTGGATCCAGGCGGAGGCGGGACATGAAGACATCCAGACGCTCCTTCAGCAGTGCCAGCTTGCATCATCGTCGACGACAGCGGTGACATCACTTCCGACTGCAGAGCCTCCAGGATCGCCGTCAGAGGAAGCTGCGTCATCTTCAGGAGCTGACGTCGCCATCCAGCGCACCCCAGCTTCGCGCGGACCAGGAAAGAAGCGGATCGTCGCCGTCAAGAGGAACACCAGAGGGAAACAAGCGGCAAAGAAAAGAACCCAGGTGACGTCAGCGGTCTCCGCCAAGAAGAGGATCGTCGCTGACCCGCCACAAACAGGAGTTTGGCCGTCGGCTTCCCCCCCTTCATCGCGAGTGAGTTCCGCCGCTGTTGCAAGTGGTGGGCCGCTCCAGCAAAAGCGCTGTAACGCTTTAGGGCCCTTTCCTTCCACAGCGTCCGGGGGAGGTTCGGCAGCCGGCAGCTCCTATGTGGGGCACCAGGTCGGCAGGGGACCCCAAAGCCGCCCAGAACCGGGGCCCTCCAGCTGTAACACTATAGGGCACCCGGTTCTGCCACCTGCCAGCATGGGACATGCATTGCCATCATCTGCCATTCACAGCGCACCCCAGCCTGCTGGTTTTACCCCTCAGGAGGAAAGTCAACCCATCCAAGTGATTGGTAACTATTCTGCCAATGATGTCATAAAATCTTTGTTAGCTTTGTTAACCCCTGGTGCGGCGTCAACGCATATAAGCACAGGGGCTGTGTCTTCTCAAGTAGCTGAAACTGCTTTTAGAGATTCAATACTCTGTGATGCTACACCTTTGGGTTTGCACTTGCCACAGGCCATAAAGGAAAAAATCACAAAAGGAGAGTATATTGACATGCTCTCACTGTTGCCATCATCAAAAGATTTTTTAAGCAAGCAAGTTAAGCAGTCAGATCCTGAAATTGACAGACGTCGGCCTGTGGCAAGGACATTCACTAATTGGTTACAGGCATTTTGTATTTATTCAAATGTATTGTGTGAGAAACACCCACAATTAGGTCCAGGCCTATTTAAACATATTGACATTATTCTTGAAGCATATAAAGCCTATGGGGGTATTTCCTGGTTTTTGTATGATGATAGATTCAGACAGAAGATGTCCATTCAGAAGTCAATATCTTGGGGTTCCAAGGATATTGACCTTTGGATGGGAATGCTTATTCCCAAACAACCATCAGTTCCATTACCTGGGAACAAAACTCCTGTGAAATATAATGCTTGCTGGGCATTCAATGAGTCAACTTGCCGCTTCCAAGCAAGCTGTAGATATAAACATGAATGTGCTCATTGTGCTGGCAACCATCCTGCCTTTCGTTGTATCAAACGATTTGTCACAAAACCCAGTGGTAGGGACTCCAGTAAGTCGGATAACCCCGGTGAAGTTACCAGAAATGCGCCACTACCTAGAGCTATATCCAAAGCGCCAGATGGCGTGCCTCTTAGAGAGGGGTTTTGAAGTTGGCTTTTGGATACCATCAGCAGATCCTGTAACCCTCATATCATTTCCAAAGAATTTAAAATCAATAGATCTAAACCCAAAGGTAGTTAAAGAAAAAATTGAGAAGGAACTTGAATTGGGCAGAATTGATGGCCCCTTCGATGATCCTCCATTCGAGGATTTCAGAGTTTCACCGTTAGGACTTGTACCCAAGAAGGAGCCAGGAAGCTATCGCTTGATTCACCATTTATCATATCCTTTGGGGGCATCTGTCAATGATGGAATTGGTCCGGAGTTATCTTCAGTTTCATATACGACTTTCGACCAGGCAATATCGATAATTCAAGAATTTGGTCAAGGTTCATTATTGGCTAAAAGTGACATCCAATCTGCTTTCAGGCTACTGCCCATACACCCTGACTGTTATAAGCTTTTAGGCTTTCATTATGAAGGCAGTTTCTATTTTGACAGATGCCTCCCAATGGGCTGTTCCCTTTCGTGCTTTTATTTTGAAGCCTTTGCATCCTTTTTGCAATGGGTAGTTCAATGGGAAACTGGTTCTAAAGGGGTTATTCATTATTTAGATGATTTCCTATTTGTCGGTCCTGCAGGTTCTAGTTCATGTGGAATTTTGTTAAGTACTTTTACGTGGTTTGCTAGGAAATTTGCCATTCCACTAGCTCTTGAAAAAACGATACCCCCTACTACAACCTTGGAATTCCTTGGTATTCAGATAGACACTGTAAATCGTGAATTTCGTTTACCCGAAGAGAAAGTAGCTAAGCTGAGAAGCATTCTAAACTCAACTTTAAAATCCAAGAAGGTTAAATTAAAACACATACAATCCTTGATTGGACATCTGAATTTCGCTACACGGGTTATTCCTATTGGTCGGGTTTTTAACAGAAGACTCATTGCACTAACGTCGGGTCTAGATAATCCTAACTGGCACATAAGAATCACTCAGGTAGTTAAAGATGATCTGATTGTTTGGCAGGAGTTTCTAGAGAATTTCAATGGCATTACTTATTGGCAAGGAGAATTGTTTGAGAATGCGGCTTTGAATCTGTATACAGACGCAGCTGCTTCAGCAGGGTTTGGCGCTATCTTTGGCACACATTGGATTGCGGATGCATGGCCATCTTTCTGGGTTGAACTCAAGCTTACCAAAAATCTAGTGTTACTGGAATTTTTTCCACTGTTAGTTGTTTTGGAAGTGTGGGGCCCTCAATTGGCTAACAAACGTATTGTTTGGCACTGCGATAATATGGGGGTGGTTCAAGTAGTTAATAATCTCTCTTCTAACTCCCCCCCAGTACTGAGATTACTTAGACAGGCAGTATTCCGAGCTCTTAAATTTAACATTTTGATTCAAGCAAAACATATCCCTGGTTGTACCAATGTTGTGGCTGACGCATTATCTCGATTTCAGTTCAACGAGCTCTGGGAAATCGCCAATTATTTGGACAAAGAAGGAACACCATGCCCCCAACATCTGTGGAATTTAGTATTGCCAGAATTTCAAAATGGTTAAGTATGTCATTGGCAGACAAAACCTGGCATGCTTACATCGCAAGCTGGAATGAGTGGATGAAGTTCAAAACAAGTTTTCCCAAAGATCATTATCAAGGGGACAGTGACGTCTTATTGTCTTTTGTACTGGAGCAAGTTTAGGCTCAGTACTCTCTTTCAGCTATAACAAAAAAGTTAGCAGGCATATCCTTCTTTTTAAAGGTTCAAGGTGAGGCAGACATAACTAAATCCTTTTTGGTCAAACAAATCCTTCGGGGTGTTGGTAGGATTACACAATCTGTTGACATTAGGAGACCCATCACATTATCATTGTTGAAAGATTTAGTTTCGGTCCTACCTCATATATGTTATTCTCAGTTTGAAGCAATGTTATTTACTTTGTTATTTTCGGTGTCTTTCTTTGGTGCCCTTTGGGTAAGTGAGTCGATCTCTCATAGTAAGAGATCCCCAGGGGGTATTGGGAGTGAAGACATTCATCTGGTTGAGGGCAAATTAAAAATTATATTAAAAAAAAAAAAAAATCAAAAACGGATAAAGTAGGAAGAGGGACAACCCTTTGGCTTGGTAATAGCACGGAACAGTCAATATGCCCAGTATTAGCTATTAGCCGTTATCAGCAAGTCAGACCCTGCCTTCCTGGCCCTTTCTTTATACACAGTGATGGCTCTTTTGTTACAAGATTTCAATTTGTGAAAATTCTCAAAGGAGCTGTCAGTAAGTTAGGTATACCACCTGACCATTATAACACACATTCTTTCCGCATTGGAGCTGCCACACAAGCCTCATTGATGGGTTTAGGAGAAGAGTTCATCAAAAGGCTTGGCAGATGGAACTCCTCTAGGTATCAACTTTATGTTAGACCTACCCTTGTTTAGTAAGTCTTATCTTTTTTCATTACAGTTTCTCCTCCTTTGGTCTGGATTATTGGACACTCTTTCGTCCACAGAGCAAGAGCTAGAGCAGAACAGCGAACCTACACAACTAATTTAGGCATAAAAGATGTTAGAATTGTTTGGATGGGCATTCGAGGCCTTAAATGGCCAGATTTATTGCCAATAATTTTGCAAATGAAATCTCGTTGGGGTTTCCCAGCAATTATTCTGATCCATCTAGCTGGAAATGACATTGGAAAGGGTAGAAACATTGATTTAATTCGTAATATAAAAAGAGACCTTGCTCAGATCAGATTTATTTTTCCCAATACTGTGATAATGTGGTCGGAAGTTGTGCCCAGACTAGTCTGGCTTCAAGACGCAGGCTTTCACCCCCTTGAGAGATGCCGTAAAAAACTTAATTTCGCTATCTCAAAATTTTCCAAGACAGTTAATATTTTGGTTTATAGGCACTACGAGTTGGAACAAGGTTTTGAAGGCCTGTATCGCGCGGACAGGGTACATTTGTCAGATATCGGTTTTGACATTCTGAACATGGGATTCCAAAGTGCAATAGAGAGAGCTTTACATGTGTGGGGAATGGCCAAGGCCAATGTAATGGTTTAATTGGCCTTGACGTGGAGGTATGCCCCTGGCTAGGTGGAAAATTGGCGGGGCTTAAGGATATTTGTTGTTAATCTTTAAGGCGGTCCGCTGCAGAGATCTGATGCAGAGGCTGGCTGGGAATATATGTATGAGCAGGTATTAGTATCATTAGCAATGGTTAATGTTATGATTGATATGATATTTAATAAACAACAGCTGCGGCCATTCTCCACCATGCATGTGTCCGTGTCTATAATTGGTTGTTATAATTGGGTTGTGTTAAGTAAGTAATGCTGTCTGCAACTCCCATGAATGGGGAGAGACTTAACCTCCCCTACCATGGGAGTGCGGCAGCTCCCCCCCCTTTTTTCTGTATCGTTTTTTACTTACCTCGTGTATTTTCTTTTGTTTCAAACTTACCTGACTTCCGATTGGTCAATTTTCAATCCCAGGCTTCTGATTGGTCGATTTAAAAAAGGGGCGTGGCTTCGCGTGAAAAGCCGCGAAAGCCGGCTATAAAAGGACAAGCCGCCGAACGCTCTTCATTCTTCATCGGCAGCCGACGCGAGAGGATCGTCTGGAAAATCCCACCCACCCACCCTGTTATTGTATAACATATATGAATGCATAATAAATATAAAAAAAAAAAAAAAAGAAATATTGTCGCAGCGGTTAATTGTTGTTTATAGAAAAGTGTCATATGGAGGTATGCCCCTGGCTAGGTGGAAAATTGGCGGGGCTTAAGGATATTTGTTGTTAATCTTTAAGGCGGTCCGCTGCAGAGATCTGATGCAGAGGCTGGCTGGGAATATATGTATGAGCAGGTATTAGTATCATTAGCAATGGTTAATGTTATGATTGATATGATATTTAATAAACAACAGCTGCGGCCATTCTCCACCATGCATGTGTCCGTGTCTATAATTGGTTGTTATAATTGGGTTGTGTTAAGTAAGTAATGCTGTCTGCAACTCCCATGTACAGAACAGGATACCAATCAGGCTGATCATTAATTACTGTCTATACCTTGTTGCAGAAGTAAAGGATATACACTACTGTTAAACAGAGAAGTGATGTATTGGCAACCTCTCTGCAGAGAAGTAGATCCACAGGCACCTTAGCAGATAAGTCAGCAGTTGAAAGTTGCAACAGGGGCTACTAGTAGAATTATCTTGTATTTCACAGCATTGTGCCAGGTAAGTCTGTAGGATAAATGAGAGGAGGTCAATGGTTAGCTAGCAGTGGGTGCAGGGCAGCTGAATTGAGGGAGCCATTGCTGGAACAGAACAGGCGAGAAGCAGGAATCGGAGAGCTTGAAGTTGATGAAATAAGGCTGACATGAATAACACAGGAATAGGCAGGTATGAGTCTGTAAACTGTCAGTCAGAAATCAATAATATTGGCTGATATAGAAATATCAGGGGAAAGTCCATAGAATAATTCAATTCACAGGTCAGGTCAAGGAGAGTTGCGAGAAACATTCTGTACAACCATCTCTGAGTCTGCAGCGATAACAGTTCACCAAATAAACGGTGGACTAGTGATGAGTCAATCGCTCTGCCAAAAAATACGCCACTGTTACATGCCCAAAGGCCAAAGTCTGCAAAATGCAAGTTTTTTCACAGCAAATTTTTCTTTTTGAAGTGCAAAATACATTGGACTTTATTGGCATTAAAACATTAAACCAGTTACCATCAAGTGCGATCTACTGTTATTACAGAGAAAAAGGAAATCATTTAAACAGATTATATTTATATGCTTAAAATGGTGTCTAGGGAAGAGGGCCTTCCTGTAATTTGGAGCTTTCTGGAGAATGGGTTTCCGGATGAGAGATCCCATACCTGTACCTGTACGACAACCCATCATCAAAATGGAAGAGGGAATAAGAGGGGTTGTTCACCTTTGAATTAACTTTTAGTATGATGTAGAAAGTTATATTTGGAGACAATTTTTAATTTGCTTTAATTTTTTATTATTTATGGGTTTTTAGATATATAGTTCTTTATTTGACAGGTTTCCAGTTTGCAATCTCAGTAATCTGGTTGCTAGGGTTCAAATCACCCTAGCAACCATGCATTGATTTGACTAAGACACTGAAATATGAATAGGGCCTGAATAGAAAGATGAGAAATGAAAAATAGCAATAACAATACATTTGTAGCCTAAGGGTCAGGCCACACTGGGCGTTTTGGGGAGATTTGGTCGCCTGGCGACTAATTGCCTAGTTTTTGCGGCGACCAATCTCCCCAAACGCCTTCCCTGACTCTGCGCCGGCTAAAAAAATGCCGGCGCTAATCACACGCGGTGATTCATTTTCCAAAGTAGCCCGCAGTTTCCTCGTAAGGCGACTTCGGGCGACTTCGGAAAACGAATCGTTGCGTCTGATTAGTGCCGGCGTTTTTTCATTTTAGCCAGCGCTTTTTTTTTGACTAAAAAAAGCTACCAAAGCCTATGGGGACCTTCCCCATAGGCTAACATTGACTTCAGTAGCTTTTAGGTGGCGAACTAGGAGGTCAAAGTTTTTTCTTAAAGAGACAATACTTCGACTACCGAATGGTCGAATAGATGAACGTTTTTTACTTCAAATCGTTCGATTCGAAGTCGAAGGTCGAAGAAGCCCATTTGATGGTCGAAGTAGCCAAAAAAACATTCGAAATTCTAAATTTTTTTCCTCTATTTCTTCACTCGAGCTAAGTAAATGGGCCCCGTAGTATCCTATTCGATGTATCCAAATTTTTTACTTTGAAAATTCCCTCAAATTCACTTCGACCCTTGATAAATCTGCGCCAATATAAACCCAATAGGCTAGTTTTGCCTCTAATAAGGATTAATTGTATCTTAGTTGCGATCAAGTACAAGCTACTGTTTTATTATTACAGAGAAAAAATAAATCGTTTTTTAATATTTGGATTATTTGATTAAAATGGAGTCTATGGGAGACAGCCTTTTCCTAATTCAGAGCTTTCCAGATAACAGGTTTCCAGATAACTGATTCCATGCCTGCATATGGGGTGATTTGGAGGGGTTGAACTTGATGGACTATTGCCTTTTTCTAACCCAAATTAACTATGAAAGTAGATCAACTTGTTTTGTATAGCTTTATGTTGCTTACATTGTTATAGCACATCTATATAATACTCACAAATCACAGAAAAACTCATAGGAATTGCAGGTTCCCTAATGAGGCGACAAGGCTTAATAAAAACTGCAAAAATCGACCAAACGGCACATTATATAAACAGACAATTTTTTTTATAAAGGCATCCACTCACTGTGAGGGCTCCCTCCAGAGCGACGAGCATGAAAGTAAAATGTAGAAAACATTTAATTATAAAAACCAGTTTCCAGAAGGTAATTAAATCTTTTCAAAAACTGGAGAAGCAAATATTAGTTTTTTGAAGGATCATGAAAATATCCAGGGATTCGGGAATATCAAATGAAATAAATACACTGCCATATGTTTATTGGCATTAAACTAACCGCACTTTCACCAGTTACCGTATAAAATCGAAGTTTTTATGTTTTTTTACTAAGTGATAATATTTCTGTAAATGTAAAGTAATGGATAAAGATTAGGGATGCACCGAATCCAGGATTTGGTTCGGAATTCGGCCAGGATTCGGCATTTTTTTCAGCAGGATTCGGATTCAGCCAAATCCTTCTGCCCAGCCGAACCGAATCCGAATCCTAATTTGCATATGCAAATTAGGGGCGGGAGGGAAATTGCATGACTTTTTGTCAGAAAACAAGGAAGTAAAAATGTTTTCCCCTTCCCACCCCTGATTTGCATATGCAAATTAGGGTTCGGATTCGGTTCGGTATTCGGCCGAATCTTTCACGAAGGATTCGGTACATCCCTAATAAAGATTAGTGTGTGACACATATAATTCAGTACCTGACCAACTTAAACCAATGGAGGAGTAATTCTGCAAATTATTGTATCATATTCAGTGGCTTTTAATACAGCAGCACAGTCTGGTGAAAAAATTCGCCCATCCCTAGCAGCCACTTTTGTTTACATTATCTTGTGCTAGTTACATGCCCAAACTGACGCCAGCATCAAAATTTGCGTTTCGCTAATTTTTCACCGAATTTCGCTGGAAATTTGCGAATTCCCCGGTGAAAAGGGACAAATTCGCCCATCACTAGTTAAGATGACTTTAGATAACACAGTTTCTTCAGTTTATCCCAAGTCATAATGTATTTAACACACAAATATTGTTATTTTGACCCCCATTGACTTCAATGCATTTGGACACATTTGCCCATCCCTAATCTTTAAACCAAAATATCTGCAGCAAAGGAAAAAATGAGAGGAAAGTTTATACAGACTCCAGAAAGACAATATAGATAGTGATGGGTGAATAAATTCGCCTGGCACGAATTTGCGGCAAATTTTCATGTTTTGCCACCGGCGAATAAAATCGCTAATCTCCAGCAAAAATTCGCCGGCGTCAATTTACAATTTTCAAGATTTTTTTGTGAAAACGTTCGGATTTTTTAGTGAAATCGTTCGAATATCACGATTTTTAGTGAAAATGTTCGAATTTCACGATTTTTTTCGTGAAAAAAGGCA
This sequence comes from Xenopus petersii, assembly GCA_038501925.1. Lineage (NCBI taxonomy): Eukaryota > Metazoa > Chordata > Amphibia > Anura > Pipidae > Xenopus > Xenopus petersii. The sequence goes on along the minus strand of CM076687.1, from coordinate 22,206,070 downwards.
AATTTCACAATTTCATGATTTTTCGCAAATTTCTCGCCGTTTTGCAAATTCTGCGGGAAATTCACATATTTTTCGGTGAAATGGGAGAAATTCGCCCATTACTATAGATAGACAATAAGGGCCAGATTTAATTCAGTAACAAAAACACATCTCATGGTTTATGGCACATTCCTTTTCTGCTTGCCTGTCCCAAATTTCAACCCCATGATTTACAGACTTGCTGGAGCACAAACAGCTGAGCCCATCACAGCATTACAAAAAATGCAATCAGCCTTAACCTTTATGTGATTTTCTTTAAATACATATATGGCCTTTTCAACTTTAATCTGTGCCATGTACCAAATGAACATTATTGGCACTGCAAATGTATTCAATAACGACTCTCTTAAATGCATTTGCTTTTCCACTTTCAACTTCTCATTTTTCTTTTGAAATGAGAACTCTGGAACTCAGATTTAACATCCATTATGCACTAAAATAAGAACCATTAAAATATTACACAAAGGTGTTTTATGCCAGAGAAAATTAACCTTAAATCTCATGTATGCTCTGAGTGGGCGTAAGGCCATAAAATCTATGTAACTAGAAGCTTTTCTCTGGCACAGCAGGAAATGTTGCCGGAATAAATACATTTAATAATTAAACATGTCGTTGTTCATTTGCACTATTTAAGATCAGTTCTGTGCATGATAAATTATGCAGGAGGAAGAAGTGCTAGTCAGCACTTTGTTTTGGGAAAGCAGGATAGTTTAACAGAGCAGATCTTTGGAAGGCTTATAAAAATTACATATAGCCTTACATATAGTGCAGTTCCTCATTTAATAATACTGGCATTTGAGGTTTGTCTTTCAAACAATATAAATTTAGATTCCTTTGTAATGTAAAGCAGCAACTGCCAGAATATGGACAGAATCCATTATCTTAAAATGGAACGGGTATTCTTGATATTATTTAAATTCCAAGTAACTTTATTTCTACTGAGCCTCAAATTATGTAATATTATGTAATACATGTTCCAGGTTTATTAGCCTTAATGTTAATATGCATGATGCATGTAAAGGCAAAATATTGCATGTTACTCTAGTGAACAAAAACATTGCCAAAAGGAGTCAGTAGGGTCATTAAACTAAGTGCAATGAGCAGCAGATTTCCCCCCCCCCCCATATTATTGCAGTTTAATTGTAGCCACTGGGGTAAGAACAGTTATAGCTGATGCCTTAATCGTGTGACAGAAACTTTGGAAAAAGTTGTATTACCTGCAACTGCGTTTTTCATCGTAAACAATTCCTAGGGGCCGATTCACTAACTTCGAGTGAAGGATTCGAAGGTAAAAAACTTTGAATTCGAAGTTTTTTTTGGGCTACTTTGACCATCGAATGGGCTACTTCGACTACGACTTCGAATCGAAGGATTCGAAGTAAAAATCATTCTACTATTCGACCATTCGATAGTCAAAGTACTGTCTCTTTAAAAAAAACTTCGACCCCCTAGTTCGCCATCTAAAAGCTACCGTAGTCAATGTTAGCCTATGGGGAAGGTCCCCATAGGCTTGGCTAACTTTTTTTGATCGAAGGATATTCCTTCGATCGTTGGATTAAAATACTTCGAATCGTTCGATTCGAAGGATTTTATTGTTCGATTGAAGGAACTATCTGCGCTAAATCCTTCGACTTCGATATTCTAAGTCGAAGGATTTTAATTCCTAGTCGAATATCGAGGGTTAATTAACCCTCGATATTCGACCCTTAGTGAATCGGCCCCCTAATGTCTAGCCATAGAAAAGTCACTACTGCTCCTGCCCCAATATTTAATCAGTTTTGGGGTTCCAAATAACACAGATAAAGACAACAGTCACCAAACACCTTCCCCAAGTGCATGTCAAAGTCTGTTACTCAAAAAAAGCTTATGTATTTACATCAGGGCTACATGTCCAGGGGTTTAGTATGTTATAGAATATCCTATTCCTAGCAACTTTTCTATTGGTCTTCATCTTTTATATTAATAGTTTTATTTGCCTTCTTCTGCCCATTTCCATCTTTCAGATGGGGGTCATTCACCTGAGTACCCAATAAACTTTTTCTGCGGAGCTACATTTTATTAATATTGTTACTTTTTAGTAATTATCTTTCAATTCAGGACCTCTCCTGCTGAATAAAAAGATACATAATTCAAAAACCACAAAAAAAATACAAAATAACCACAAATTCTCTCAGAATTTAACTCCATCATACTAAAAGTTAAAGTGAAGGTCAACTACTTATTCAATGTTATATCCTCACATTCCCAAAGCTTTTAATCAATGACCCTAGAATGTTAGTAAAAATGATCAGAATAAAAGAAAAATAAAAACATTAAGGGGGTTATCAAAATTCGAAATGTTATCACTATTTTCTGAAAATCACTCCGACCAATCCACATGGAAAACTCTGCCATTTATCAATACATTTTCACAAACATTTCTTGTACAGGAACTGACCTCATCATCTTTAAAGAATTTTGTATATACTCAAAAACATATGGGGAGTAGCTTTGAAGCTACACAAGGCTTATTTAACAACATTCCCATTTCATTAATTTTAGAGGTTTTTGAAACCACAACTAAACTTACATTCTCTAAAACCTTGAATGTCATGGAATTTATTAAAAGATCAGAATATAAAAAGTATGAACGAAAAAAAAGTGAAAAAAAGATTCAAATTTTTCAGGCAATCTCTAAAAAAAAATCCAAAAACCTCCAAAAGTCTGAAATGATTAAAAGCGATCCAATGAGATCAGTGCAGCTCCCATTGAATTCTATAGCACCTTGACAACTTTTACTTGGCAAGGTTTCTTTTAGAGGTTTTTGTGGTTTGTACACTTAGGGGCAGATTTACTAAGGGTCGTATTTCGAAGTTAAAAAAACTTCGAAATTCGACCCTCGATACTCGAAGTCGAAGGATTTTTCAGCGAATTTTAGCGTTCGTACGATCTAATAGAAGTCGTTTCATCGAGCGATTAAAACGTTCGAATTGAACGATTCGAATGATTTTTAGCAATCGATCGAAGGATTTTTATTCGACCAAAAAAAACTTAGAAAAGTGCTCTGGAAGGTCCCCATAGGCTAACATTGCACTTCGGTAGGTTTAATTTGGTGAAGTATGAAGTACAAGTTTTTTTTAAAGAGACAGTACTTTGATAATCGAATGGTCGAATAGTCAAATAATTTTTACTTTGAATCGTTCGAATCAAAGTCGAATGGTCGAATATAGCCTGTTTGATGGTAGAAGTACCCAAAAATTTACTTCAAAACTCGAACTTTTTGAAATTCAAACCATTCACTCGAGTTTATTAAATCTGCCCCTATTAATATATCTCAATTTTTTGAGTTTTTAAGAAATATAGGAAAAGCATAAATTTTTTTGATCTTCATTGAAAAAAATCACTATTCAATAGTTAGTAAATGGGCCCCTTAGTGCAGTGCTCATCAACTGTGACACTTAGGGGCCGATTCACTAAATTCGGGTGAAGGGTTAGAATAAAAAAAACTTCGAATTTCGAAGTTTTTTTTGGGTACTTCGACCATCGAATTGGTTAAATTCGTTCGAATTCGATCGAAGTCGAACGAAATCGAACGATTCGAAGTAAAAATCGTTCGACTATTCGACCATTCGATAGTCGAAGTACTTGCCCTTTAAAAAAAACTTCGACCCCCTACTTCGGCAGATCTACCTACCGAAGTCAATGTTAGCCTATAGGGAAGGTCCCCATAGGCTTGCTAAGCTTTTTTTGATCGAAGGATTTTCCTTCGATCGTTTGATTAAAATCGTTCGAATCGTTCGAATCGAACGAAAAATCCTTCGATCGATCGAACGAACGATTAGCGCTAAATCCTTCGACTTCGATATTCGAAGTCGAAGGATTTCAATTCGAGGGTCGAATTTCGAAGTAATTTTAACTTCGAAATTCGACCCTTAGTGAATCTGCCCCTTACACTTAGACTTCCTCCTTCTAAAATCAATGTCTCATGCAGTAATCTAATATATGGCAATACATTTGAGACACAACATAAACTATGGGTTATTTATGTCAAAGCTGTTAGGGTGCAAAGTGAATTTCTGCTGGCCTCTGTTTTTGACAGTAATGTATTGCTTACCCATCTGATAATTTGTTAGTATCATCACCAATATTTTCTTTTACTCACTCTTTTACCAGTTGGAGTAAGTAATTTTGTCACTTTAACTCCATATTTCTGAATTGATCTTTGCTAACAAAATGTAGTTAAAAATGTCAAAAAAACGTATACATACTGCAGATTGGTGTAACTTGCACTTGAGATTTGTATTCCAAATTCACTGAAGTGGCATGGAAGAATAATAAAAAAAACTCCAATGTTAATAAAAAACACATAGGGGCCGATTCACGAAATTCGGGTGAAGGGTTCGAATAAAAAAAAATTTGAATTTCGAAGTATTTTTTCGGTACTTCGACCATCGAATTGGTTAAATTCGATCGAATTCGATCGAATTCGAACGATTCGAATGATTAGAATTAAAAATCGTTCGACTATTCGACCATTCGATAGTCGAAGTACTGTCCCTTTAAGAAAAACTTGGACCCCCTACTTCAGCAGCTAAAAGCTACCGAAGTCAATGTTAGCCTATGGGGAAGGTCCCCATAGGCTTGCCTGTGATTTTTTGATCGAAGGATTTTCCTTCGATCGTTGAATTAAAATCCTTCGAATCGTTCAATTCGAAGGATTTAATCGTTCGATCGAATGAAAAATCCTTCGATCGATCGATCGCAGGATTTGCGCAAAATCGTTCGACTTCGATATTCGAAGTCGAACGATTTTAGTTCCCAGTCGAATATCGAGGGTTAATTAACCCTCGATATTCGACCCTTCGTGAATCGGCCCCATAAAGTTGACCCTACCTTTCAGCCACCCACTGAACCCCATTGTTACATACCTTAATGAAACTCCATGAGCCAGAAATTATGTAAAATTGTTACAGCATTTATTCACATTTTATCAAATAAATAGAACTGTGCCAACCTCACCCCAAGGCAATATCCATAGCCAAAATTCCATAAGAGATCACTGCTATGCTCTGCAGTTCCTCACTATCTATGTTAGCACTATGGTATTATATCCACCACTGCGTATTAGGCTGCCTCTACCTACAGAGAGGATGCCCCCCAATCTGCTACCAGCAGGAGTAGCATCTCCCACCATGAGAGAAGTTCAGCAGCCCTGCTGGCGGCCTTGAATCTGCAGTGTCTCGATGATAAGAAATCCAAGCAGTCTGTCACCTAGCACAAGCAGTAGTAGCGTCTGTATCAATCAACCCACTGTGCAGTCACAGGATAGAACCTCCTTTCTCCCTCTTCTAAATTCTAGTACTCTGGCAAGGTCCTACCTCTGCTGTGACAAATACAACTTATGATGATTTATTAATGACCTGGAGGTGGGCATTGAAAGTACTATTTCTATTTTTGCAGATGATACGAAATTGTGCAGAACTATAGGTTCCATGCAGGATGCTGCCACTTTGCAGAGTGATTTGTCTAAACTGGAAAACTGGGCAGCAAACTGGAAAATGAGGTTCAATGTTGATAAATGCAGGTTATGCACTTTGGCAAAAATAATATAAATGCAAGTTATACACTAAATGGCAGTGTGTTGGGAGTTTCCTTAAATGAGAAGGATCTAGGGGTCTTTATAGAGAACAAGTTGTCTAATTCTGGGCAGTGTCATTCTGGGGCTACTAAAGCAAATAAAGTTCTGTCTTGCATAAAAAAAGGGCATTAACTCAAGGGATGAAAACATAATTATGCCTCTTTATAGGTCCCTGGTGAGGCCTCATCTGGAGTATGCAGTGCAGTTTTGGACTCCAGTCCTTAAGAGGGATATAAATGAGCTGGAGAGAGTGCAGAGACTAAGTGCAACTAAATTGGTTAGAGGGATGGAAGACTTAAATTATGAGGTTAGACTGTCAAGGTTGGGGTTGTTTTCTCTGGAAAAAAGGCGCTTGCGAGGGGACATGATTACACTTTACAAGTACATTAGAGGACATTATAGACAAATAGCAGGGGACCTTTTTACCCATAAAGTGGATCACCGTACCAGAGGCCACCCCTTTAGACTAGAAGAAAAGAACTTTCATTTGAAGCAACGTAGGGGGTTCTTCACAGTCAGGACAGTGAGGTTGTGGAATGCACTGCCGGGTGATGTTGTGATGCTGATTCAGTTAATGACTATAAGAATGGCTTGGATGACTTTTTGCACAGACATAATATCAAAGGCTATTGTGATACTAAGCTCTATAGTTAGTATAGATATGGGTATATGGAATTTAATTAAAAGTAGGGAGGGGTGTGTGTATGGATGCTGGGTTTTCATTTGGAGGTGTTGGACTTGATGGACTTTGTCTTTTTTCAACACAATTTCACTATGTAACTATGTAGCTTAAAATACATTATGATATATCCACTGTTTTGATCCAGAGGAAGGCAAAAACCCAGCCTGAAGCCAGTGCCAATTATGCCTGGAGAGAGAAAAAAAAACCTTCTGGCAATTGGAAACATTCCCTGGATCAAGCATTTGACATTCATTTAATATGAATAATACCATGCAGACTCTCGCATTTATACTGTATAACTGTACAGACACCACAATATAACAGTGCATGCAGGAAAACATCCACATTCAGTTATTAATAGATAATAGGGAGGGCGGGTGGGATGTTTCTACCTGCTCAGAAGATAAGAAAGTGAACTGCTTTTTCCCCTGACATCACGTCCCTCTTCTCAACTCCCAGCCCAGCTTTCCCATTCCTTCTCACCCAATCACAGCTACATCTGATTCTGCCAGTCTTTAAACATAATCTGTCTGCTGGTCATTCAGATCCCTTGTCATGCAGCTCCTGCGTTCATAGCTCCAGGGGTTTCCTATAAACACAATCCAAAAATAGAGAGAAGCCGGTATGCTTTATTATATTCGTTTATTTGTGCATTTTTTTTATTGTGTTTACAGAATAAACAGCAGCTTTTGTCAAACGCTGTACAATTAATCACACCTATTCAGCTTTTTGAGTAAAAGGCATTGAAAGAAAATAGATATGGATATATGATACCACCTATACATTTTACCACATTAAAAGACAAGTAAACTAGAATTAAATCTAACAACCTAACTACCTAACAGCGCTCAGTAAATACTTAACAAGGATCTTAAGCAATACCTTTCATACAGCAAGGAATGAAATGTTATTACAAAACTGAATTCTGTGAACTTATTGTTTTAACCACTGCAGTTTAGATTAAGCAGGTATTCTTTCATACTTGTGCTTATAGATAGATATTCTGAGACAGTGAAATCCTTCTTTTTTATTCTTATTAACACAATGCAGATTTTGTAGCATTATTTCATTTTTTCATATACATTAAGGGGCAGATTTATCAAGGGTCGAATTGAAAATATCGAATAGGCTAAAATTTGATTTTGAAAAAAAAAAAGACTATTTGAATATCGAAATGTATCATGTACTGTCTCTTTAAAACTTCGACCATTCACCATCTAACACCTGCCTCATTGCTGTTTTAGCCTACAGGGAACCTCCTAGAACCTATTTGGAGTAATTTGGTGGACTTTGATTCGAATTCGATCGAATGCGCTAAAACTTCGATTAGAACGGTTCAAATGCAGCCTATTCACCCGAAGTTAAAAACTTTGATTTTTTTAATAAATTTTGATTGGTCTTTTTTTATTCGAATTTCGAAGTTATAGGAGTTCAAAAAAACTCCCATTACTTTGAAATTCGACCCTTGATAAATCGGCCCCAACAGTAAAGGTAGCCATACATGGAGAGATCAGCTCGTTTGGCGATGTCGCCAAATGAGCGGATCTCCCTCCAATATGCCCACCTTGAGGTGGGCAATATCGGGCTGATCCGATCGTGGGCCCTAGGGCCCAACGATCGGATCCTAGCAAATGCGAACGGGCGGTCGGATCGCGGGACCGCATCAACGAACAGATGTGGCCGCGATCCGACAGGATTTTTAGTCCCATCCGATCGAGATCTGGCCGACTTTTGGCCAGATCTCGATCGGGGAAGCCAGTCGGGGGCCCCCATACACGGCAGCTTTTATCGGCCCGTGTATGGCCACCTTTATTATATTAATTTATAGGAAATTGCCATAACTTTTTTTTTTGCTGTATTTTAGGCTCTCCACACTTGCTACTGTGATTATAAATTAACCTTTAAGACTTAAAGGAAAACTATACCCCCCAAACAATGTAGTTCTTTATAAAAACATATTGCATAAAACAGCTCATATGTAAAATCCTGCTTCATGTAAATAAACCATTTTCATAATAATATACTTTTCTAGTAGTATGTGCCATTGGGTAATCATAAATAGAAAATTGCCATTTTAAAAAATAAGGGCTGCCCCCTGAGATCGTAGGATTCACTGTACTCACAAACAAACCAACAAACTATACATGTTAGGTCACATGAGCCAATTAACAGACAGAGTTGTGTATTTTGCTTCCACACTTCTTCCTGTTACAGTTAGTGTTGTAGTATTTCTGGTCAGGTGATCTCTGAGGCAGCACAGATAGAGTCACGAAATGGTGGCTCAAGGCAAGAGATGTAAAAGGGCAATATTTACTCAAATATATATTCCAGTTTGGTGAGATTCTTTATTATGCCACTTAATATGATATGAACTATCTGTTGCTTAAGTGTTCATTTTGGGGGTATAGTTTTCCTTTAAAGGGGATCGAAAAAGGGCATCTAAACTCAAAAATATAAATGAATGTAGAGTTACTTAGGGTGCTTCTCCAAGCACTTTCGCAACTGTGAATACCTCATGGGAAGAGACTGATGTGCATAATCCGCAATCTCAGGAAAGAATAGCGCATGATGATAATAGTGATACTAGCGCATATAGAAATAACGTTTAAAAAATCTAGTGCACAAAAAATGTATCACATTTGTATATTGTAAGTGGACCTTTGCCAACCAAATGGAATGGTATATGAGAAAAGCTAATAAATGGCACTTATATTGCTTATAGAGTTTAACCAATTTTTGTCTGCCTTTTAAAATGTAAAGAAACCCAATCCAGAATAAATAACTTATCCATACACTGTTACTTTAGCCGTATCCATTGTCATGGGAGCATTATTTTTATTTCTGCACTGACTACAGGGTATCATGTAACACACTGATTGAGTAGAAAGGAACCAGAGGAGAACAGCATAGATCAATGAACAGAAAACGGTTAATAACCTTTTAATTGGTCTCATGGGGTGTGACCTACAATGGCAAACTTGTCACATACCAGTAACAAATACACAACATTGACAATATATCCAGCAGGCACTCTGGCACCAAATAACGAAGCATCCAAGAATCCATGATGTCACTTTCAAAGGATCTCATCGTTTTAATAATGAGATGTCTCATTAATCGTGTCTATTTTTAGTTTTGACCAGAGCCTTAACTAGAGGGGGGCGGGCCCTGGCGCGGGACGTGCCCCGCCCCCTCCGTACGGGCAGAAACGGCCGGATTAGAACAGTGGCGCGAGGGGGTGCGGGCCCTGACCCAATCGTACCCCCTGCTCCCCTGGTAGTTCCGCCACTGGTTTTGACATGAAAAAAGTTATATTTTACAAAGCATGACATACACATAACTTTAAAATGTTAGTATACGTACCATCTCTACTTATGAAGGTCCGAGTGTCTGAATCCTGATTTTTATAACAAACTTTCTAACTGGATCACAGTTCCTGTGACATTAGAATTGCAAACGGGGTTTGGAGGAATGTTTATGCTAAATCAAAGTTGCCCACTTACAAAGTCAGATTCAGGTTATGATTCAAGATTTACCTCTCCTTGATGTCGTTTTCATCCTATAACACGGTTCTATGATCATTATCAATGGAATGGAATAAAAAAAAAATCACTGCTTGTTTAATATGTAGGTCATTTTTTTTGCACTACAAGAAAAAGCAGGTAATGAGAGTTAGACAGACTGATTCAAACAGAAGCAGGTGAATAATAAGTAGGCTGATTTGAGTAACATTCTATGATTGTATTAAGGATTGATTATTTATGTAACATTGATTTCCTTAGCACTTACAATCTAACCACCATGTGTAATGAAAGGAATTAAGTCTGCCCAGTTGCAGTAACCTATATCAAATAAGATGTTTAATTTCAAATGTGTGACCAAAATATTAACTGCTGAACAAACCTGCTGAGGCTCATTTATCAACACAACACAAATTTGCACCTGGGCAGTAACCCATGGCAACCTATCACATTTTGATTTAATTGTTCTTACTGTACCTGACTGTAAACAGATAATCACTGCTTGGTTACTGCCCAGGTGCAAATTTGTCCAGTGTTGATAGATGAGCCGCAATGTCTTTATTATACTGTATGTGTGTTACGTATGTGATATATTATTATCACATTTATATTATATGTGAATTATATTATCACATTCACATATTATTATTTATTATTAACATGTGTTTATATAGCGCCAACATATTGCGTTGCACTGTAAAGTAAATGTAATTACACAACTAAATCACATGAATTATATACATAGAACATATGGAGTTACATACATCACAATCAATACTGGTACAAAAGATGAGGAAGGCCCTATGCAGAAAGAGCTTACACTCTAAATCGAAGGGAGTAATACATTAGGTGTGGGAGTGGGCAAGATCGAATTAAGTGGGTGAGAAATGTGCTACTGTATGTTGTGTTGCATTTGGTAGCTAAGCAGAGTGAGGGTAGGCTTCTTGAAAGTGCATTTTAAGAGATTTCTTGAAAGCAGAAAGGTTGGGAGAAAGTCGGACAGACCGCATATAGAGATGAGCTCAGAGATGTAGGGTGGGGCAGAGTTGTGAAGTGCTTTGAATGACAGGGTCATTAATTTGAATTTGATTCTGAAAGTTAGTGGAAGCCAGTGCAGGGATTGACAGAATGGCGAGGCAGAGGAGGAGCGGTTGCTGAGGTGTATGAGCCTCGCAGCAGTGTTCATTATGGACTGGAGAGGTGACAGTCTCTGGAGGGGAAGGCCAATTAACACACATAACACACTAGGGTCAATTTCATCAGAAGCCAACTGTGTGAGAGGAGACTGGAGTGCAAGGAGGAAACCCATGCAGACATGAGGACAATATACAAACTCCTTGCCGACAATGCCTGACTGGAATCAAACTCAGGACCCCAATGCTGAAGTGCTAACTGGGCCCTTTTGCTTTGCCAAAAGATTTCTGAAACCAAGAAAAATGTACAAAGTGGCAAATGCACTGGAGTCAATGGGGGAAAAGGCTCCATGTTGTCAATTTCTTCCAAACGTGGTGCCCTGACAGTTCTTTAGATAAATAAAGGGAGGACTGGGAGGTCTACTTTTCAATCAGTTGATGTAAAGGACAATGGGCATTAATTAATGATATTTGATTTTCCTGCATTTTTTTCCTGGCAAAACAAAACGCATGGTGAAATTTTAGCACAGATTTGTGAACATTTTCCCCATTGGCAAAAAAGCTAGTTTCTTTGTGAAACCAGGCAAAAAGATTAGTTCATATCGAATGTTGCTAACAACCAACTCATATGGGGGAATGTAATAAAAGTCGCAAAGAGCAAAACAATTAGCACCAATAAAAATAAAAATCCACATCTCGCAATGTAATATTGTTCCTTTAACTTAATTTTAATTGCGTACTCTTAAGAAGTGCTTGAAGGTGTCGTAATCTTTTGGAGCAAACATAACGACTTTTTCAGTAAGAAGTTTTATTACATTTACTGCGCATTGGCGCAAACTATAAAATTCGCAAATGGTCTTTCACTGTCGGAAGTGGTCGCTAAACAGTTTCCGGGTTCGCAAAAGCTAAATTAAATTCGTGCAAAGCAAAATTTGTTCACACAAAGAAATAACTTTTCGCATTGCAAATAGTTTTTCAGTTACCGACTTTTATTACATTCCCCCGATAGTGTATTATGAATGTGACAATGTGTATTACGAATATACAGTACAACATATCAAATATGTTTGCAATTGCACTTAGAACAATCTACTTAATAAAACTTGTGAACATGTTACATAAACATACGTGAATTCTCCAGAATTGCTCACATTAAAGTCTGCATGTCTTCATTAAAGTATTAATTGCAGTTCATATTTTCTGTGCAGTTTGTGCAGTTATTGAGCCCTTTCTATCTGCTTGTACTTCAGTGTATATCTTCTAGAAATGCACAGAGATAACCCTGGGTGGTCGCTGCTTTACAGCCCATCACAAATATTGCTATGTCTGATATCAGCCTTATTAAAGTGACAGAAACCTATTACTGAAACCTATTAAACAAAAGAGTGTAGATCTTCCTCACCTCAAGGTTTATCAACATTACTCACCCTTTGAGCAATGATAGCTCTACCCTCAGCAAGAGTTTGGTATTCAAGTCTGTGTCTAATTTAAGCCCTTACAATTCTATAATGAATAATCCATAAAGTAATTATCTCGTTAAGAAGCCATGGAACAGTTTGCTTTTAAATATTTGATGAAGGTTGTGAAAATATCTTTCAATATTCACTGTCAACTCAGGTTAAAGCAATCACTACTAATAGCCTTCCTGTTATCTAGTAGTGATATGGCTAGATGTTATACATTATTGACTAAGGTAGAGCTTCCAGACATAGGGGGCAAATTTACTAAAATTCGCCAACGTGACGTCATTTTGACACTTTGCCGATTTAATAACAGTCCCTGGCGTAAATTCGCTATTGAATTGGACAGACTCTAACGGTACTTTGCACCCTTACGCCAGTCGAAGTTGCGCTCTGGCGAAGGGACATAACTACGCTAATTCACTAAGTTGCGGATTCTACTGAACATTGCCTCTCGCGCCAGACTTTACTTCGCCAGCTCAGACCAGGCGAAGTGCAATAGAGTAGATAGGAGTTTCTCTAAAAATATTTTCCATTTTTTCTAAGTCCCAAAAAACGCTGGCGTCTTTTACTTTTTTCAGGGTGATAGGCTGAAAAAGATTGTACATTTTTTTGGGTGTGCCCTCCTTCCCCCCTACATTTCCTAACATATGGCACCTGAACTATACACTGGGCTCGTGTGTAGGGCAATATAACAACTCTATTTTTTTTTATTAAGTTTTCCTGGGGTTGTGTAATGTAATGTATTTGCTGCAATATATGTATACGTCCATTGTACGTTAACTTGGCGCCGTATGCAAATTAGGCATCGCTAGCGTAACTTTGCTTTGCTTGATGAATTAACGCTAGCGCAACTTCTCTACCTTTCGGCTCCCTGGATGCAACTACGGATTTTAGTGAATTTGCGCTGCCCTGGCAAATCGACGTCTGGCGAAGTGTTGTGAAGTGAGCGAAGCCGTAAATTAAGTAAATTTGCTCCATAGACTCTCCATTAGCAATCTGTGTTGAAAATACACATTGCATCCGTCTACTTCAAACACAGCTGTGTATGCTAGCAGATAAATGGGTACATTTTTATTATAAATTCACCCAACAGGACACCGCACAAGGGTGCACCCAGTGCTGCAAAGAATAAGCCTCAGTCGCCAGTCAGTTAGGGGACAAGGCACGGAATAGGGGTAGGCAGCGGAAGAGGTACGTGTCTGGCACCCCCTAGGCACAAGCCTCCTCTGCCTACCCCAAAAGAGTTTTTATATACATAGAGATCATTTCAGCATAAAGTGGATTCCAAGTAATGCATGCATTTTGCTTTAAATGTTTTTTGAACTATGGATTCACAAGGCAGAGGTACACTCAAGTGAACTATACACCTTTGCTCAGCAGAAACAGAATAAACAGGGATTGTGGTCTCTCTATTGTGCTTGCATTGTGTCTATTCTTTTGATTGAAAAATATCCTTATTTATGCGCTAACACAGCATTGTTTTGTTTTTACTACCTTACTAGCAGTTAGGCATGTTGAACATGATGGACATACAGTCTTTTTTAATCCTAAGTTGCTATGTTACTATATTACTATCCATATACCTACATCCATACACCTACCCCTACAATAAGGAGAGCTTGTTTAGAAAGGAAAACCATGGAGCTATAAACGCAGGGGCTGGGGGTGGAGAAATAGAGGGATGTGATGTCAGGAGAAGAAGCAGTTGACTTCCTTATCTTCTGAGCCAGTAGTAACATCCCACCACGAGTTTCTGTTCATGATGTTCTCATATTATTTATTATGTGGATGTTTTCCTGAATGCCTTGTTGTATTGTGGATTCTGTACCTTTATATATTAAAAATGTGAGAGTCTGCATTGTAATCATTCATGGTAATTCCGAATGCTTGATCCAGCGAATGTTTCAGATCACAATTGGAATCAGGAAGGAAATGTTTCCCTCTTGAGGAATGATTGGCACTGGCTTCAGGCTGGGTTTTTGCCTTCCTTTGGATCAAAACAGTGGATATATGATAATGTTTTTTAAGTTTTATTTTTGACATCTTAGGTAGGACCCATTGTCAAGGGAAAACTAGATCTGTAAGAAACAAAATCTACATTAACCCTGCAAGAAATAGAAAAATCTATAGCTATTTTATTGAGCTTATAATAAACAAGAGGAGTAGAATGCCCCTTTAAGAGCTTCATCTTTTTAAAAGGACTCGCATGTGAGTTTCTACCCTTTTCACAAAACTAAAAAAAAAATAGATTGCCTTTGACTTGTACTGTATATGATGACCTCTTCATTAAAGTGACTAGAGATATGGATAGATATTCCCAAAACATAATTTTTTACACTCTTTGAGATCATTCCTTTGTCTTTTCCATAAATCTTTCGATTTCCTTATCTTAATTCTTACCTACCCCTTTTCATACCTTATTCCTCATTCGCCCCCTTTTGCTTATACATGAGCTTCTTTGAACAAGACACTTCTCTCTCTTTTAACGTCTCACCCCATATCCTTCTACACACATATTCTGCTCTTTGTTTTTTGCTCTCTGACTTTCCATTAGGCAGCCTCTTTCTTTCATTCCAGAAGCATCTTTCTTTTGTACTTACCTATTATAAATCCTATTCCACAATCAACCGCACCTTTTTCACAGCTGGCCTCTCCTTAACTTTCTTCTTGTATCTTTCTGAATCCAAAGGTTCTATAAAAAGTCGACCAGGATTCGGGATGAAAGCTTGGTAGACAAGGGCTCTGCAATAACAGATCCACAATGACAAGTGAAGATGGGTCAGCAATTTGTTATTTTTGTCTCTTGCTAGCTGAACAAACTGTAGTTTTGTAATGCACTTCCTTGACCAGCAAAGAAACATTTCAGAGATTTCTATATATTCCATTATATCACTAATGGAAAAATACAAAGAATTAACAATCCACGACAAAGCTAACAATTGACTGACTTATGGGGAATTAATGCTGAGTTGGTTTCTATTGGGATTTAAAATGAACATGCTTACTTCAGCACTGTATACAGGTATAGGACCTGTCATCCAGAATCCTCGGGACCTGTGGTTTTCCAGGTAATTGATCTTTCCATAATTTGGATATTCATAATGTAAGTCTACTAGAAAATCATGTAAAAATTAAATAAACCCAATAGGCTGGGTTTGCTTCCAATAAGGATTAATTATATCTTAGTTTGGATCATATACGAGGAACTGTTTTATTATTACAGAGGAATAGGAAATCATTTTAAAAAATTTGGAATATTTGGATAAAATGGAGTCTATGTGAGGTGGCCTATTTGTAATTCAGAGCTTTCTGGATAACGGGTTTCTGGATAATGTATCCCATACCTGTAATTGACATGTATGGGTAAGCCTAGTTTATAATGTAGGTGCCAAAGAATTGAATATTTTTTACACTCTCTATAGATCCAGCATTGTGCATGGAAAACAAAACTTTGCAGGACTTACTTTCACTCAATTTTTCAGTGCAAATTCCTATACTTGTTTTTAGCTCCACTCCGGGCATGTCTTTTTGACATTAGCAGTATATAGTAAATTACATGTTATAATTTTCAGATACACATCTATTTACATTTATCATAGGAATGTTTTTGGCGGGGGTTGTTATGTTTTAACCCCACCATTCCCATGATACTTTGGGTGCCATCTACAACATGGGAGTAGAATGTCTGCAGTAAAGCAGAATACTGAAAGTATTACATGAAAATTATTTCTAGGCCCCAAATGCCCTACTTGCAAGATATCTACACTTCATTAAAAACTGCCAGATTATTGTAATCTACACATTTTTTCAGAGATCTTTCTTTCCTAGAAAATGACACTATAACTCCAGTGTCACTTTAGGTTAAGATTGTATTTAGTGAAAAGAAACTAAAATAAATGAATTAGCACTACACAAGCCCAGGGAATCTTCATAAGATAAAATAGAGTTGTCATATTGCCCTACACATGAGCCCAATGTATAGTTTATGTGCCATATGTAAGGAAATGTAGGGGGGAAGGAGGGTACCCCAAAAAAATGTATGACCTTTTGCACCCTATCACCCTGAAAAACTGAAAAGTCGCCAGCATTTTTTGGGACTATCTACTGGTCCCTGGTCTGAGGTGGTGAAGGCAAGTCTAGCGCAAGAGGTAACGTTTGTGAAAATCTGCATCTTATTGAATTTTCGTAGTTACGTCCATTCGCCAGAGCGAAAATTCACCTGGCATTAGAGTTCAAAGTAACTAGAGTCTATCTCCTTCGCTAGCGAATTTATGCCAGCGCCCGTTAGTAAATTGGCGAAGTCCCGAAATGATGTCACGCTTGTGAGTTTTCACCACTTTAGTAAATTTGCCCCATAGTGAGAAAGCCAGAACAATGGTGTCCTAAGTCTGTTATTTTAGCTGCTGTTTGTGCAGGAGTTAAATAGCCGTATGAGAAAAATAACAGCAGCTTTGGATCTGCGGTCAAGCATTAATTTACAGTGGCACAAAACGATTTTAGTTCTTCACATGCTGCACTGCTTCTATATGGGGACTATATACTATTAACTGATTCATTTTGAAAACAGTATCCCTTTAAGGTATGTGTTAATTGCAGTGCTGTACCTTTTTGGCGCATTTCAAGAAATTTCTATCGAGAAAATAAAAATTTTATATAAGCTTCATCACAATGAAATAAGAAACTTTTTTAATACAATCAATTAAAGATTCTGCATCATTTCTGAAATAATCAAGTTTATCTTCGCTATTCCTCCCTCAGCATCTGCTCTTCATTCTGTCTTCATTCAGGAGTTGGGTGTCAGATATTCATTGACAGTTAGATCCAGTATATCTTATAGGAGGTTCCTTTTGCTTAGACAATGTATTAGAGATTACTCTAAAAAAATCACCAGACATCATGTCTCTCTACATGCAGGATTTGTGCAAAAGGCAGTTATTTTGTTAGATTTTGTTTGTACTAGATTCAGTTATTTGACTGACCTCTAATACTGTACATCTGCTAGGAAAGGAAGGCCTTCCTATAAAATATATCTAACTGTCAGTGACTATCTGACAGCCAACTGCTGCAAGAATAAAGAGAAACAGATGCCGAGCGAGGGATAGTTAAGATAAACTTGATTATTTCAGATACAGACAATTTAATTGATTGTATTTAGAAGTTTCTTATTTCAGCATAATGAAGCTTATATTACATTTTCATTTTCGCGATAGTTCCTCTTTAGATAAAAGGTAAAATGACTATAAACAATGGATTTAGATCGGCAAGTTGCATGACGGCAATAGTATGCAATAAATGCACTTGACTATCCCCCCCCCTCTGTTTGCACATGGAATTGATTTTTATACAACACTATTACATAGTTCTGGGCCAGTTAAACTATGGTACAGCAGTTATTCATTACTCAATCCCTTCCCATATAAATTTGACGCATGTCACTTATGTCTCACTGGTGTGTGGCTTCCTATACGTGGGAAGGATCAACCATCATTTTTACTGGCCAGGTGGCAACCCTAATTGTATGCATGTGTTCAGGCTACACAATTATGGGTGTATAGTGATATCTAGGAAGTGCTGAATGTATAGTGTAATTACTCGACTGCCCTGCCTCTATGCCTGAGACTTGAAATGTTCAAATGTTTCTGCTACACAAGTGTAAGCTTAGAACTGGAAAGCCAACTAATAATATGTTGTGATATGAAGTCCTCTGAACCAGTTCAGTTTTTCTGAGCTTTCTGAAAAAGCTGCCTGTTTAGTTAAAGTTCAAATTTTCATTCAAATGCGCATGGGCAGCTGCACGAAGAATGTAGAAGCTAGAAGAGGATCACTCCGTGGTGCTCACTGGTATAACCCTAGGCCGGTGAAGTTTTCTGCTGATAGGAGCACCGACCCGGGGTTTCAGGTAAGTGAATACATTCACTTGGGGGAACCTAACATTTGGCACCCCAAGTGCTAAATGATTTCCTTCTCCTTTAAGAAGAAGCACCAGTCCTTTGAAAAAACCTAACAATTGGATTAACTGTGAGATTTCTAATATATTAGCCCCACAATGAATTTATGTTTTCTTGGCCTTTAATCATATCAGCTATCCCTTCTGTTTATAATATGCAATAAAAATGTAAATCTATCCTCATAAGTAACATCTTCTGATGTCAGAGGTCACCATTAAGAAAAAGCAGCACTGGAAGGACCAAAGCTATGTTTTTGTCACAGCAGTGACAGCATATGAGATTTAGATTCATATTCCATTCTGGTTTCAGCTGAATCTTTTATGAAGGATTTGGGATTAGGGATGGGCAAATTTTTTCGCCTTGTTTCACCGCAAAAATGACGCCCATAGACTTGTATGGCATTGTGCGTCAAAAATTTTTTTTTTGATGCCCATACACTTTAATGGGCGTCATATCGGCAATGGCAAATTTTTGGCGAAACAAAACGAGTCAAATTCGCCCATCCCTATTTGGGATTCTACTGAATGCCAAAATAGTGGATTTGCTGCATCTCTAGTTCTGGAAGCATGTCCATGTAAATCCCTACTCCTGGATTGAATGAATTCGCTAGGAGTGGAACATAATTGTAAAGGTTCTGGTGAAGATAGCTTTTTGGAGGTTTGGGGCAGCACCATGAGCAGTGAACACTGTGGGGCCAATTCACGAAGGGTCGAATATCGAGGGTTAATTAACCCTCGATATTCGACTGGGAACTAAAATCGTACGACTTCGAATATCGAAGTCGAGCGATTTTGCGCAAATCCTGCGATCGATCCCCATAGGCTTGCCTGTGATTTTTTGATCCAAGGATTTTTCATTCGATCGAACGATTAAATCCTTCGAATCGAACGATTCGAAGGATTTTAATCCAACAATCGAACGAAAATCCTTCGATCAAAAAATCACAGGCAAGCCTATGGGGACCTTCCCCATAGGCTAAGATTGACTTCGGTAGCTTTTAGCTGCCGAAGTAGGGGGTCGAAGTTTTTCTTAAAGGGACAGTACTTCGACTATCGAATGGTCGAATAGTCGAACGATTTTTACTTCTAATCGTTCGAATCGTTCGAATTCGATAGAATTCGATCGAATTTAACCAATTCGATGGTCGAAGTACCCAAAAAATACTTCGAAATTCGATTTTTTTTTTATTCTAACCCTTCACCCGAATTTCGTGAATCGGCCCCTGTGAGTTTTTGGTGCTGGGAGTTGTGCTGAAAGAAGAAACAAACCCCCCACCCCATGCTCCGCCGGTCTCATTCTCAGATTACCGAAGACCTGGAAGAGCCCTGAATCTGCAATGAGGGGTAAGTAAAAGGTTAGAGGCATTTTTCCGGGGTAGCAACTAGGCTGGGGGTGAGGAGGGAGGGAGGTCTATGTGGGGTGGGGTTTTTTTTAATAAGGGTTTGTTTCTCCTTTAAGAGTGAAGAAACTGGGGGGATAGCTGCCATTGTCGAAGGGAAGCAGAAGAGAGGTGGATGGTGGCAAGATTTATGCTTGAAACCAAAGCTACTTTGAATTGTGCATCACAGTGGATGTTCTAGCAGGGAAGCTGTTTGCATGTCTTAGTAGGGAGTAGAAGAAGTAATAGAACTTCTGGGTAATTAACAGACAGTATCTGATTCACAAAGCTGTAAAGAATTGTACCTCACTGCTACTTTGTAATAAAATATTCACAATGTGAGAATCAAAAAAATGTTAAAAGCTTTTGGACAGCAGTATCTGTCTTGAAATCAAACTTGTATCAATGTATTTATGCAAAGCAGCATAGGAAGTTGAAATTTGCTCACAGTTAACATTTGCATGTGGTCTACAAGGAACATCATTTGGCTCTGGATGTATGCTCACCGATCATTTTAACAGAGACACTATCACAGAGAATATTTACAGTAACCATAAAGATGTATATTGTTAATGTAAATGTGAATTTTTGATGAAAGCCAAATGATGTATATGTACTCAAGGGGCACCTCTTGAGGATACATCTGAAAAAAGAAGAAGAAATGTCCCCCTTTAAATAAGACAATATTGGTGCCAGTAAAAGCTGAAACAATTGTTGTTTGAAGGTGTTTGAAGGTACAAGAGTCTACGAGTTAGAAAAAGGTAACAATAGCTACGGGACAGGCCAAATATTTCAAAAAAGGCATACAACAATGACAACATTTAAATTTAACTTGATAGCAAAGGAAATGGAAAGTCCACTGGGAATTCTGCTGAGTATAAAAACTAGGGTGCTGGAAATCAGGAAATATTATGCACAATCCCAACAAAAAATCCCACAGTACATACTATACCCAAACAATATGCACAATGCATTAACTGAAGTAGTTTACTGATCTTTACCAGCAAAAGATTGTATGTCTCTATAATCCTCGGCTTTTGTTTCCCACTCTTTATTCTTTTACAATTTAGTTATTGTTAAGATTCTTTATTCAATGTATTTTTTGTAATGCTAAGAAGTTAGCTTTAGTTATTCAGTAAAATGGTAAGCATAGAAATCACAGTTCCCCTGGGGTGTGGAGCTTAAAATGTGCACTTGAAAGAGGCATTATACTTATTAATTGTAAATCTCAAAGCAACACTTATAGTGTTTTTTTTTTTTATTAAAATAAGAGAGCTGAAAAGTCCAGCTTACAAAAGTAAGTATCTGTTAAAGCCAAGCAAACATTCTGCTATTTTCTAGTTTGTCCATTGGAGTTTATGGATAAGGTTTACCTGCTTGATCTAATGAGGATGCCAGAACTACTGATGGACGAATTTGTCCCGTTTCACAAATTTCCAACAAAATTCGCAAAATGGCAAAAAAACTCGCAAAACCCAAACTTTGACGATGCCGGCGGGCATCAAAATCGACACCAGCGACAATTCCGATGCTGGCGACAATTTGACACACACCTATTTTGTCTAAATGCATTAAAGTCAATGGGCGTGTGTTTAATTGTCTCCAGCGTTGAAATTGTTGCTGGCATCAGAATTGTCACCGGCGTCAAAAAATCTTTGACACCAGAGATAATTTGCATTCATTTTGCAAATTTATTTGCTGGCGGCGAAACTCAGAAATTCATAGCGAACTCGCCCCTGGTGAATAAATTGGCCAATCACTAGTCAGAACTACAAATAAACAGTCAAGTTAAATCTTAATCTCTTGCTATTCAGCCTGGGCCCCTAACAAACATATTGTGATGACCCTCTAGTGATGGGCGAATTTGCGCGATTCGCCGCCAGTGAATAAATTCGTGAAAAGACTGCGTAAATTTGCCCAAAAAAAACGGACGCCGGCGTCAAAAACGGGCGCCGGCATCAAAAAAATTTTGCACGAAATTCACTAATTTTCCGGCGAAGCGAAACGTCGCAAATTCGCCCATCACTAAGGTGAGCCTCTACTCTAAGGATACAACAAGAGTAGCATGTGTCAGCACGTACCAAGTGTATACAGTATCATATGCACTGTACAGAATTTCTTGCACTTGACTATCCCCATCTAGAGCTGCTTTCTCCAGCTGATAAAATTATCTACTCAATAAGTCCTTTTAATTACCTTTTCATGAAACTTATTTTACCAACATACTACACTTCAAAGGTTGAATTTTTATATTGTGACACAAAAGTTAATTTATGAAAAATAAGTAGAGTTTTTGCCAGTTGCATAAGTATTCATCTTCTTGTGTTAATGATGTTCAATTTTTTGGATATTGTATAAGTTAGTCTCTGATTGGCACTTTTTAGATGTAAACTCTTTTGAATTGCTTACTGGTGTTCTTGGTGTTCTCGGTGCATGAGAATGAAAGTAGTCAGGGCCAGTGTCATTTAAATAGTCAGGTCCAGTGTAATTTTAACATTGGAGAGCAGTGCAATCAATTACAATGTTGTTTTTTTATTATTTTAGCAACGAGAACTAGCGCTTTCACATATGGATCATTCTTGTAAGAATTCTAGCTACTTACCCCCTGCTGCATTGAACAACTGAATGCTTATAAACTCAAGCACCAATTTCTGGATAATTGAAATATGTTCTTTTCCTACCTAATATCCATGGACTAAAATAGTACCTTTTCTCAATTTCAATACTAAGGCAAAAAAAAAACTATTTATATGGAACCCTGTGGCAAAATTTTCTGTTTTAAGTAAGATTAGATTTGTTAGGTTAACATAACATTAGGGGGGCATACTATATGGTACAAAGTTTACTACAGGTCTAGTAACTAAAAACAATTGTCAGGTAGCACTGTAGAACATGAAGCCTCTGTATAAAGGACAATACCAGTATCAGTAGCATGTTTGCTGTAATTTACTAGACCTGATCAAATATTTCACATTTTATTACATTTCCCTTTTCATCTGCTAAAAGCATGTTGCTACGTTAGCTTTTGCTGCAGATACAGTATATTTGGACACCTTTGCTATCTGAGGGGCACATTTACTTAGTTCGAGTGAAGGAATAGAATAAAAAATACTTCGAATTTCGAATGTTTCTTTTTGGCTACTTCGACCATCGAATTGGCTACTTCGACCTTCGACTCGAACTATTCGAACTAAAAATCATTCGACTATTCGACCATTTGATAGTCGAAGTACTGTCTCTTAAAAAAAGCTTCGACCCCCCCTACTTTGGCAAGAACAACCTACCGAGGTGCAATGTTAGCCTATGGGGAAGGTCCAATTTTCTGGGTGAAGAAAAATCGTTCGATCGATGGATTAAAATCCTTTGAATCCTTCCATTGAATGAATTGCGATATTCGAAGTCGAAGGATTTAACTTCGACAGTCGAATATCGAGGGTTAATTTGTTGGAATACATGCAACAGCATTCATGCTTAAACACTGGAGTATTAAAATGGTCACAAGGTGGCGCTGTGAATATTGTTAATGTATAATTGCAATGATCTTTGCTGTTGTTTTTTTTCTGCACTCTGTTGTTTTTCTTTTCTATCCACCATATTGTTTTTGATCTTTCACACTGTTAAATGTGCTCTGTATTATCCCTGAGTGATTCACAAGTAAATCCTTTTCCAAGTTGCTGTGCTGAGTGTTCCCTGTGTGATCATCATAAAGACCACCTCTGCCAACAGGTTATGGGCCCAGACACAATCCAACTCAGTGAAAAGACTGGCACAAGGAATCTTCCAGAGGTTCTGTGAACTACAAAGCACAAGTAAGAATCACAGCTTATACAAGGAAGTGAGGCAGACATGGCTAGCAGCTCAGAACTTAAACTAGCAGTGGCTAAACTGAATAATGAGAATTATCAACTGTGGAAGTTTAAAGTAGAAATGCTGCTATCCAGAGATGACTTATGGGAAGTTATAACTACAGATAGACCAGATGTTAATCACCAGGAATGGGATAAGAAAAACAGACAGGCACGGGCAACAATAAGTCTGTTAGTGGAAGATGAACAGCTTATTCATATAAGGCATCAGAATACTGCTAAAGGCATGTGGGATGCATTGCAAAAACTGCATGAAAGATCCAGCCTGAATAACAAACTATTCCTGCTAAGGAAACTATACCAGATGAGATTAGGTTCAGGAAAAGACATACAGGAGCATATAAATGCAATGTTGCAGGTTGTGACACAACTCCAGGCAATTGGAGAGGATATAAAAGACAGCCACGTATCAGCCATACTTCTGTGCAGTTTACCTGAATCATACAGTGCACTGATTAATGCCCTGGAAACAAGGCCTGAAGCTGAACTAACACTAGAATTTGTCAAAACCCGGCTCATAGATGAATACATGCGCAGAAAGGAGCAAACATTTGACAATACAGAAAGTAATACTGAGGCAGCTCTTAAAGCCACAGACACAAAGCTACATAAGAAAGAGAGCAAAGTTTGCTTCAGATGCAAGAAACCAGGACACTTTAAGAAAGACTGTTCAATATGGAAGGCAGAGCAAAGGGCAAAAATTTCCAAGAAGTTTTAAACAAACAGTCAGAACTACAGTGAATGACAATGATAGAGATCAGTGGCACGGAACTTTTAAAGTAACAAACACCCTTTCAAACAAGAACTGGTATATAGATTCAGGAGCAACAAGTCACATGACAAGTGACAGAAACTTCTTTACAGAGTTTGATCCAAATAACAAAGAAACTATTTACCTTGCAGATGGAAGTAGCACTACAGCTGAAGGCATTGGGCATGGAATCCTTATTTGTCACAATGCTGACGGACACAGATTGCCTATACCAATAAAGGATGTGCTATATGTTCCAAAACTAGAAGGTGGGCTCTTATCTGTAAGGAAACTGGGATCCAAAGGACTTATCACAAAATTCCAAGGTGACAAGTGTACAATCCAGAATGGAGAAAAGGTCATCACAACAGCCATAGTGGATAAGCATCTATATCGACTGGACACAGTAAAGGAGCAGGCAAGACTCTGCACACAGGGGCACAACAACTGCATTCACATGTGGCATAGACGTCTAGGTCACAGACATCCAGATGGCATACAAGAACTGATTAGGCAGAACCTGACAAAAGATCTAGTATTGTCAGCCTGTCCAACTACCGTGAGATGTGAGTGTTGCATCAAAGCCAAAGCTACAAGAGCAACTCCTCCAAAGGTAAGCCAGAACAGAGCTTCAAATACGCTTGACCTTATACACAGTGACGTATGTGGTCCTATGCGAGTGCCCACACCAGGAGGTAATAGATACATAGTGTCTTTAACAGATGACCATTCAAGATACACAGTCACATATCTAATGAAAAACAAATCAGAAGTGAAACTGCAAGATTATGTGACAAAGGCAAGTAACAAATTTCAGAGAAAACCACTTGTGTTCAGAAGTGACAATGGAGGAGAATTCACTGGACACAAAGTAGAGAATTTCTTAAAACAGCTTGGGATAGAGCATCAAAAGACTGTCCCATATACACCAGAACAGAATGGGGTAGCTGAAAGGAAAAACAGAACCCTAACAGAAATGATCAGATGTATGCTGACTGATTCAGGACTATCTGAAAAATACTGGGGTGAAGCAGCAATGACAGCTACTTACGTGTAAAACAGATTGTACTCCAAATCTGTCATGAAAACACCATATGAACTGTGGCATGGTGAAAAACCCAGTGTTAAACATATCAGAGTTTTTGGGTGCAAAGCATTTGCTTACATTCCAGAAGAGAAACGCAGCAAACTGCAAAAACGGGCAGTGGAAGGTATCCTTGTTGGATATGCAGAAAATTCCAAAGGATACAGAATTCTGGATCCAAAGATTGACAAGGTGGTGATCAGTAACAGTGTAACATTTATTGAAGACCTAAGAAATGGTGTAATGACTTCACTAGAACAAAGACGAGAAAAGGTGAAAGATACTGAACAAGTAACATGTACATCTCCAGAACAAATAGTTGAAGTTGGCACTGAATTTGACACCACAGATGAGCAGACACAACCAAGCACTGACAATGAACCAAGGCGTTCAATAAGAGAGAACAAGGGCAAGCCACCTGTTCGACTTTCATACAAAGCAAATACAGCCTACATATGTGAACCTACATGTTGGAAAGACGTATCACAACTTCCAGAAGGGGAAGCCAATAAGTGGATAAAGGCTGCTGAAGAGGAGATAAAATCTCTGCATAACAACCACACCTGGAATCTTACAGAACTACCAACAGGAAGAAAAGCTATTGGCTGTAAGTGGACTTTTAAAATCAAGTATAACACTGATGGTACAGTTGAGAGATACAAAGCAAGATTAGTAGCCAAAGGATATTCTCAAAAATATGGAGAAGACTATGATGAAACATTTGCTCCAGTAGTTAAGCACACTACAATAAGGACTCTGCT
Organism: Xenopus petersii; assembly: GCA_038501925.1. Taxonomy (NCBI): domain Eukaryota; kingdom Metazoa; phylum Chordata; class Amphibia; order Anura; family Pipidae; genus Xenopus; species Xenopus petersii. The sequence continues at coordinate 22,179,827 of CM076687.1, read as the reverse complement.
CACTGTAGCAGCTGCAAAGAAAATGCAGATAAAGCACTCTGATGTCAAAACAGCCTTCTTACACAGCGAGCTAACAGAAGAAATCTACATGGAACAGCCACAGGGATTTGAGAATGCACAAAAGCCAGACCTAGTATGCAAACTCCAGAAAGGGCTCTATGGCCTCAAACAGGCAGCTAGAGCATGGAATATGAAAATTAATGATGTGCTCACAAAAGAAAAATTTCAAAGGAGCAAAGCAGATCCCTGCTTGTATACTAAGAAACTGACTGGTAGGTGGATCTTTGTACTCATATACGTGGATGATCTGTTAGTATGCTTTGAGGAAGAAGGGGATCACATTAAACTACTACAAGCTCTAAATAAGGACTTTGAGACCAAAGACTTGGGTGACATAAAACATTACCTTGGCATACAGATTGAAAGAGAAGAAGATGGCAGTTATCTTCTGAACCAAAGTCACAAAATACAAGAAGTAATTGAAAATTTTGGGATGAATGATGCAAAACCAGTTAACTCTCCTATGGAAACAAATTACTTAAAAGAAATGAACAATGAAGTTGATTTGCTACCAAATAACTCTCAATACAGAAAAGCTATAGGAAAACTGCTTTACATTGCTACAGTTGCAAGACCCGACATCGCTACAGCAGTGGGATTTTTATGCAGAAAGGTGTCTAAGCCAAGTCAGATGGACTGGAATGCTGTAAAACGGGTCATACGTTACTTAAAGGGAACAATACATTTCAAGTTAAAGTTGCCTGCAAGGGGCAAATGTAACCTAATTGGATTTGTTGATGCTGACTGGGCTGGAGACTCAAGTGATAGAAAATCTACTAGTGGACACTTGTTTCTACTCTCTGGTGGACCCATTAGCTGGACCAGCAGAAAACAGTCAACTGTGACAATTTCTTCAACCGAAGCAGAGTATGTTGCAGCAGCACAAGCAAGCCAAGAGTTAATTTGGCTAAGACAACTGTTAGCAGATTTGGATCAAAAGCAGATGGAACCCACTCAGATGTTTGAAGACAACCAAGGGTGCATTGCACTTGCACAGACAGAACGAGTCAACCCAAGAACCAAACATATTGATGTAAGGTATCATTTCCTAAGAGACTTGCAAGAGCAAAGACAGCTTGACTTAAAATATTGTCCAACTGAGGACATGGTTGCAGATATGCTTACCAAGCCTCTACATGCAAAGAGACACTTGGAACTGTTAAAGAAGAGTGGATTATCAGTTTAAGCCTTTCTCTGTTGAGAAGGGGTGTTGGAATACATGCAACAGCATTCATGCTTAAACACTGGAGTATTAAAATGGTCACAAGGTGGCGCTGTGAATATTGTTAATGTATAATTGCAATGATCTTTGCTGTTGTTTTTTTTCTGCACTCTGTTGTTTTTCTTTTCTATCCACCATATTGTTTTTGATCTTTCACACTGTTAAATGTGCTCTGTATTATCCCTGAGTGATTCACAAGTAAATCCTTTTCCAAGTTGCTGTGCTGAGTGTTCCCTGTGTGATCATCATAAAGACCACCTCTGCCAACATAATTAACCCTCGATATTCGACCCTAAGTATATTTGCCCCTAACTGTTCAATAGGAGTCAAATCCTATTTACACCTCATGCACTGTTTTAACTTAGATAGGTAAATTCCTAGACTTCTATTCTGTAACTCTGTATTTAAAGGGATACTGTCATGTGAAAACATGTTGTTTTCAAAATGGTTCAGTTAATAGTGCTGCTCCAGCAGAATTCTGCACTAAAATCCATTTTTCAAAAAAGCAAAAAGATTTTTTTATATTCAATTTTGAATTTTTGAATTTCTGACATGGGGCTAGACATATTGTCAGTTTCCCAGCTTCCCCCAGTCATGTGACTTGTGCTCTGATAAACTTTAGTCACTTTTAACTGCTGTACTGCAAGTTGGAGTGATATCAACCCCCCCCCCAGCAGCCTAACACCAGAACAATGGGAAGGTAACCAGATAGCAGCTCCCTAACACAAGATAACAGCTGTCTGGTAGACATAAGAACAGCACTCAATAGTAAAAGCCAAGTCCCACTGAGACTGATTCATTACATTGAGTAGGATAAATAACCGCCTGCCAGAAAGTAGTTCCATCCTAAAGTGCAGGCACAGGTAACATGACTGGGGCAGCTGGGAAACTGACAATATGTCTAGCCATGTCAGATTTCAAAATTGAATATAAAATAAAATCAGTTTGCTCTTTCGAGAATTGGATTTTAGTGCTGAAGTCTGCTGGAGCAGCACTATTAACTGATTCATTTTGAAAAAACAAAACAAATTTTCCCATGACAGTATCCATTTAAGCTTTGCAGCTACTGAAAGTGTTTACAGAGTCCTTATCAGCATCACATCAGTATCTCCTGATTTGCTTCTAATGATTTTAGCTTGCACTTTATCATCCCCCATTGCGACAGGATGCTGCCTGTAAACTGATATAGAAGAATCTTTCTGTAGAAGGCTCAGTGTGGCTGTTTTTTTGCCTGGTGTAAAACGGTTTCATATTCATTCTAAGAGTGCTTTCAAAATGCTGTCATTGAGATTTGGATGAGCAGGATGAATGGAGCAAATATAGGAAGGCTGCTTGCAAATGAACTTTAAACACAGAGAAGGGTAAGTAATCTGACGCTAGTGGATTTCTGATGTTAACTGGGCTTGCTTCCTATAGTAAAAGTCTGAGGAGTCACGAGATTTGCATATGCATATTTACAGGTACTTTACAGGTAGCTTTCATTTTTAATATTGGTTTTAGAAAATTTTCATTACAGTGTCCACTGTTTACTCAGGTACATATACATTTTAATTAAAGTTTGCCAGGTTAGGATCAAGAAAAATATAATTTCGTGGCCCATCAAGGACCTTTGTTGATTATTTAAGTATTATTATGTAGTTTAAACATGAATGGTACTAAGATTATAAATCTTTTGCTTTACTCTCAGTCCCAGTGAAGCTTACAATTCAAGGCTCCTAGTGCCTATTACACAAACATCATCAGTGTCGGACTGGGCCCAGATCCGCTACTTAGTGGGGCGGCGCGACCCTACTTTGTTTGGGGTCGCGGTAGAATAGAATGTCTGCACATGCGCACAAACGCGGCACCGCACGCATTCGCACAAACGCGGCACTGCGCGCATGCGCACTAGCCCCCTGCAGCACTCCGGAGCGGCAGCGGCGGCTGGAGGGGGGCCCTGGGGCAGTAGCCCCGGTGGGCCCCATGCCTCCCAGTCCGACCCTGAACATCATGGAATCATTTCTTTTTATTCTTTTAATCTGTCTGTATGTTTGTGGAGTGTTGGCAGAAATAAAGCACCCGGAGGAAACCCATGCAGGTATGGGAGAACATACAAACTCGTTGCAGATATAACCTGGACTGGCAGAAAAATGTAGTACCCCAGAGCACCAAGGCACTAGTGTTATCCACATGTATATTACATTGCAAGGCTAATTTGAAAAATAGGAAAAATGATATGGTGGTCTTTTTGTTAAATGTTTATGGCATGAGGGGCTCTTTGTTGCTAATGGGATTAATGGGATATTGTGCGCCACCCTTGGCAACAAAGTTCCAGAAAATATCTTTTCAATGGGCCAAACATGAATCGCTGCAGGTAAAACATATATGTCACATAATTGAGCAAAATTGTCTTCAAGGAGTTATTTTCTGGTGTTTGTCACTCCTGGGTGTAGAAGCATTCCTATGAAACAAGAGTGGGTGCCCATTGTGGGGAGTGTTTCATAGCTACATCCATATTTAATTAAGTAAAAAGAAAGCAGGGCAAAAATAAAATAAACAATAATAAAATTACAATAGCAAAAATATAAACAATCGCAATGACCCTTCTATGAGTCATATGAGGCTATATGAGTCACCTAAACCAAGATGAATACTCAAAGAGGGGAAATATCTGGTAAATAATTTCAGAGGGGGTTAGAAATGAGTCCAGCTCTTTGGGACTATGATAACAAGATAATATTTGTCTAGATTAAAATGTGAATATGCACTAATACTTTTAGGTTTGCTATTTTTCTGCTTTCTCTGAATGTGTTTCTGTTTGTAGCCGCAGGACTAAATAAATACCTTTGTTTTCATACTCTCAGGCCACATGATCCCTTAGCAGCATAAACTCTTTACAAGAAGCTAATGAGCAAAGCCAGTTCAGAATATGAAGAAAAGAAATTATACAGCTACAGCGAGTTCTTAAAGGGATACTGTCATGGAAAAACATGTTTTTTCCAAAACACATCAGTTAATAGTGCTGCTCCAGCAGAATTCTGCACTGAAATCCATTTCTTAAAAGTGCAAACAGATTTTTTTATATTCAATTTTGAAATCTGACATGGGGCTAGACATATTGTCAATTTCCCAGATGCCCCAGTCATGTGACTTGTGCCTGCACTTTAGGATGGAATTACTTTCTGGCAGGCTGTTATTTCTTCTATTTAAAGTAACTGAATATGTCTCAGTGGGACTTGGCTTTTACTATTAAATGTTGTTCTTAGATCTTCCAAGTAGTGTTGCCACCCGGCTGGTATTTTACTGGCCTAGCCGGTAAAACACCAGCCAAGGCCAGGGCCGGTATTACAAATTTACCGGCAATGTAGCTGCCGGTAAATTTGTAATACACCTAAAAAAAGCCCGTGGCCTGCCCCCAGCCTGCTCAAACGTACCTTTTTTTTTGCTGGGCTTCTTGCCAAATGCGCGCGCTTGGCTCCGCCCCTTTGACGTCACGACCCGGCAAGCCAATAGCGCATCACGGCCCGCCCCCTTTATCGTCACAGCCCCGCCCTTTTAACCCCATCCCCTCCACCTGCCGGTAAAGATCATTTTAAAAGGTGGCAACCCTACTTCCAAGGGAGCTGATATATTGTGTTAGGGAGCTGCTATCTCGTTACCTTCCCATTGTTCTGTTGTTAGGCTACTGGGGGGGGGAGGGAGGGGTTGATATCACTCCAACTTGCAGTACAGCAGTAAAGAGTGGTTGAAGTTTATCAAAGCACAAGTCGCATGATCAGAGGCAGCTGGGAAATTGACAATATGTCTAGCCCCATGTCAGATTTCAAAATTGAATATAACAAAATCTGTTTGCTGTTTTGAAAAATGGATTTCAGTGCAGAATTCTGCTGGAGCAGCACTATTAACTGATGCGTTTTGAAAAAAACATGTTTTCTTGTGACAGTATCCCTTTAACTTTGTAAGCAAAATAAGATATGCTAGTGTACTAAGGACAACTGAGAATCCACATTTAAATGCATATTTGCCCTTTACCAAGAGTACTGCTATTGCAGATTATATTACTGTAAATCGACCTCAAACTGTCACCCCTAGAGCTTTGAGTCTCATAAAACTGTTTAAACAGACTGACTTTTTTTTGTGAGTTGATGTTCTCCTTCTCTTTATACTTCCCTGAATGTCACACTCTATTTTTTATGGAAATTGTTGAGTAAAATATAAAAGAGATAGACGATTTCTGTAACATAGATCAGTGCCTAATAATAATTTAACATTCTCTGTTATGTATTTTCTGTGCCAGGGTATATTATGATGAATTCTCCATAGCTTGTGCCAGTAAATTTCATCTTCAAGAGCTGCTTATGTGTCCTCTATGGGAAGTGTTCCATCTGCTACAGCCTACAGGGACTGAGACCAGCAGGACTTTAACATCTGAGTGGGTTGGACGCTGTAGTGAGACAATTCTGCTTTATTTTGATCTTTCATGTAATGCTTCCTGCAGTAGCCTGGCAGCAGTTTGAAATATTGGAAATAAACGTCATTGCACATCTGTGATCTACAAAAGCATGAAAGTCCTACCATTACAATCACAGAGCGATTGATGCATGTTTATACACACATCGTTTACACACACACAGCTTTCCGGCTATCGTGATCCTGGATAACAGATCCCATACCTGTATATGTAAGTTTAAGAACAAAAAGCTGGCAAGCACTTCCGTGTTCCACTCGTCGATTAAAACAAAAAGTTTTATTTCGGCAGATTAAAAAACATCAAATCCTGGCGCGTTTCATATCGAAGGCACGTTTAAGTATGTAAGGTTAAGGTTGACATACAATTTAGGGGCAGATTTATCAAGGGTCGAAATGAATTAGAGGGAATTTTCGAAGTAAAAAAATTTGAAATTCAAAGTAATTTTTTGGATATCGAATAGAATACTACGACTTTGAATTTACTTCAAATTCGATTTGAAGTAAAATAGTTCCAATATTCGATAATCAAAGTACTGTCTCTTTAAAAAAACTTCGACTTCAATAGTTCGCCAAATTAAACCTGCCGAAGTGCTATGTTAGCCTATGGTGACCTTTTAGACCATTTTAAAATTGTTCAATCGTACACTAAAATCATTCGATAGCCAAATTCGGTGAAAAATCCTTCAACTTCGATATTCGAAGTCGAAGTATTTTAATTCGATGGTCAAATTTCTAAGTATTTTTCACTTTGAAATTTCAACCCTTGATAAATCTGCCCCTTAATTGTTTTTTTATGAAGTTCCCAGAGTTTTTCACGTAAGCTGATAAGCTTATAAGTCTATATGCACTGTAGGGATGCACCGAATCCAGGATTCGGGATTTGGCCAGGATTCAGCCTTTTTCAGCAGGATTCGGCCAAATCCTTCTGCCCGGCCAAGCCGAATCCTAATTTGCATATGCAAATTAAAGGAAGGGAGGGAAATCACATGACTTTTTTCCAAAAAACAAGGAAGTAAAAAAAGTTTTCCCCTTCCCACCCCTAATTTGCGTAGGGTTCAGTATTCAGCTGAATCTTTCGCAAAGGATTCGGGGGTTCAGCTGAATCCAAAATAGTGGATTTGGTGCATCCCTAATGTACTGTATAATTTTTGTCATATTCAGTCAGAAGTTTTTACATACTTTAGACGTATCGTTTTTAAATATCTTAATGTATTGACAAGGTTGTACCCTCTATTGTGTTGGAATTCATAGTTATAGATCAGTTATGGTGTACCAATATGGCTCCTAAAAAAATAGTTAAGGTTGTAACCTTAAAGGGATACTGTCATGGGAAAAAAATTTTTTTTCAAAATGAATCAGTTAATAGTGCTGCTCCAGCAGAATTCTGCACTGAAATCCATTTCTCAAAAGAGCAAACAGATTTTTTTATATTCAATTTTGAAGTCTGACATGGGGCTAGACATTTTGTCAATGTCCCAGCTGCCCCAAGTCATGTGACTTGTGCCTGCACTTCAGGAGAGAAATGCTTTCTGGCAGGCTGCTGTTTTTCCGTCTCAATGTAACTGAATGTGTCTCAGTGAGACATGGGTTTTTACTATTGAGTGCTGTTCTTAGATCTACCAGGCAGCTCTTATCTTGTATTAGGGAGCTGCTATCTGGTTACCTTCCCATTGTTCTTTTATTTGGCTGCTGGGGGGGAAAGGGAGGGGTTGATAATCACTCCAACTTGCAGTACAGCAGTAAAGAGTGATTAAAGTTTATCAGAGCACAAGTCACATGACATGGGGCAGCTGGGAAATTGACAAAATGTCTAGCCCCATGTCAGATTTCAAAATTGAATATAAAAAAATCTGTTTGCTCTTTTGAGAAATGGATTTCAGTGCAGAATTCTGCTGGAGCAGCACTATTAACTGATTCATTTTGAAAAAATGTTTTTTCCCCATGACAGTATCCCTTTAAACCAAACCCTAGGAACTGAATTTGGATTGGTACACCTTGGCAAAATTTTCTGATTGGTTGATGTGATAATTGATGTATTGTTTTGATTGGTGCATTTCTGTTTAAATATTTGAGGCAAGGCTCTGTTAAGATAGCCTATGATATGAGTGTTAATGACATGAAACGCGTAAGGCTGTGGACACAATAAACTCTTTTCACATATATATTGCCTGGTGGAAGTTTGCCTTTTTTGAGTGCCTGCTCCAAAGATTTCTCCGATTGTCCACTCCCTGTGCTGAGGGCTCAGGGCGGTGCACCTGGGCCTCTTCCCTAATGTGAGTAATCACTTTCTACTTGGAGACCCTAAAAAATTCAGATTTATTAGTGTTAAATTAATAGCTGATTAATGAGAACATTGATGATTTGATGATATATATGTCCAATATATTTTACAAAAACTGAACCCCTTCAACTGATTTTCAACATACGTGCAAAGCATTTTAAGAATTTTACCTTGTGTTTTTCTTTGAAAACCTTGATTAAATAAGGGAAATTATATACAGGTATGTGATTGATCCTGTGCAATACTTTAGGGCATGTAGTTTAGCAGATATATGGAGTCTTTCTGTAATTTCTGTAACTATAAATATCCAAAAAAAAACATGTGCAATTCAAAAATCCTAATAGTATTGTTGTGCCACTAATATGAATTTATATTTAGTTAACATCAAGTACAAGGTACTGTTTCATTGTTAAAGAGATCAAAGAAATAATTAAAACTATACAAGTTATTTGCTTTGGAAAATGGAATTCCCATATTTCAGAGCCTCATAGAAACCAGGCTTCTGATGCAAACAGGACTATTTATTTTAAATAGTATAAAATTAAACATTTCTGACAACAGTATTTTTCTTTTCACTAAAAGCAAATGTTAAAAACCTAAATTTGCACATTTTCCTGAGCAGAACAATACCTCTTATGCATAGGTACACAGAGGGGCACATTTACTTAGGGTCGAATATCGAGGGTTAATTAACCCTCGATATTCGACCGTCGAAATAAAATCCTTCAACTTCGAATATGGAAGTCAAAGGATTTAGTGCTATTTGTTCGATCGAACGATCGAAGGAATAAACATTTGATTGAACGATTAAATCCTTCGAACCGAATGATTCAAAGGATTTTAATCCATCGATCGAACGATCAGAAATTGGCTAGAAAGCCTATAGGGACCTTCCCCATAGGCTAACATTGGTGCTTGGTAGGTTTTAGGTGGCGAGGTAGGGGGTCGAAGTTTTTTTTAAAGAGACAGTACTTTTAGTTCGAATCGTTCGATTCAAAGTCGTAGTCGAAGGTCGAGGTAGCCAATTCGATGGTTGAAGTAGCCAAAAATTCTATTCTATTCCTTCACTCGAGCTAAGTAAATGTGCCCCAGAGTGTTCAGTGTGTACACACTGTACTCTAAGACACTACTACAAGGCATATATGGCTATGCTAAGAATCAATCCACTTATATATGTTAAAAAAGAGAAATTAACCTGATTTGTGTGGCCTTCTGAAAATAGAGGTATTTACATGCCTCATGCTCAGGGCCGCCATTAGAAATTACGGGGCCCCATACCCCAGATTCTGCCCACTCCACATCACAGTTAAAAGACCATACAGACATCAGTGCTTAAAAAGGTAACCCCCCCCCCACACACACAAGTTATAAAAAGCTATTGATGGTCAAGGCCCCTTATAAAAGTTTTTTTTAAAAAAATGAGGGTCAGGGCCCCCCTTTAAGTTAAAAAAAATTGGGTCCCCGGAGAATTTTTTTTAAAAAAACATTGGTGGCAGGGGCCTAAAGAGTATTTAAATAATACATTGATGGCCAGGGGATGAAAAAAAAAACCACACATGGTGTTCAGTAGAATTGAACTCGTGACTTTGGTACTTCAACTTTGCCTTTTTTTGTGCAGTAACGCAACTAGAGGGGGGCGTGCGGACATGCAGCCGGGCCCCCACCCCCTCTTTACGCAATTTTCCACCCGGAATCAGTGATGCGCGAGCTTCTGGGGGCCCTGAGAGGGTGAAGGCCCTGGCCCAATTGCACCCCCTGCTCCCCCGGTAGTTCCACCACTGCTTTCTTGACTTCAGGGATTCAGCTGTTCAGCTTTTCTCTGGTTTGGGACTTCAGAAGGATGGCACAGCTTTGACAGTACAGTAGTGCCCCCCTGATGGCGACCCTGCTCATGCTACACCCATAGCACTGCCTTCATACCAAAAATTAGATTTTAACTCTCACATCAGGCATTATGGGCAGAAACATGCAAATTACTCCTTTATGTCCCTGTGGCCAACTACAGTATGCTAGTCTAGTCAACTAAGCTGTCTATAAGTTTGTATATGTGCCTCTGAACTATAAAACCAGCGGTTTTGGAACCAAAGAGTTGTTCAAATCCCCTTGCAAGTGCCTCTTCTCCAGAAACAACAATTTCAACTTTGATTGCCAGTCCTTATATTTTATCTACTCTATTCATCTTGCCAGTGTAATTTGAATCTTCCCTGCTCATTAATATCCTTTATAATGACTGGAGCCAAAAACTGCATGGCATAGTCAAGTAACGCCTCACCAGGGATTTATACAGAAGTATAACTATGTTTTTTTCCTTCATGTCAACACATTCTGAATGCAAAACTAACTGCAAAGTCAATTTACTTTTCTATTTAAATATTGGAAAACCCACAATCTGGATTAAAAGATTAACTTCCCTTTTGAACATAAACAGATCTAGCTGTAAGCCTAACATATGGAACACCCCTGAATTCTTGAACTCCCTGGACCTCATATACTGAAGAGAGGTAAACAAAACAGCAGCCATTTAAGCAGCCTCTTAATAAGAAGCAGGTTCGAGCTTTCCTGGGCATCACGGGATACTACAGAAGGTTTATCACTCATTTTGCCACCTTGATAGCTCTTTTGACAGATCTAAGGGTAAAAGCTCAGTTATTATCAAGTGGTCCTCGGAGGCAGAAAAATCTTTTAAGGTACTCGAAGATACATTATGTGCACAGCCAGTTCTGTATTCCCCAGATTTCTTAAAGGACTTTGTGGTCCAATCAGATGCATCAGATGTGAGTTTAGGGGCAGTGTTATGCCAGCTTCATAATGGGGAAGAGCATCCGATGTTGTACTTAAGTAGAAAGCTCAATGACTGTGAAAGGAAGTATGCCACAATTGAGAATGTGTGTTTGGCGATAAATTGGGCCCTAGAGGATTAAGGTATTACCTCTTAGGCAGACAATTTGACCTGAATACTGGCCATGCACCCCTAAAGTGGTTAGCCCAAAAGAAGGAGACCAATAACAGGTAAATTGATGGTTCTTCATGCTGCAGGACTACTGTTTCACAGTGAAACTTAGGCCCAGGTCAGAGATGGGCAATGTTAAAGCCCTGTCCCTGGTTCATTCCTACTGGGCTGAACAAGGGGGGGTATGTGGTGAGGTCACTACCAGGATAAAAAGGCATCTCAAACCGGAATGGAGAGCTCCAGTCGGGGAAAAGACACAATAAAGCTGCCTGTTTGTGCTCACTGAGAGGCTTGGAATTACCACAAGGTTGGGATTTTCTTTTCTCTGTTTGGAGAGTCTGGCAGTAGGGCTACTCCTGGTTATTTAGGACAACTGACCTGTGTTGGTCACCCCATTAAGAGGCCAGGCCCATTAAGTGGCAAGTATTTTATTTAACTGTTTGTTTTGTTATATTTGTCACAAGCCAAATAAACTTCCTTACACAATCAGGTGTTGTGATTGTGCTGTGGGCTACTTTACCCCCAGAAAACTGGTGCCAGCTACCTAACCCCTAGCTATATAATCTCTATTCACTTTTCCAGAGAATTGTCACTCACAAAAACTACCAGTCAATCAATACCAAATACTAATTAGCAGGCCCGGACTGGCAATCTGTGGGTTCTGATAAATGCCAGAGTGGCTGCTATAAGGTCCCATACAAAGTCAGTATTTAGTGGGCTGGTGGGGGCTGTTTGGGCCTCTATGTGGGCTGATTGGGCCTCTGTGTACCTGAAATGCCAGGGCCTAGTTTAATTCTCAGTCCGGACCTGATAATTAGTCAAAAGAAGTAAAAAACAAAGTGATCATGTACTGCTTACACATTGTGATCAGAGATTGGATGACCTATTTAACTAGTGACTGTCACGTACAGCTCTCTAAATTCAGAACAAGTGCTAGGCTCTCTGGTCACGCTCAATCTTCCACCTGTAGCAGCCACCTTTGGTCTCGGGAGGGGCATTTTCATTTCCAAGGTTTTGGACAGAAGGCAACACTAGATTAATTCTCACGGATTAAATGATAAGCGTTGTCAGGCAGGCCGGGGTTGGTACAGAGTTCAAGAATAGTCAGGCAGGCCGGGGTCAGTGCAGGCAGAGTTCAAGAATTGTCAGGCAGGCCGGGTCAGTACAGGCAGAGTTCACAGAATGGTCAGGCAGAGAAAGGTCAATATCCACAGAGTTCAGAATAGTCAGGCAGGCTGTAAGGATCCCTGGTGGTGCAGTGGGGACGCCCGCTGTGCTGTGTGGGGCCACCCGCAGCCATCTTCTATGCACGGGCAGCGCATTCACATCTTCAGGTGTTCTAACCCTGAGCAATGATGTCCAACATAATGATGTCATCATGCAAGGCGCGAAATTTGAAAATTTAGTCGTCTCACAGATAAGACCTGGCGGCATCCAATTAGCGGAGGGCTCCTTCCAAAGTGAAAGGTGACTGGTAAAGGCAGAAGTGTGAGCCGAGACAGGGACATTGGCGGTTGTTCTTGGTTTTGGGAAACACAGGCAAATTGTCAGAATTGTCAGAGTTCAGAATAGTCAGGCAGGGATCAAAACCAGGATAATCACAGACAAAATTGCACCCAGGAAACTAATCAGATTAGATCTAACAACGGGCAACGATCACAAGCCCAAAGGCCCTTTAAATAGTTTGAATTTCGCGCCACGGACGTGATGACATCACGCACAGGGCACGTAAAACCTGGAAGTGAGCGCCACGCAAGCCCTAGGAACCACCGGAACCAACGGAGGAGTTTATTAGATATTGATAAATAAACATTACACATACTGAGAGGAAACTGTTGCAGGAAGATTGGAAAATCTTACAAATATCATAATGAAGGACCGTCAGATCCAATTAGTCCAGAGTTTTTAATGTATTCAAAATGTGATTTAAGGCATTTTAGGCACTCCATTAGCTCAGTGGTGCTCTGAGTATAACAATAGTTCTACCTCTTAAAATCCACTATATAGAGTAGGGTAGAAGCTGCTGGAGAGCCTGAAGTAGGAGGCGCCAGAAAGGAGATACAAATATCTATAAGGTTATGAGGATATTCATTTATAATCTTAATATATTACTGCTCTTTATCAATAATGGGTTTAGTTTGCTGCATATGACTACTAAAAATGACTACAAAGTTCATTCATCTCATTTATAGAATCATTTACCTTCCCACTGGTCCCATATGCCTCATATGTGAGCATTAAGGTCATGTCAAAGAACTGATGAATTATAGAATAACCTATTAATGTAAAATTATTTTACAGATACAGAAACTGTAATAAATCAGCCAATATTTTTCTAACCTGCTCAATGTGTCCAATGATATTGATTAGATGACAAATATAATGTTTGATCCAGAGATGAATAAAAATACTGACATTTAATTTCCTCCTTGTTGATCAGTAGGCCATTTTTCCTGCCTTCTGGATCACTGCAATGAGGTTCTAATCTAAGTTCTAATGAACTAACTTTGGACTGTATTCTAAATATGCATACGAATACAGAACACAATACAACGTTAAAGTTCATGAATCAGTGTAAACGTATTAATGCCAGTCACAAACATCTCTCTCTGGAAAGCTGGTAGTTAATTGGAAGGGCTTTTGAATGGTGCAGGTTTGGTGTTATCAGAATAATTGGTCATAGGCACTAGGGAACTAGGGAAACAAACCTATTGTTTCTGTTCAAGAAAAGACTATTTTATCTTTGTATCCCCTCTGTCTTGGTATAGATTTTTGCACATATATAGCTTACTAATTAGCAAACGTAATGAGAAATGCTACAACAGAGGATGGAAAAATAAAAATTGTGTCAAGTGTTTACATATTATTTTGTGGCCATTCCCACGTCTTGACTTGGATTAATGACAAAGCAATGCCAGAAAGATATTAAATAAAACCATTGGACATGACACTACATTTACTACTCTGGCTTAAAATCCTTTTCTAGAGATTGCTAAAAGCACAATTCTCTGGCCAATGCCCACTTCAGCTGAAGAAATAATATAAAATTTCAGCGTTCTGGGAATTTTTACTCAATTTCACAAATTTTTCTGTGAAGCCAAATGGGACAGATTTGCTCATAACTTGATTATAATACACAAAAGCCATGAATATCCTGTAAATGATATCCTTATAAACGGCTCTTAGTGATATCATCAGTTATGAATGGAACTTAATGATGTCATTTTTGTCACGTGACTAAAGTACCCCTTGTTGGCCTTGTGCTTTTGTATGGTCATGGAACACCTCTGTGACTTATAGGGGCCCATTTACTTAGTTAGAGTGGAGGAATAGAGGAAAAATATTTCAAATTTCGAATGGTCGAATATGCCTACTTCGACCATCGAATGGGCTACTTTGACCTTCGACTACGACCTTCGACTTCGAATCGAACGATTCAAACTAAAAATCGTTCGACTATTTGACCATATTATAGTCAAAGTACTGTCTTTTTAAAAAATTCTTCGATCCCCTAGTTCGCCACCTAAAACCTACGGAGGCCAATGTTAGCCCTTGGGGAAGGTCCCCATAGGCTTCCTAACAATTTTATGATCAAAGGAATATCCTTCGATCGATGAATTAAAATCCTTCGAATCGTTCGATTCAAAGGATTTAATCGTTCGATCGAACATACTTGTTAGTATGTGAGACAATGAAAAAGCCATGTATGGCCAAAGTCTTACATAGACATCCTACTGCTTTACTATCAATATCCACCTTTAATCAGAATGTGGCGTGCAGAACAAAATATTTTTATTTTTTTACAGCCACATAAGGCGACGGAAAGTAATTATTTTGATTTATATTTTCTTACGATTAGAAATTTATGCCACAAAATTTCAAGACTGATTAATTAGTGCTGTAATTAAAAAGACACATTTTTAATTATGGTTTATAGAAAAACAAAAATGATATTACCTTAAAAACTCATCTACTTATGCCATTCTTGATTATCTGTATTGTTCTTCATAATTAGTTACCCGTTTAGGCAAAAGGATTTAATTAAATATTCTATTCTTCTTGAATAAATTAAAGACATAAGGGTAGATAGCTGTACAATGATTTAGAATAATACATGTTGTTATTTTGGAAACACAACTACCTATTTATTTAATGGTCCAGCCACCTGGCATTGTAGAATGTACTGTGGATAATTCACAATGGGACACAACAGTCTATTTTGGAAGTTTGCTGTCCTGTAGGAGTGAATACTCAAAGAAAAGCACATGTCATTTAGATTTTCAGGACAAGCAGTAGAGCGGCAAGCAATTGTGCTGATTATGTAGCCAAAGCAGACTTCTAATGCATGGTGCATGTGAAATATAATTTACTTAAATGAGGATAAGTATGACTGAGCCATGTGTTTTTCTATGTATAAATCACAGCAATGAATTACATCTGAAACTACTCCAAGTACTGAAGGAGGCAGGATTGATGCACTGCTGGTATGCATAACTAAATAAAATGCAATAAGCATGCTTGAATGCAAGTATTAATTAATCACATCATTTTGCGCAATGTTGATTTTTGCATAAATGCTTCACTTAATATCTTCTGTACCCCAATATAGCTGTGCTCCCATATGGTGGCAATATCTTTTATTTTTGACCCCCACACATGACAAAAAATTTTTTTTATATATATATATATATATATATATATATTGATAACATATAAATAATGAAGACCAATTGCAAACTTGCTTGGAATTGAACATTCTATTACATACTAAAAGTTCCCTCAAAGGTGAACCACCCCTTTAACTAACAACATTGTTTTCAGGCAAAGAATTAGTATCATTGTATTTAGATTACATGGATATATCATGGCTATTGCACCATTCTTTTTTATACCTTATTGCTCAAGAGTGGAATTGATTCACTTCAAAGGTGTAAAGTTTTTTTTTTTATTGCACATAACATGCAGATCTATACATTTTAGTGCTTATTATGGTGGATTGTACAGATTACAGTTGACAGACGTTTAGTTTGTTTTACACTTACCTTCTTTAATGCTGTCATTCTTCATTTGGCGCAGTTGTAAATACATTCCAAGTGAAGTAGATACAATAACAAGGGTTCTCTTTTATAGAAGAAATTCTTACAAACATTATCACCTTTATTTGGAGAAGAAATCAGTAGTGATGGGCGAATTTGGGCCGTTTCTGCGTTTTCATTTTTTTTTTGACGCCGCCAAATTTTTGCTGCGGTTTCACAAAAAATCGCGGGAATTTGCCGCAAATTCACGCCTGGCAAATAATTTCGCCCATCACTAGAAATCAGTCCATTCATCAATCCATTCATGAGGGTAACATTGAAACTTTAATGCATGGTATGAATAAATGCCTGCTATTTGAGTCAGCATTTAAGGTTACTAATCTTAAAAGTAGCATTACAAGTAGGGATGCACCGAATCCAGGATTCGCTTCGGGATTCGGCCTTTTTCAGCAGGATTCGGATTTGGCCGAATCCTTCTACCCTGCCGAACTGAATCCTAATTTGCATTTGCAAATTAGGAGCGGGGAGGGAAATTGCATGACTTTTTGTCAGAGAACAAGGAAGTAAAAAATGTTTTCCCCTTCCCGCCCCTAATTTGCATATGCAAATTAGGGTTCGGATTAGGTTCGTTATTCGGCCGAATCTTTCACGAAGGATTCGGGGGTTCGGCCAAATCCAAAAAAGTGGATTCGGTGCATTTCTAATTACAAGCCATCATTTCACATAATAAAGGCTATAACTAGAGGTGTAGGCTCATATAACGAAGATATAGATATAGAACCTAATATGCAGAATTGTCAGGATCTGACATTTTCCTGATAAATAGATCCCTCATACCTTGAGTCTACTAAAATCATGTAAATAAAATCCTATTAAAACAAGGTTTTTTTTCTTCCTCCAATAAGGATTAAGTACATTTTAGTTGGGATCAATTACAAAGTAATGTTTTATTTATACAAAAAAAAGGAAGTAATCTTTAAAAGTTTAAACTATTTGATTAAAATTGAGTCTATGGGATGTAGAACTTTCTGGATAATGGATTTCCAGATAACAGATCCCAAACTCTACTTAGCATGGAGCCTTTAGCCCACACTTCCTCAAATTAGTTGTAAAGTCTCAAATTGTGTGACAAAATAAATGCACTAACATCAATTTCTGATCATTGTTATAACTGAAGTAGACGGTAGAAATACTCTCTAATTATGATTACAGTTTCAGTATAGGTGGAAGCCAACTTAAAGGTATACTGTCATGGGAAACATTTTTTTTTCAAAATGAATCAGTTAATAGTGCTGCTCCAGCAGTTTCCCAGCTGCCCCAGTCATGTGACTTGTGCTTAGATAAACTTCAGTCACTCTTTACTGCTGTACTGTAAGTTGGAGTGATATCACCCCCTTTCCTCCCCCCATCAGCCTAACGACAGAACAATGGGAAGGTAACCAGATAGCAGCTCCCTAACACAAGATAACAGCTCCCTGGTAGATCTAAGAACAGCACTCAATAGTAAATGCCAAGTCCCACTGAGACTGATTCGGTTACATTAAGTAGGAGAAATAACAGCCTGCCAGAAAGTAATTCCATCCTAAAGTGCAGGCACAAGTCACATGACTGGGGCAGCTGGGAAATCGACAAAATGTCTAGCCCCAAGCGAAACGCCCCAAATTCGCCCATCACTAACCCTCAGCGATGATACTAGCAAGAACTATAACCCTTCCACAAATGAACTTTAACAGCCCTGCTCTTGTTCTGCAGGACCTCCATGGGAAGAAATCCAAGATCTCTAAATGCACAGGCAGTAAAAGTTTGCCACGAAATTCGTGACAAATGTGGACGGCAAATGTTCTGCTTTCTGTTTTTGCCAACGGGAGATGATCATTGACAATCCCTGGTATATTCATCTCAATTGCATAACTCTCAACATTCGAAAAATGTAGACAGGGACAAAAAATTTGACCACTCCCATTGTATGGCCACACCCCCTAATTACCATGTCCGGTTTACAAAATGTATCCGGTTCTGAAAGTTTGAACACATTTCTGGGAGTTTTAGAGCAATGTTTTATATGTTATAACAGAATTGCTAATGCTAATGGAATTTCCCTTTTAGCTGCTAGTTTCAATCCTCCCAAAAGACCTGTCTATCTGTTTAAAAAAATTTTAGCTTGTCTTGTTTTTTTTTTTTTGCTTAGCTTTAGTGATGGGCGAATTTGCGCCGTTTTGCTTCACCGGAAAATTGACAAATTTCCTGTAAAATTCACAAAACGGCGAAAAATTTGCAAACAACAGTTGTTTTTTACGCCAGCGCCCATTTTTGACGCTGGCGGGCATTTTTTTTTGACACCGGCGAATTTTTCGCGGGTGTTTCGCAGATTTATTCGCTGGTGGCGAATTTGCGCCTGGCGAATAAATTCGCCCATCACTCCTTAGCTTAAATTGTTACAAGTGTATCTAAGTGCAGCAGCTCAATGTTCTGGCCTCTCTGCCAAAAAAGCCTCTTATTTTAATTGAGTTTCAGAAACATTGTACCTTTTTCTGGTGTCAGGAGATCAAAGAGAAAACTTGGAACATTTTAATAAAAATTTGGTACTGTGGGCTGAGCATTCAAAATCAGGATTGTCCTGCAGATAAAGGACAGTTGGGAGGTATGCACTGCTTCCCATGTGCAGGATTAGGAGAATGCCCTTGTTATTAAGGGTTAGTAATCCTTACCCTAATGTTTTATAAACTTATTGAAAACTATTGCTATGTCACTGCAAACTAGTTTTACACTGTCTTCAGCACATGCAGCCTACAGTTGCACCTGCAGAATCAGTGCACATGTATTTAACCAGCCCAGCCGGAAAAAAGGGTCTCAAGGACGGTGCCGGTATTAAAAAAAATACCGGCAATTATGAGGGGAGGAATCGCCACTTTTTTTTAAATTTTAAGCAGCTTTGCTGCTCCCTCCTCCCTCCCTGCTTGAAATCCCCCAGCTATGCAGCGCCTGTCACAGCGCTTACGTGACATGGAAGGCGCGATTCTGGGCTGCGGGCTGTGTTTAGTGTTGTCACTGCTGGCTCCGCCCCTTTTTGCATCACGTTCTGCCCCTTTAGTACCCGCCCCCACCACTGGCCGGTTATTTTATTTTAAAAAGGTGGCAACCCTTACAGTAGTTAATGCTGAGTACAGTACTGGTTTATATTCATATGATTATTATGATTACTTTTTTATATGTATTGGACAGTATTAGTACAGCATTATGTTATATTACCTATATACTGAATTACTTGTATAGAAGTATACGTTTAGGAACGTTTACCTGATGCACCAGTTTTCATGTGCAGCATGAAGAGAATGTTCCTGTTGTCTTTCCGGTCCCTGCAATAAATTGAATTACTTTTCCCTTAATCTAACCTACCCTCGTACTCTGAATTCATTTTTATATGTGCAACAAATATGTTGCCACAGGCTCCTAGAATGGATAGAGCAGGCATGTATAAAGTCAGGCCCAGGGGCCAAATTAGGCCCATTTTCAAATTTACAATGGCCCTATGCGCCAGTATGTGTCTATTACTAACACCTTCAGCACACAGGCAGCAGTATAGACCAAGTAGCAGATCATTTCACTAATGTGCCCAAATATTACTGCTACGGCTACGCGATTCCTTGTTTAAATGAGTTAAATGATGTTAATGGTTCAAAGAATGTCAGACTGAATGGTCGGCCCCCACACATTTTCACCTCACTAAATCTGGCCCTTGTTGCAAAAAGTTTGGACACCCCTAGGATGGAGTAAAACTTGTTTTGTAAAAGAACTGGCAAAATAGAGCAACTGCAAGCTGGGAGGTCCCCTGCATGTTTAATTATGTGAATAACCAATATTTTGGAGACATACCCCTTCATCAAGCAATTAATTCCTGCCCTTTATCATTATACATACAAAACATCAAACAAAACAAATATTGGGAGCTTCTGTCAAAAAAGTTTTGTACCAAAATTCTAGGCACTATACATAGTACAAAGGGTCGGCACCCTCCCAAGTATCTAGAGATAACAATGTGCTGGCAAAATAGAGCAACTGCAAGCTAAGAGGTTCACTGCATGTTTAATTATGAGAATATCCATTTCAGGTGGTGCCTCTACATCAAGCAATGATTTGAATACCCTTCCTTTATCATCAGGCATACACGAAATACAAATATATTAATGGAGCTTAGAATGCATTTGTAATTGCACCCTAATATTACCTTGTTTAACATATTTACAAAAAAAACTTAAAATGTGTATTATTAAAACACAATTTCAAGTACATTTTTAGCCTACCGAAATCATCCTTTCCTTTGCATGATGATACCTTCTGAGCTAAAGAAAACACAATATTTCATTAATCTACAGTATTTGTATGGACCCACCCACAACTGAGATACACTACAAACATGTATTATTAGATTCCTCCATCCGTTCAGCGCATAGTGGTGATTACATTTGGCACAAGTGGATCACTTTCTCTGTTCCAGATTGGCACTAAGTGTTTCAGCACAGCATCTGAGTAATAGCTTGCGTTTGAGGAGCCCCCCTGAACAGCAATTCGTTGAACAACACAACTCTGTTACATCTCCTCTGGTGTCACATCTTCTCTATTGTTCAAATTTAATTACAGTCATTTCATTCAATGAGGATGCTGATGAAAACAGCACAGCCAGCATTAAACAAAGCGACCAAACATTTCTGTTGTACAAATTAACGAGCTGTGGAAATATGCAGGAGGGGCAATCAGCATCTCTGCCCAAACATATTAATAGCAGTGACATTAAGGAATCACTCCCTTTGTGTATTTTGAATGAGAAAAATTAATTTAAGTCATATTAGCACTACATTTTAATTTTCTAATACTTAAAGGGGGAACTACTGTAACTCAAAAATGAAAATGTAAGTTAAGAATGTAAGTTAGCTCCAATACATGCTTTGGGGGGGGGGGTTATGTTTGCCTAGAGGATGTATTGGAGCTCACCAGAAATTCTGTCTCTCTACATGCAGGGCTTGTGCTAAAGTCATTTATGTGGTTTGATTTTTTTTTGTTTTAGGGAGAACTCCTAAAATATACATTAGAACTAACTGTCAATCAAAATATGTCCCTTACTTACATTATTGTTAATTGATTATATATAGAAAAATTCTTATTTTAGTAAGTTTTATCAAAATGTGACATTAAAGCACACCACAGAAACTCACTGCCCAATCCTATAGGATTTTTAGAAGTGTATTTATCAGATGGGGATCCCTAACTTTTACTCATTGATAAATATGCTTCTAAAAATCCCATAGGATCGGTGAGATCTCACATTTTGATAAATCTGCCCCTAAATGTTAATTTTTGCAACTGTTCCCTTTTAAAGTATCTTTTATATGGAAGCTTCCCTTCTATGACAGCACTATGTTTAATGATTGTATAAGAAGTTTTTTTTACCTTAATATAATATACAAAAGCCATGAATATCCTGTACATTATATACCTATAAAGGGTGCTTAGTCATGTCTTCACTTATATTCGGTGATTAGTGAGTTAATTTCTCATGGAAACTTAAGTATTATAATGTATAATATGCCCCTGTTGTAAAATATGAGGATATTTGTAGCCACCTCGGAGTTCCATGCCCTATATGGTCATGAAATGCCTCAGTGACTTATAATATCCTCATATTTAATAATAGTGGGTGCATTATTTACTCTATACCCAAAATCAATTTCTTAGAGCGATGGTATTGGGAGATTATTTAAGCTTCGTGAAATAAACTAGGCACTACAAAACTGCTCAAAACATCATAAATAGTATTAAATATTTTGAAAGTTCTATCTTCTGTTGTATTATATTTAGGGATGGGTGAATTTTTTCGCTTTGTTTCGCTGTGGAAATGATGCCCATAGACTTGTATGGTGGGGTGCGTCAAAAAAAAAAAAAAGACGCGCGGAGGCAAATTTTTGGCGAAGCGAAACTGCTCAAATTCGCCCATCCCTAATTATATTCTTATATTTACATAATGCCATCATTTTCTGCAGCACTTTGCAGAAAGGTTCAAGTTCCCTAGTGGAGATTACTAGGTAATTCATCTTCTACATGGAAACTCCATGGGGCAAATTCACTAAGATGCGAAGTTGCGCCAGTCGCAACTTCGCCGCACTTCGCCGCACTTCGCCAGGCATATTTTCGCCAGCGCTCCGCAAATTCACTAAAATCCGAAGTTGCGCACAGGGGTAGCGTAAGTTTTCAAAGTTGCGCTAGCGTTAACTCGCCAAGCGAAGCGAAGTTTCGGAAGCGATGGTTCATTTGCGTACGGCGCCAAATTCAATTTCAATGGAAGAATACGTATCAGCACTACAAATGCCTAGAAAACCTTCAAAACATCAAATAAAAATTTTATTTTGCCCTACTCATGTGCCCACTGTATAGGTAAGTTGCCATGAGTCAGGAAATGTAGGGGGGAAGGAGGGGAGCCCCAAAAAATTTTTTCGATCTTTTTCAGCCTATCACCCATCATGTAGAAAACACGCCAGCGTTTTTTGGGACTTAGAAAAAATTTTGACTTTTTTTGAAGCAATCCCTATCTACTCTATTGCGCTTCGCCTGGTCTGAGGTGGCGAAGGAAGTCTAGCGTAAAAGGTAGCGTTAAGAACAATGCGCAAGTTAGTGAATTTGCGTAGTTACGTCGCTAGCGAAAATTCGCCGGCGTAAGGGTGCGAAGTAACACTAGCGAATTTACGCCAGCGTTCGTTAGTGAATTTGCAAAGTGCCGAAAATGCCAAACGCTAGCGAATTGACGCTAGCGTTCGGCGCTTCGGCGCTTAGTGAATTTGCGCCTATATGTGCAAACAAAAAAGCTGGCATCACACGCTCATATAACGGAAAAAGTAAAAAAATGCCAGCCCTGGTCAAAACATTTAGAATTTTAGAATTGTAAGTCAGTTCTGATAATAAGCACGTTGCCCTGGACAGTTCTTTGTTTACGTCAAAAATGTGGCTCCATAATTTTTTAGCAAACAAGCCTTAACACACCTGTACAGTTTCATGGCTCTTAAATGGAAACATTGACTGGCCTTCATTTCAGTCCCCTGTATGCATTTGGTCCCCTGGCAGGACCCCAGATACAAGCCTCCTTTGGAAATGCTAATAGCCCTATTTAAAAATAAATGTAATAATCAATTGAACAATCATATGCAGGAAATAATAGGCATAAACATGTGCAGCACTATTATAATAGCAAGATGTATTTGCATCTATTTTGCAATGCCAAAAAATCCTGTACAGACTGTTGTTAAAGACACACAAAAGGTCTTCTATCAATTTAATTACAATGTTCAGTGCATTTGCGCTCAAGTGATAATAAGAGATGTTAGAAATCCATTCTGGAGACGTACAATGAGCTTTGTATTAATGCACCGTGTGCATACAAGTGTGGGAGCTACAGGCTAGTGATAACATCATCATTACAAGGGCAAACATTAGCACAGGCCTACTCAGACAAGCCACACAAACATAATACATCTTGAGCAGAGCACAATCCTTATATGAATTATAATTGTATATTATCCTGATTATTACAAAGCACCGTGATAACTCAAGTTAAAAAATATTTGATCACAACTCAAAGCCATCTCAGCAAACACCATGAAAAAAATAAATATTTCTCTATGCATCATTTTGAAGGGAGTTAGCAGGCCATCCATTTCAATGTGCCTACCATTGCTTTTATGTCAAACAGAATGCTGAAACATTAAAAGATTTATGTACCTTATGCTGATGCCAGATAAAGGACTTTCAAGTGGCACTTAAGAAATCTGTTTTGCATTGCCTGCTAGGAATCACCTATGGTTGTAACTATGTTGCAGTGTCATTAGAGACAATTGCTAGAAAGACTGCAGGCACAGTTTCTAGAGCGGCACTTCAACTCATCAAAGAGATCTGTTCTGACTGCACCATGATACGTGGCAGAGCAGCCAATCTCTCTGTGCCTTTAGCGGCACATAATAATTATTGCTCACTTCTCCTGCCAAAGTCAAAGTAGTTGGTTCCTATCCAAGGCAATACTATATCATACAGCGCCACACTAGGATACCAGGATTCCTAAGCATATACACAAATCTGCTTGCTTTGGTGTACATTTTCCCTGTACACAGTAGGGGCCGTTTACAGTGAACCGAGTGCAGTTTCCAGCACACTCCCCATGTTTTTTTTTCACAATGAGGCTTTTTCCTCATTGCTCCAGAATAATTGCGGTCACCAGCGGAGTTGTACCTGTCATAGTTGCAGGCAATGTAGTAAAACTGAGGTCATTGTGCTTGTGCATCAACACACATAGGATCAATTTCGATGAAAATTTTCTAAGCCTGGTTTCCATAATTTCTGATGTTCAACATTAGAGTAAAGGCTAAACTACACAGGAAATTTTGTAGGATTGTGTCGGATTGACATCCGATGCAGTCGCATGTCACATGGATCAAAATATAAAGTAAAACCCTGGACCTATAAACATAGTGGCTGCATAACAAGAGATCCGAATGACCAGCAGACAGATTACACTGGTTATGTTTAAGGATTGGCAGAATCAGATGTAGCTGTGATTGGGTGAGAAGGAATGAGTTAAGGCAGGGGAAAGCTGGGCTGGGTGGAGAAAGAGAGGGAAGTGATGTCAGGGTAAGAAGCAGTTCATATCTTCTGAGCAGGTACAATTTTGAGGCAGATCTATGTCTGTAATATAATGATATTAGCTGCAGTATATACACATTGGGTTCTACCCCCCCATTGGGGGTAGAACTATTTGGGCAGTTGCTTGTTAGTTTCTTGCTATTTATTATTTGTTTTACAGTAGTTAGGCAGCCTGGAAATTAGCATGGACCCTAAAGGCATCATACAGTATGTATTATATAGAAATCCACCCTGTGACATTGAGCTGTTGCAACTGGAGTATGCAGACAGCTGTAGTTGGAGTATACAGGGAGAGCAGTGGGGCTCAGTTGAGAGTAGGGCAAAGCCTAAATACAGTAACTTTGCTTTAATAAGTCTGGGTATTGCACTGTATTTCTATAGATATAGTTAGTTGATTCAGCAGCCTGTCCTCAGAGTCTGACCTATAATTTTAGTGGGCTTTATTGAGTCGCAGATGTCAGCTAAATATACCTGATAAACCCATGCAGACCCTGCAGGTTAGCCATATATTTATTTGGACAACATTGCAGCTGCCCTGTTTTCATACCCTATAGAGGTTGCCCACATAGTATGGAAGTAGTTCTACTGCCGGAGGAAGCATGGTAAGTGGTTGTTGACCTTATCCTCAGAGTTGGACAGGTAAAATGTATTTAGTTATTTCAATGAAGGAATATATGTAGTTTAGTTTGTTTTGCATACATATGATTAGGGATGCACCAAATCCAGGATTCGGGTTTGGGATTCGGCCAGGATTCGGGCTTTTTCAGCAGGATTGGGATTCTGCTGAATCCTTCTGCCTGGTCGAACCAAATCTGAAGCCTAATTTGCATATGCAAATTAGGGACAGGGAGGGGAATCATGTGACTTTGTGTCACAAAACAAGGAAGGGCATGTAAAGGCAAAAACATAAAATCACATTTTTACTTTCTTTAATGAAAAAGAAATCTGTCTCCAATTTACTTTAATTAAAAAATGTGTACCGTTTTTTATTAGAAACCTGACTGTATGCAGTGAAATTCTTTCTTTATTTACTGCTGTGTATAGGAATTGTCAGATGGTCCCTAACTGCTGAACAGGGAAACAATCATACTTATTTTCAAGCCATACAGAACTCAAGCAGCTTTGTTTTTTTCCTGTTATGACGATCCCTTAGCAGCCCACACCACACTGAGCATTAGCGTAGTCTTGGTCTTGCAAAGATGTATAACAAAGTTACAAGATGGTGATCCCCCTGTGGTCAACTTTGAAAGCATAAATCATTTGTTTAACTAGGCTTGTGGTGCAGTAAGTTCATGTTTATGTTTAGTATACAAAATACAGCATTTCTAGCCTTATTCTATTTTAGACTTTACTTTCCCTTTAAGTAGTATGTGCCATTGGGTAATCAAAAATTTGCCATTTTAAAAAATAATTGCCATACCTAGGGTTCCTAGGATTCATGGGCACACAAACAAACAATACATGTCAGGTCACTTGAGCCAATTAACAGGCAGAGTTCTGTCTTTTGCTTTCACGCTTCTACCTTTTACTGTTGGTTTGGTAAGATTCTTTGAAGGGATACTGTCATGGGAAAAAAAAAATTCAAAATGAATCAGCAGAATTCTGCACTCAAATCCATTTCTCAAAAGAGCAAACAAATTTTTTTATATTTAATTTTGAAATCTGACATGGGGCTAGACATTTTGTCAATTTCCCAGCTGCCCCTGGTCATGTGACTTGTGCCTGCACTTTAGGAGAGAAATGCTTTCTGGCAGGCTGCTGTTTTTCCTTCTCAATGTAACTGAATGTGTCTCAATGGGACATGGGTTTTTACTATTGAGTGTTGTTCTTAGATCTACCAGGCAGCTGTTATCTTGTGTTAGGGAGCTGTTATCTGGTTACCTTCCCATTGTTCTTTTGTTTGGCTGCTGGGGGGGAAGGGAGGGGTGATATCACTCCAACTTGCAGTACAGCAGTAAAGAGTGATTGTTTATCAGAGCACAAGTCACATGACTTGGGGCAACTGGGAAATTGACAATATGTCTAGCCCCATGTCCGATTTCAAAATTGAATATAAAAAAACTGTTTGCTCTTTTGAGAAATGGATTTCAGGGCAGAATTCTGCTGGAGCAGCACTATTAACTGATTCATTTTGAATTTTTTTTTTTCCCATGACAATATCCCTTTAATATGACACTTAATTTGATATAATCTGTTGCTTAAGTATTCATTTTGGGGTTAAAGTTTTCCTTTAAGAGTGGATTGGATGATTTCTTCGACAAGCATAATATCTAAGGCTATTGTGATACTAAACTCTATAATTAGTGTATGAGTATATATAGTTTATGCGAGTGTATAGAGGGGTCAGTGTGAGTGTGTGTATGTATTGATGCTGGGTTTCATTTGGAGGGGTTGAACTTGATGGACTTGATCTGTTTTCAATGCTATTTAACTATGTAACTATATATAAGATATCACAGTTTGTGCTGACAGTATATGAAGTTCCCTAACACAAGATAACAGCTGCCTAGTAGATCTAAGAACAGCACTCAGTAGTAAAATCCAGGTCCCACTGCGACACATTCAGTTACATTGAGTAGGAGAAATTAGAAATAAAAACATCATAAAAATCATGACGGAATCCCTTTAATATTGCAGAGACAAATAAACTCTATGAAGATGGCTTTGCAGTAATTTCAAGTAGAGTGTCCATTTTTTGGAACCTGTACTCGACCCATACCCAAAACCTGCAATCCACAACCCGCATTCTTACCAGTTTGGACCCGCTACCCAACCCGAACCGCAAGTGCCTCATCTGCAACCCGGACCCGCTGAACATCAAGAATCAGGAAGTGCTGTCATTGTAAACCCGGAAGTGACAGCATCTTAAGAAGGCGTGATCGGGGAAAAAGAAGTAAACCTGCAAACCTGCGACCTGCAAAACTACAGAACCACTGAGCCGCATCTATACCCACACCCGGAACTTCTACCGGCAGGTTGTTGCGGGTAACCCGCAGGTACCCGAGCCACTGAAGCTTTCTTGATAGCAAGTTCCCTTTTAAGAGATAACATACCTGTATATTCCACATGCACAACAAAAACTCGAAAATCTATGGAGCAAACACCCTTTTTAGTAAGCCAGCTGTTAATTTGTCAGCCATTATTATTAGCACAACACATGACCACGCTCTATTACAATTTAATAAATAGACGTCTTAAACTCTTCTTATGGGTTAATGCATTAACTCAATACACATCTATTTGTAATACAAACACCTCACATATAATTCACACATTTCTATTATCAATAGTAAGCAATTTGCCAAAGTACTTCTCCCTGATCACCATGGCAACAATATTTAGACCAAGAAAATAACTGGGAGCTATGGTTGCAAAATCAGGTGATTGCCTGACACAAATGTTTGTGATGCTGCAGTTTTCCTTCTGTAAGTTCTGCACATTGTCAGGAATTAATCAGACA
Organism: Xenopus petersii; assembly: GCA_038501925.1. Lineage (NCBI taxonomy): Eukaryota > Metazoa > Chordata > Amphibia > Anura > Pipidae > Xenopus > Xenopus petersii. The sequence goes on along the minus strand of CM076687.1, from coordinate 22,151,690 downwards.
TACAGTGTTCTTATTGTTATTAAATGGAGGAGGGGGGAAAGACCAGCACTGTTTTTGTAATTTTGCAGAAAATGGGTTTTATATAGTTAATTTAGAGACGTGTGATTTTCTGATGAAACACAAAGCTGTGACTAATTATTGGAGTCTGAAGCCAATTAGAGTAATTTTAATATCAGCATCTGTCAGTTTTTAATTTTAATTTACTAGTCAGGCACTTTTTTTCGTCATTATTATTATTGCATCATTATATACATTTTAATCTGTTTGGGCGGTGAGATGTGGCCAACTTATTCATATGGAAGGAAAATGTAGGCTTTACATGTCCTTTAAAAGTACATATCACCAAATTCTACTGCTAAACAGGATTTGCTGGCAAAGGGATGTAAAGCACATGTGGCAGCATTGAAATTCCCATTAGTGATAATTGAAATGTTTTGGCAGGATTTGCCGTGAAAAAAACACCCATAGGGGCAAATTCACTAACCGGTGAAAATTTGCCAGCGATGGCTTCGCGCACATCGCAACACTTTGCCAGGCGTAAATTCACACGGACAACGCTAATTCACGAAGATCCGAAGTTGCGCACAGGGTAACAAACGCTGGCGAAATTACTCCAGCGAAATTACTCTCAGCAGTTCGAAGTTACGCTAGCGTTGGGTAATTAGCATATGGCGTGCAGTTAAAGTACAATGGCCGTATATGCTGCAGCAAATACATTACATTACACAAGGCCAGGGAACCTTAATAAAATTATATAAAGTTTTTATAACGCCCTACACATGTGCCCACAGTATAGTTTAGGTGCCATATGTTAGCAAATGTAGGGGGGAAGGAGGGTACCCCAAAAAAAAGTACAATCTTTTTCAGTCTATCACCCTGTAACGATCTTACCTGGTGGTCTAGGGGGGGACGGCAGGGACGCCTGTCGCCCCCTCGGCGGGGACGCCCGTCTCGGCAAGCGGCGTCGTGCAGGCCGCAGGCGCCGGCATCCTTTCAATAGGAAAAAACACCAGCGTTTTTTGGGACTTTTTTTGAGGAACTCCTATCTACTCTATTGCACTTCACCTGGTCTGAGGTGGCGAAGGTATGTCTGGCGATAGAGGTAACGGTCATTAAACTTGACCTGGCGTTAGAGTGCGAAGTTGCGCCAGAGTCTATCTCCTTAGCGAAATTACACCAGCTACCGTTAGTAAATCAGCAAAGTGGCGAAATTATGTCACGCTGGCGAATTTCTGCCAGCGTTAGCCACTTCACCCTTTAGTACATTTCCCACATAGTTTCCAATAAGTGAAAAAATTTGTCGGGCATTAAAAAATATTTGAATCCATGCAACAAATTTGCAATAATCTAGTCTGGCCTAGTATCAGCATTACTAGGCATAGTGACTAAGTTGCAACAAGAAGCCAACAGTGTTTATAATCATCCTATTCTGTTGGCATGCCACAAATACATGGAAAATATCTTCTGTTGTGTGTTGCTATAGTCTTCCTATAAAGGAAATATGGTGCATTGGTATATACTAAACACGTCAGCTTGATTTCCTCCTGTCCATTTTCTTGCCACTGCAATCTTGCTCACAAATAGAAATATGATGGATAATGTTCTTGGTTACTTGTAGCAATGTATTATCCAAGATACCACCAATAATGTGAGTGTGGGAGATACTTTTATATTTTACACTTGCAAGAAAACCCCAGATGAGTTAGATATGAACAACAGCCTGAATACAAACTTCCAAGTCATTTATCTCTGATGTAAAGCAAATCAATCAAGCCTTGATATTTTGTATTTTGTATTTCTTATCATTCTGATCAGGAAAGTGAAAGCTTATTTGAATTTATTTTCAGTACTTTATTTTTTGTTTTTCTCCCTCCTCTACAAAATTCTTATGATTTATAATAATAAATCATGCTTAAAGAACAATTATCCTTCCCTCTATAGTGTCTGCTGACATTATGTGCAGTACATTACTGATGTCCTGGCCAGGTAATCTTGGAATTGCTTCAAGGTAGAGTCTGTTGTATCATAAAATATGAACTCCTCCAGGGTTTTATTTTTACTAAGTCACTGTACAAGTCACAGAACACCATAGTAAATAGTAAATAAGAATATAACCAATATCCATCCCCCAGACACAAACTAATATTAACTGCTTAATAATGATGAGTGATTTTTAGCCAGGCATGGATTTGCGGCGAAATTTCACATTCTCAAAAAAACATTTGCTGTGACAAAAAACTTGCGGCAAGAAAAAACGTCCATTGACTTTTTAATGCATTTGTAGCGAGAAAAAAAAGGCACGTGCATAAAATAAATTGTCACCTATTAACTAGTGATGGGTGAATCTGTGCAGTTTTGCTTCGCTGAAAAATTTTCAATTTACAGCAAAACGGCAAAAAATTGGCAAAGCACATTGAAGTCAAAATTATTTTGATGCGCATCAATTTTGACACGTGTGACCATTTTTATACACGCAACTATTTGGTCCAAATGAGTTAAACTTAATGAGCGTCCGAATAATTTTGACGCGCGGATATTTTGCAGTTTCGCAAATTATTAAGCTTGTGGCAAAACACGGAAATTCGCAGTGAATTCGTGTCTGGCGAATTCATTTGCCCATCACTAATATTGACTTCAATGAGTTTCGCACATCGTGATTTTTTTGCGAAACAGGACAGATTCGCTTATCAATACTGCTCATGATTAGACAAAGAGCTGCACTATGGATATGCTGACGTATTAGTAGGCTTTCAACACAGCGAGTAAACCTAGTAAGGACTTAATATTTAATATCTTTATTCAACTCTGTGCTTTCTGCAGAGCATGCTTCATTGATAACCATTTTACAATTTTACAAGTAAACTCCCTAAAAGCTTCAGGGATATCTGAGTGGAAAACTCATTTGCAAAATATCCATTATACAGACATTTTGTCTGCATGCACTTCACCTTTCTGCCATCTTAAACCAAATGCGGAACATAACAAATCATCCCTACAGTCGAAGGCAAATGTACACAGATCCTTAAAAGGTTTTTACAAAAATGGGGAATTTAAATTTACAAGCATTTAAATATACAAGCAAATATTCCACAGAGCTGTTATATACAGATTATACTGTACTTGATATACATATACAATTTGCAGAAATTGCTGACATTTGACAATCCAAGACGCCACTGCATTGTCATGTGCACCACTGTCTTCCACAATGTGGTGCTTCAAAGACATATTCAAAATAAAAACCCAGGGCTCAATGCCCAATTAAGTCTTACTTGATATGCTCTATTTATTTATTAATTATTGATTGACTGTTTATTGATTCTCATCTCTCTGTACTAACTTATCTCAAATTTGACTTATTGTCAAATTGTTGATATATGTTATATAACCCTTCAGATACAGCACTATTGCACTTCCTTGTTCTCCCTATCCCTTATTACCTACTTCTGTTCCTTAGTACCCACTTCCCCTTATAGTCCACATTAAACGCAGCTCTGGCAAGACATCCATTATGTCAAATTTGGTGACTTTGCACCTACAGTATGTAGATCGTCAAGCCCTTTTACTTTATGAATAATGATGGGCAAATTTCTTCTTTCCAAAACGGCAAAAAATTTGCAAAACGCGCATTTTGACAGCGGCGTCAAAATATTTTTGATGACAGCGACAATTCTGACGCCCATTAAAGTCAATGGACGCCTAAAATAGTCACCTGCATCAAAATTGTTGCCGGAAACATGGAAATTTGCCGCAAATTCATGCCTGGTGAATAAATACGCCCATCACTATTTATGTAGCATGTCATATTTATTAGATCACTTCGCACTTACTTAGGGGCACATTTACTATGGGTCAAATATTGAGGGTTAATTAACCCTCGATATTTGTCCATCAAAGTTAAATCCTTCGACTTCGAATATCGAAGTCGAAGGATTTACCGCAATTCGTTAGATTGAACAATTAAATCCTTCAAATCGAATGATTCGAAGGATTTTAATCCATCGATCTAATAATTTTCCTTCGATCAGAAATTGCTAGGAAAGCCTATGGGGACCTTCCCCATAGGCTAACATTGGTGCTCGGTAGGTTTTAGGTGGCGAAGTAGGTGGTCGAAGTTGTTTTTTAAAGAGACTATACTTCGACTATCGAATGGTCGAATAGTCGAACGATTTTTAGTTTGAATCGTTCCATTCGAAATCGAAGGTCGAAGTAGTCCATTCGAAGTAGTCCAAAATTCGAAGTATTTTTCATTCTAATCCTTCACTCAAGCTAAGTAAATGTAGCCCTAAATGTTGAGCATTTTCTAGGTCTCTTTCATTCAAAAGTGTACAGTCATTTTATCCTTAAAATATAATACAATTAGCATGCCATTAGGATAAAATAATGTTATTTGAAAAGGTCTGAAATAAAATGCATCATTATTATTTGGTAAATTTGCTCCTAGATGTGAGTGCCTGTAATCAATTCAAGTTACAATTATATTACAATACACTGATACTATTTAAATGATCTATTATTATGATAATGACCATTTTGTCAACTGAACCTGTCACTATCAATAGGTCAATTAACTTTTATATTGCATGAAACAAATAGCCCATTAAAGATGCTGAAAACCCAGCATCCCTATTCTACTTTTGGCATCTACAATTCCATTCAAATTCAGGCATCTGTAGCAGAAATGGCTTCAATATTTGCAGCTTTCAGCATTAGATTATAGTCAGTAATCACCCAGTAACCTTGACTAAGAGAGATGACCTTGGGAGGAGAGAAAACAGGGGAAGGTTTTCACACTCTGCACATACAATCCATCGAGAAAAAGTGCTTTTGTAAGACATGCTTTTTTTCATCAGCTCCTTTGAGCTGAACACGTAAAGGAGAGACCCGTGAGAACTGCAGAAAATTAAATCTCAAAGGCATCACACACATGACAGATCTACAATTCAGTTTCTGCAATCAAAATCTAGAGTGCGGATTCTTTTGACACATTAATATATTTAACATGGTTTAATTTTATATACGTTTTTCATCTTCAGGAACTTACAAGTGTTTTTTTATTCTGTCCCTACTTGTTCTCTCTTGGATACACTGCATGCCACCATCCACCTTTTTGTCTGACAAGTCATTAAGGCAAATAAAGTTTGAAATGTTCTTATTGGTTTTATGACTTTTGGCGGAATGCATAACAACTAGAATTTAATTTAAAAAAAAAATACTGATAAAAATGATCTTCAGTAACGAAAGCAGTTAAAGTCACATATTCCATGTCAGGTTAATGATGTCTGGGTTCAGTCAGTCAATTGTAGAATCCATAGAAAATATAATAAGAAAAATACTACTGATATTTTTACTTTATTCTATCACCAGAGACAAACTTATTTTAGAAAAACATACTTAGGGGCCCATTTACTTAGCAAAAGAGCTGAAATGCAGGAAGTAGTGTGCTTGCTATTATGTTACACATCCAGTCACGCCAGCCTTTATACATTACATTTTTGCCTAACCTAACTAACATTTTTTATTCTGCACATCCTATCTATTTACTCTGAACAATTCCATTAAGGTTTTACCAGGAATCAATAGAGGCAGAATTTATTGTTTAGTTTATAATTGCACTTTGTAATTAATCTTCCAGACAGTTTATTATCCAACTGCAAACAGTATTGAGGCCAATATTCCTTAATTCAACCAGTAACCTTTTGAGTGGTATTGTATAAAATACTTTAGCAAAGTGTAAGTAGATCACATCCACTGCCACCCAAAAGTCTAGGTTCCTGCTTATCTCCTCATAGAAGGCAGTTCAATTTGCAAAGTACAGAGATTTTAAATGTATTTCAATATTGTATCCCTTAATTTTACCTCCAAATGCTTTGCTACAGTCAGCAAGCTAACAGGTCTTTAGCAACATGGCTTTTTAAATAATCACTGAATATTAGCAATCAATTTGCACCATGCCAGACATCAGAGAATTTTGGAAGAAGTTGGTAATCTCATACTGTAGCTGGCTACTTTAGTACCCTGCAGTGAATACCATTATGTCCTTGACCTTTGTTTATACTCAAATATTCTATTCTCTTTTTAGCTTTCGCTTGACTCATCTAGACACCTATAGCTTTTGAACTGGATCTATTAAAAAGGAAATCTCTCACTGGTTCCTCATTGGAGAAAACAACATAGGTGTTTCCATCAATCATTTTGCCCAATATTTTAGTTTTTAGAGAAAATTATTTTCTTTTGCTCTTCTCATCAATTATCTTTATCAATTCTTGGTTGCCTGACTGTAGATCTACAGTAGATTGGTTAACAGTAATCAGGTGACGGCTCCCAGAGTAATGACACAGCACATGATGAAGACACATTACGAGCGATAGCCCTACAGTTCAGCTTTAGCGAGATTTAGCCTGTGACATCAAATCCGGAAGTTATTTAAGTGTATGTACCAGAATGCCCGACATTTGCCTTGAGAAAGCCTTACTTGCGAAACGCGCGTTGGCGAACTCTGCTACTTAAAGCTCTCTTTATTTATTTAAGAATTTATTTAAGAATTGGTCAAGGGGGGAGGTTGTTTGGTGGAATTCAGCACTCAAACCCCATTCTCTTCTCTTCCTATTGTATCCCGCACTGGGCTTCTCAAGGGGGCCAGGATTTGTTTTGTGAGGTCTAGACAGTTCTTTCAACAGATAGGGACAGTTTTTAAAAATCGAGACCACAGTCCTGGTTGTCCTGCCTTTCTTTGCTTCGTGGTGTCCCAGGGATAGTAAATACAATAGGTAGAACGTTTTGGGACAACTCTACCTCTTTGTATTTCAGTTTTCTTACTTTTATATCGGGTTTGAGTTGCTGGGCAATTGATTTATCCTTAATTAATTTGGTTCATGTATTAATTCTTCTTATTTTCTTCTAAGTCCTAAGCTGGACTAATGCTCTTGCATTTTCGGTATTATAATTAATTTATTGTATTTTTAACACTTATGCACTTTAGGTAGTGGATCAATTGCAATTGAATTAATTGTTAATGAATGGTAGGTCTATAATAGATTTAAATTAATTTAGTCTGCCTTTTTAAAAATTCAATGAATTAGCACTTTAATTTAAAAGCCATAAACTCTGTCATCAAATAATGGAATTTTAATGAATTGATATATCCACTATTATATTTATCCTTCTAAGATAACGTAACCAAACTGTATTCACGTTCAATTATATTATTAAGCCAGTTATTGATGAATTTGATTATTAGAAATGCACCATAGGATTATCAGATAGAAGAGGGGTTCTTTTATTTTCTTCTCTGTTATTAAATTCAAAAAAGCTGTTGGGTGTTTTTTTATATTTCATGTGGAATCTACTACAAAACAGAATCTTGTTTATGAAATGTCTGTCTTGCATTGAAACCTGCTGCTTATTCATTGTAATAATAATACGCAAAAGCCACACAGAAGCTGTAAAATTATATTGTGGGTAATATACTCCCTACTGTAATTCATAGTGATCTGAGAAGTCAATGTGGAGGTCCCACGTAACCAAATGAAAACTTTGAAATTAATGTGACTTAAAATCAGTTGAAATAAATTTTGTTTTATGAATGATACCATTTTTTTTTGCTCAGATTTGAATATGCAAGTTAAGATTGGTTCATTATTCAGCTGAATGAAAAAAATGGACGAATCGAAGGAATAGCGCATTTGATCAAATTCAATTCAAAGTTTTTCCCAAAAAAACTTAGATTTTTCAGAGTCCATCAATTGACTCCAAATAGGTTCAAGGAGGTCCCCCATAGGCTAAAACAGGAATTTGGCAGGTTTTAGTTGGCGAATGGTAGAAGTCGATTTTTTAAAGAGACAGTACAAGATACATTTCGATATTCGATTTTTCAAATTTTTTTCAAATTCAAATCGAATTTGAAGTACACAAAAAATAGCTTGAAATTCACATTTTTTTATTCAAAAATTTACCTCGACCTTTGATAAATCTGCCCATAAGTGTTTCAATAAAAGAGAGAGATTAAGAAAAGTATATGAAAGTTTTGGCAAAATCAACATTTTGAAGAAAGCAACTCCCCCAATGAGATAAAGAAGGCAATAGGTCCATGTATCGCAAAGACATTTACGGTAGTAAATTTAATCAGGGGGGACAAATTCAGAGAATATAACCTGGATGAATCTGATGGGATGTTTATTATAAGTATTAAATATAACTGGTAGGAGGTTAAATTTTCATGTACTAGGAATATTACTATACATGTTTAAAACGTTAGTTTTATTTTAATTGATAATATAAACGAAGAAAGAATATCTGCTAAACTGTCAGATAGAGTCTTCGTCAGGATTTTAAAGTCCTGATTAATCAAAGATATTGGGCAATAATAACAAGTGAATAAAGGGTCTTTACCTTCTTTTGGGATTAATTTGATGTTAGATATTATACTGGAATGTAAGATTTTATTATGTAAGTAAATTACATTAAATGAGTCGGCAAGAAAGGGAGAAACCTTTGAACAAATAGCCTTATAAAAAAGGAGAGGAGAGGCCATCACGACCACTAGCTTTGAATTTTTAACGATTTTTGATCACCTTAATTACTTCATCAGTAGTGATAAGAGAATTTTAGCTAACAAGGCCAACCTTTTCTCTTATAGTTAAAGGGATGTGAGTAAAGATTTTGATAGTAATCTTTAAATAGGGTAGAAATAATCTTAGAGTAGTTTGTGGTTCTATTTTGGCTACCCTTGATTTGGAAAACATGGGAGGAATTTTTCCAATTTTTTGTCAGGTTAGCAACGAATCTATTAAGTTTATTACTAATATTGTTAAATCTCACATTTGAAAAAGAGTTATAAAAGCTTGCTCTTGTTGCTAGCTTACACACTCTCTATTAACCTTCTTAAGAAAAGTATATGTAAAAGCTGAGATTTCTCCTCCAATAACACATTTCCTGGTATCCCAGAGCAAAGATAGATCATTATGATGAGCAATATTATCTTTCAAACAGGAATCCCATCTTTTGTTTATCATTTATCATATTTACAAAATCTGGTTTCTCCCTGAGTGACCAGGGAATGTAAGACTAATATGGTGAATTTATTATTAGATCTAACAAAACATGAGCATGATCAGACAAATCAATAGCCCCAATATCTGCTAACAAAGCTTTGTTGAAGATATCAGTGGAAACAAATAAGTAATCTAACCTAGTACCAATATTGTGAGGATGTGAAAAATAAGTGAAATCTACCTTTAAAGGGTGTAACATTCTCCAAATATCGATTTGTCTGGAATTTTTAAGGAAACTGGAAATTAATTTTGATTTTGTAAAGGATGATTGGTGGTCTGGGCCACATTTATCTGAAGATTTAATTCTGAGGACGCGAAGTTCACACAATTTATAAGACCTTTACTAAGGACAAATCACCCATCCTCATCTGCTTCTGATTGAATTAATAGTGCATTAATTAATTTGTGAAATAAAATAACACCTCTTATTTTGGAGAAAAAATGAAATTACCAATCCAGTCTCTTTTTCATTTAATAGACACCTTGTTTGAAAGGTGGGTTTCCTGGGGCATACCTAAGCTTTGTGTTTTAATGGTTTATGAATTCAACCCAATAACATTTTTAGGTTATTCATTGAGAGAGAGAGAGAGAGAGAGAGAGAGAGAGAAAATGATTTCAACCATGTCAGACACCTAATCCAATCAAATAATATTTAAGAGTTCACATTGATTTATATAGAGGTAATGTATCCCAAAAATAAACAAACTAGTAACCGTATAGATAAAAACAAATAAAACAATAACTCACAAACCTGAAATAAAGTAAACATCCTTAATATAGGGATGATAACTACAGTCAAAATCACTTACTTTTTTCCTCAAAATTAAGGAATCAAAATACTTTTCTCACTAAGAGAAGTGACCAAGGCGAGCATCCACCAAAAAGCAATATAGAAGTAGAAACCTTTGAAGTGAAGGAAAAGTTTAAAAGTCAGTAGGGCTCAATTATAAACAGTGGGCACATTTGCACCTGGGCAGTAATCCATGGCAACCAATCAGATTACTGCTTTCAGTGCTCAACCTACAGCTGTTTGAAAAAAGCTAACCACTGATAGGTTGCTATGGGTTACTACCCAGGTGCAAATTTGCCCACTGTTATGCCCATAAATGAGCCCCAGTGTATCATAGGATGCTGTTAAGTAGGAGAAGCTGATCTTGGAGATTTGATCTGTGAGTCGATCTACCATACTTTCTCTGGAATTTTAAAGTATGTTGAGAATAGTCTTTGAAATATTTTTTTTTTCTCTCTTTGAGGTAGACAAATTTACTACTTGTTCTATTTTCTTATTCATCCACTTTAAGTTGAATATGAGAAATTTTCTTCTCCACTTCTTCCTGGATCTTGTTGGATACTTCTTCATGGATCTTGTTTAGTCATGGGTGAATTTGTCCCGTTTCACCCTGAATTTTGCGAATTTCCAGAGAAATTTGCGAAACTGGCGAAAAAACCATGAAACTGCGTTTTTGACGCCGTCAAAGTTTATGCTGACGCCCATTAAAATCAATGGTCAACCGTTTATCATTGCCGGCGTCTAAATTGGCACCGGCGTCGGAACCATCGCTAGCGTAGAAAAACCTCTGACAAAACGGGTAAATTTGCTGCAAATTCGCACCTGGCAAATAAATTTGCCCATCACTAATCTTGTTAGATATATCTTCCTGGATCTTGCTTGTTTCCTTTATAAAAAGAGGTTTAATTCTATAAAAATCTCTGTAATTTTCATCATTATTTTTTCCACAAACATTTTCTAATGCTTTCAAACTGACAAAGTCTTCTTCTCTCCGCCATGCCTGGGGTGATCAACAATTAGGTAGGAGGGTGTGCAGCCCTTGCAATGTCTTGAATGTGAGCATGTGAGGAGGTAATGAGAGAAGAGTTGAGGAGCAGGTCAGTAGAGGGGTCCCTCTATATATGTGTATTATAGTTCACAGTATGTTTAATAGCATGCTTCTCTAGATTGTTGTATATTGCTTTGATGTTACAGCCCATTTCGATGACCATAATTTTACAGTATGTATGAATATGTAAATTCACATCTATTAATAGTGACATTCACAAGAGAACTTGGGATACTTTGACTAAGCACAGATAGCAGTTATATGAGTATTTTTATTTTCAATACTGACTGTGACGCTGATGGTATTATCACTGATGCTTTATGTTTCAGTACATACACACACAGAGCACACAATTTGCAATTTTGTTAATGAGTTTAAGAAATATAGAATAACTTGCTTAGCTAATTTGTGGCCCTATAGAAACAAAGGGGTTATTTATAATTAATAATGACATTAAATGAATATTGCTATTATAGAGAACAGTTTTATATCATATGAAATATGAAGATAATAAATATATTCCCATATGCAAAACTACAGATGAAGCAGGAGTACTTATCCTCTGGATATTTGCTTATCCTTTCTCATCTAACAAATCCAACCTTATTAATAATTATGGTAATTACTAAGGGGAAGTTTGCCTCTACTGCCACTAGAGACAGACCTATAATTTGCTGTACACACAGTCATAATTACCAGCATTGATTGCAGATTACTCCTGTATACTGATCAAAGACAGAGTGCACAGGCATTCTGACCACACAGCATAGGGACACCTGTGGACTTCTTGAATGATAAACCAGTATGCTATTTTCAAGAGAATTTCCAATAACCAGCCATGTTTTGCTTTTCATTATCTTTTTTAATTCATCTATTTTAGGGACAAAATAGACATATATCCATACCAGTTTAATTTTCGTGTTCTTGTTTAGACATTAGCTATCTGGTTCATCTGGTTTTGGAGAGGACCTTATGCCTTGTGACTATGAAAACATATGAGGAATTTAGTTTACAAATGGCAGAAACCCCCAGTTGTGTAAAAAGTTCAGTTTCAAATGTCTACTGTGCCCAGTTATATGTAATTAATTGTAGGGTTTTACAACGAGCTAGCTCAAAACTATAGGCCAGTTAGTCTGATACAAGTGGTATGAAAGCTGTACAAAGGGGTATTAAGGTATAAGAAACCTCATTGCATAATACTACGAGTTTGTACCAGCATGGTTTTATGTGTAATAGATCTTGTCAGACTAATTTAATTTCTTTTTATGAGAAGGTGATCAGAGACCTTGATTCTGGGATAGCAGTGAATGTGATCTACTTAAACTTTGCTGAAGCATTTGATACAGTGCCAGACAGAAGGTTACTAGTTAAATTAAAGGGGTTGTTCATAATTAAATTAACTTTTAACATGATGTGGAGAGTGATATTTTGAGACAATTTGAAATTGTACTAAAAGGTGAACCACCCCTTTAAGGAATTTTGGCCTAGAACATAGTATTTGTTCCTGAATAGAGACCTGACTAAAATATAGATTATAAAGAGTGGTGGTAAATAATACATTCTAATTGAACCAGTGTTGTTGGTGGAGTACCACAGGGGTTTGTACTTGGTCCTTTACTTTTCAATTTGTTTATTAATGACCTGGAGGTGGGCATTGAAAGTACTGTTTCTATTTTTGCTGATGATACAAAATTGTGCAGAATTATAGGTTCCATTCAGGATGCTGCCACTTTGCAGAGTGATTTGATTAAATTGGAAAACTGGGCAGCAAACTGGCAAACGAGGCTCAGTGTTGATAAATGCAAGGTTATGGGGCAGATTTATCAAAGGTCGAGGTGAATTTTCAAATAAAAAAAAGTCAAATTTTGAGCTGTTTTTTTGTGTACTTCGACTAGGGAATAGTCCAAATCCCAGGGCCGGAACTAGGGGTAGGCAGAGTAGGCACATGCCTAGGACGCAAAGCTATAGGGGCGCCAGGTATGCACCTTCTCTGCCTCTCCTACCCCTAGTCCGGTCCCCTCTCTGGCCGGCATGTGTGTTCTTTTGCACATACGTGTGCTGCCCCTTTTACGTCACCTCTGTTTACTCACAAGTGCGCACACAAGTTATTTTGCGGATGTGCACACACGGGTTTTCGCGCATGCGCACGCACACAGTTTTCCACGCATGCGTGTACGCCTCTGTGAGGTGCTCAAACCAGCTGGGCTGCCTAGGGCATCTGCCAGGGCTGAAAAAAATTTAAAAATTTGAATATCACAATTTATCATTTGACTTCAACCATTCGCCATCTAAATCCTGCCGAATTGCTGTTTTAGCCTATGGGGGACCTCCTAGAACCTATTTGGAGTCAATTGGTGGACTTTGAAAAATCAAAGTTTTTTTGGTAAAAACTTTGAATCGAATTCGATCAAATGCGCTTTTCCTTCGAATTCGGCCGAATACAGATCTATTCAATCGAAAACGGACCTATTCGTCCAAAAAAACTTCTAATTAATTTCGGTTGGTCTTTTCAAATTCAAATTTCAAAGTTTTTGCAATTCGAAATTCGACCCTTGATAAATATGCCCCTATGTGCTTTGGCAAAAATAATATAAATGCAAGTTATACACTAAATGGCATGTGTTGGGAGTTTCCTTAACTGAGAAGTAGTGATGGGCGAATTTGCGCAGTTTCGCTTCGCCGAAAAATTCGCGAACGGCGAAAAATTCGCGAAACGGCGCCGGCGTCTCGTTTTTGACGCCGGCGCCCGTTTTTGACTCCGGCGCCCGTTTTTGACGCCGGCGCCCGTTTTTCCGACGCCGGCGCCCGTTTTTGACGCCGAATTGACGAATTTTTGACGCAAATTTTCGCGGGAGTTTTGCGAATTTCTTCGCTGGCAGCGAATCGCGCAAATTCGCCGCGAATTCGCACCTGGCGAATAAATTCGCCCATCACTACTGAGAAGGATCCAGGGTTTTTTTTGTAGATAACAAGTTTTCTAATTCTGGGCAGTGTCATTCTGTGCCAGCTCCTTAGGGACACTGGTGTGTGTATGTTTGCTTATGTACCTGTATGTGTTACATGTTACATGTTGAACTTGACTGCTCCCATCATCATACAAGGTAAATCACTTAACCCTTGAAACATCTGACTGGGATACTCCACTGGCTCCTGAAAAAAAGAATTTGTAGACAGATTGGAGATGTTCTTTGACAACTCTTTCCAGCTTTCATGTCACACGCCCATATGCCGCGATACCTTATACAGAAATACAAAGCCAAAGACTTTGTGTTCACTGATGCTTCTGTTAAAGTCATAGCTGCTGTTGCATAACTTAAAGCTGTGGAAATCCATGGACAATGTCACATTGGGTTTGTTGTGGGTAAAGCAAAGCTGGCACCAATTCCTGAACACACTATAACCAGACTGGAACTCTGTGCTGCTGTTCTAGCTAGCCAGCTGAGCTTATCACAGTCAACATAGGCAAAAAGCTCAAAGAGACTGTATTCTACACAGACAGCAAGGTAGTCCTGGGCTATATCTACAATGAAACCCGGCTGTTTTATGTTTATGTTAACAAGTATTGTGTTACTAAAATCTACAGTTAGTATACTGTAGATATTGGTATATATTGTATATGTGAGTGTATGGAGGGGTCAGTGTGAGTGTGTTTGGTTTTCATTTGGAGGGGTTGAACTTAATGGACTTTGGTCTTTTTTCAACCCGATTTAACTATGTAACTATATACTGCTATCAGAGGTCGAAGCCTTTTCTGTGAGATAGGGAAGAAGAGAGGAAAGAAGTTGACTTGAGCAGAATCTGTAGCTTTATGCAGGGCAGCCATCAGGGGGGGACAGGGGGAAGAGTTGTAGGGGGCCCGAGGGTAAGGGGGGCCTGGCCACGCCACACTTACTTGATTAGCCGGGGCCCCCATCTTTCTAAGAGCTGCTGACTTCGGGAAGGCATAGACGTTTAAGGGGCCCTGGCCATCAATTTTCTTATAATATGTGGGGGGGGGACTGGCCACCAATTTTTTTTTCTCATGTGGGGTCCTAGCCACCAATATTTTTTAATGGGGGGGGCCTGGCCACAAATGTTTTTTCATGGGGGCCCTGACCACCAGTATCTTTTTATTAACATATGGCCACCAATATTTTGTTTGTTTTTTTACTGTGTGGTTGGGAGTGCAGACCTGTAGGTGGAGCTTGCGGTGGGCGCAGGCCAGGGGGCCCATGAAATGTTGTCGTACGGGGCCCTGCGATTTCTGATGGCGGTCCTGGCTTTATGCCAGTTAGTTGTTTTGGAAACAGAATTGCTGCAAAACTTCTCATTGGTTTTCATTTCTTTAATAATAAAATGTACTTCAATGCAAAGTGGGAGTCAGTTTCCTGGGTCTCCTATAATGAAGAGACAAGATGAGGGTCTGAATTTATTTTCAGATACAATTATGAACAACCATCTAGCTGACATTTTATACATACTATTACCATTAATTCAAATTTTCCGTGCAGCATACATATTCATTGTTATAGCTGTATATAATTTATTAGCTTGTAGCATATTAATACTGTGTCAGTGTTTCGTCATATACTCTGGAACACAAATTAACCACGTTTTCAATCTAGTTTTAAGAAATCAATTTAAAGGCTGTAAATACTTTCTTCCTTAAAACTGGTGTCAAAAAAGTGTTTAATTTGTGCTCCAGAGTTTACGATGAAACGCTGATAAACAGTATTAGCATGCAGGAGACGACCAAAACTACATGAATGCTCAGGTTCTGGGCTTGTAGATTATCAGATAGTGGTTATGTCAAATTCCCTCAAATGTGATAAGAGATGATTGAGCTGATTCCAGATTTTCTGTCTCTATTGTTACAATGTCAAGTGCCTGCTGGGTGCACTTCCTTCATCAGGGTTGATTGCTATTGAGTCCAGAGCCAGAGGCTTGGAGAGCAAATTTGGCAAAAGGAAAAACAGATGTCAGTGCCAGTTTTTTACACATTGCCATTATACCTCTAGTTATACACACTGACAGAAACATATAAAGAAACACAGCCCAGTATATTTGCATATTAGCATATTATCTACATAAAATACTCCATTTACGCACACGTTTGTTAATTTTTTTTATACTGTACAATAAATAATTCTACCCTGCCATTCTTTTCTGCAGTTTGTATTATTTTCCAAGAGTGACAAACAATCTTCAGTTATTATTTTCTATGGTAGGGCTCTAACAAGTACAGGTAGGGGACATGTTATCCAGAATGCTTGGGACCTAGGGTTTTCCGGATAACAGATCTTTCCATAATTTGGATCTTCATTCCTTAAATCTACTAGAAATCATGTAAACATAAAATAGGCTGGATTTGCTTCCAATAAAGATTAGTTTGGATCAAGTGCAAGGTACTGTTTTTTATGAAAATATTCAAAAAAAATATAATTTAGATAAAATGCATAGTGATGGGCGAATTTATTCGCCAGGCACGAATTTGCACGATTCGCCGCCGGCGATTAAATTTGCGAAACGGCCGCGAAAATTCGCCGGCGTCAAAAAAAAGCATTTTCGGAAAAAAAACAGACGCTGGCGTCTTTCGCCCCGTTTCGCAAATTCGCCCATCTTTAAAAATGGAATCTAAGGGAGACGGCCTTTCCGTAATTCGGCGCATTCTGGATAACGGGTTTCTGGATAATGGATCCCATACCTGTATTATGTTCTGAACTGGATTTTTAAACTGTTGAATTGACATACTCATACTCTGTAAAGTTAATGCAGATCCTTTAAGATAAATGTTTTAGAAAGGACCAAATGTATATGTTAAAAACTGTTTTCTGGCGATTGCCCTGTTATAGAGGAGTATCCCTTTATGCTGAATGATTAAGTACGGAATCCTTTCCTCTGGGCAACAAAGCAATATATTTCCACACGGATCAATTGAAATGACTGCATGTAAAATACTTTACAGGCAGCAATCCTGTGTAATCCCACAATTACGACATTTTGATGCTTGTAAGTGTTTTACAAAGCTCCCCCATCTGCCATCACTGAACTTGCATATTTAATTCAGTTGCACTAGCATATATTGACATCTCCTTTGTGTGCTGTTCTCTAGCACCACATAACATTACATTGTTCAACCAGTCACTTCTCTATGGGGCTCATTTACTTACAATCGAATTTCTAATTTTTTCCACAAATCTCGAAAAATGTGTTGTTTTTCTGTATTTCGCAAAAGTGCTACAAATTTTAGATTTATTAAGTGTAAAAATGATGAAAACCTCTAAGTAAAAAATTCACCAATTAAAAGTTGATAAGGTCCTATAGAAGTTAATGGGAGCTGCGCTGATCTTATTGGATTGTTTTTAATCAATTCGGACTTGAAATTTGAATTTTTCGGGATTTATTTAAGTCCGATGGTATGGAAACTCTGAATCCAAAAACTCGGCATCTCAAAGCTCTCGGGGTCCTGTATTAGTCAATGGGGAAGATCCCAGTATATGCGCTACTGCCAATATCCGATGATTTCAGGGATTTTGAGCCGAAAAGTCTAAAAAAATCGTGGTTTTTGTGGAATAAGTCCGGGCAAAAGTCTGAAGTTTTTGGGTTTTTGCCCGAACCTATTTTTTTTAATGATAAATAAGGTCCATTCTGGAATTTGGAGTTGCTTGGATTTTTATCTTAGAAATTCGGCCCTTGATAAATAACCCCCTAAGAGTTTTTCGGATTTTGTTTCACTATGAATTGTCCTAAAATCTCAGGTATTTTTTAGTTCATTGTTCAGTGCTTTTTTTTCGTTCACACTTTTTTATTTGGATCTTTCAATAAAGTCCAAGACAATTCATGGTTTTAGAGAATGTGAGTTTAGTGGTGATTTCAAAAGCCTCTAAAACCACTAAAATTTTACTTTTAATAAATATGCATCCAAATATCCAACGGCTCACCCTGTTGCAACTGGGATGTCCAAGAATATTAAAACATTCATGTCACGTATTCATCCAATGGCTCACCCTGTTGCAACTGGGATTCCAGGACTACCAACAACATCAGTGAAACATTACTGCTTCTCAGGTTGCCCACACTTCATCCACTGCTTTGGACTGGAACTAACCCACCTGTTTTGGAACCTCTGGACCAATATGTGCCTTTTTATGTTGGAAAATTATAAAAAGACAAATAATCACCCATTATGTCAGTTTGCTCGTGCATGTAAGTAATGCATTGACCGTGGTTCTGTAATTAGGTGATTTTGCCACTAAATAGGGGTAAATCTTTAACTCAGTAAATTGATGTCTTTATTTATGCCTCTGTATCTTGCCAGAGTACAGAGTTTTGCTGGAATCTGAAAATCCTTGGCTATTGTAATTGTTATCTTTATCTCCTCTTTTCTCTCTTCTTCTGCTTTCACCTTTCCAAACCTTGGATGGTTTCCAAGCCCTTGTTGGAAGTGAGAGGAGAGGCTATATATCTGCTCCTGCTTGAGGTGACCAGGGCAGCAAATTTGGCAGCCTTCTCCTTTACAGATGGCAGATAAAAAACAAAACCATTCCATGGGAGTAAGTCAGAGAAATGTCTTATGGCGGCTGCTTCATCAATGCCACACTTATTTCACATCTCTTAATCTAATTCAATTATTTAAATTTGTATATTTCATATCAAGGAATGCAAGTACTATAGTAGAAGGAAGCACTCTCCAAAATATCAGGTGCCTGGGTGCTGAGTTGTAGTTGAACAATATGAAAAGGAAATTCTGCAGAGTTGAATTTAGAATTCATGTGAGTTTTTAAAACGTCATTAAACTCCCATATATTCTAAATTCGAACAGTTGAAATGTATTAATAAAATCAAATAAAATCAGACTGACCGAATTGAACCAAAAACTCGAATTGAATTTGATTTGAATTAGAATTCAAATTTAAAAAACTCAGTTCAAATTTAAAAAACTCGATTCAAGAAAAAACTTGAATGTCAGGAATGCTGCAAACATCACCAAATTGTTCCCTGGACCTCTGGCAAATAGTTGAATTTGAGTTCTTTAAGGGTCAGAGTATGATACATTCCAATTCGAATTTGAATTAAAACTCAAATTGAGTTTAGATAATTCACAATTCAAATTTGAGAATTTTGACCAAAAAAAAATTCGAATTTTCACTTCGACCCTTAAAAAATCTGCCCCATCATGTTTGCAATGATAAGGACGCAAAAAAGCAACTGTTGGTAAATAGTATAATTTATTCAAAAATCCTTCAAATAAAAGGCAATTAATCTTATGTGTTTCTAGGTATTGCCAAAATATCTTTGCCATTTATTAATATAGATATAGATATAGATATATAAAACCTAGAATCAGGTTTAGTTTAGTGGTCTTTCCAGATATGAAATATGTAAGGCTTATTACATCATGAATTTGTTTTTTAATAAATTACACTTTTTACTCAAATTTGCTGATCACATAAATTGTGAGGTTTTTTTTGTAAACAGTAAAAAGGCCAAGATAGCAAAGAGCATGACCTTGGTTTACCCATCAGTGTGAGTATTGATGGAAAGGTACAAATATAGCCATAGTACAGGATATAAAAAGTGAAGAAGGAAAATGGATTGGGACTGCTGCAGATAGTAAACAACTGACAACGGCTATATTGTCTGAATGTTCACTTTTCCTAGCCTCTTAAACAGGAGAATGTAAGAAGGAAGTTAACGCAATGGGTACAATTACAGGAAAATAAGGTGAAAATCTACCTAATATGCCTCTTTTATTTGTTCTCTTGTTAAGATGAAGCAATCAGTCTTAGTTACTTCATCTTCATATTGCTGTAAGATGGACATGGTCTTCCACTGATTCCATCAAATAGCGACTTTAAATAGCTCTATGTAGGGATCCGGAGGGGTAATTCCCCTATGGTCTCAAACCAAATGTTGGAATTCCCCTGCCTGTCCAGCTACAGGTTAAACCTAGAGGGAAGGGAGGGGCAGACCTTGTTCCTGTGCAGTGTGTCTGTGCTGCACAACCATTTGATATGGGAGAGCCATGTGCTCACACAGCCTTTGCTGATTTCTACTTCACTAAGGGAGAGTGATTTTGAACTGGGAAGATGTAGGGGCTAAAATGGAGTTTGATAGCCCAGCTTGGCCTGAGACAGTGTACTCCAAAGCTGGTAAGGTCAACCATGCAGGTTTAAAACTTGAATTAGCGAGATTGGCCTTTGGTTGAGCAGTGCAGTGCATGGGTTGCCTGATGTGTGCCAGACAAGTAGTTTTCTAAAATGTTATCAGCTTGAAAAAGGAATTTAAACACTTTGGAAGCTTGCTATGATTATCTTAGTTAGACAATAAAGGTATCACTTTTGTTGTTTTTTTTTATTTTAAAAGGGTTACCCTGTAACTTTTTAACTGGATAACACAGGACAACAACTTTACCTGCAAGCTGATGACTTAGTTGACACTTGACCATAACAGCCTTGTCAACCACATCACATATCACATGCCGAAGTGCCCAGGGGAAGCCAAACATAGGACTAAACTTAGCAAGAGCCAAATCCTCATGTGAGCCCCTCTCCTTAAATTTACATGCAATCCAATTATCTGTATCTTTTTCCTATTACAAGTGACAGTTTGCTCCCTATGGGAAAACCCTACCAGAGGCTCATGATGTCTCCTGACAGTAATGCCCTAAGCAAAGCTAAATGTAAAATAATGTTAGCTCTCACTAGGGTTCATTTTTTATGCAAGCAGGCTATGTATGCATATTTTTATTTATAAAGCACCATCAATGTACTAAGCATTTTTAAACAAAGCATATGGATGACAGTGTACAAAAATCTACAATCACATATTATTCTAGAGATGAATAATGAGCACATCTTTATGAATGTATAATAGATACAAGCTTATGGAATTGATTGCACTGAAATTTTAGGAATTAGTTATTGAGGAAAATTGTTAAAATCTATTTTAAGGCACTAACTAAAGCATAATGCATTGGGTCCAGCAGTTATGCATTTATCATTCTATTGAGACTTTTTTAAAAAAAAAGATATTGCAGGTGGGTTTGGTGTAACACTCACACAAAATATTAGAGCCTGTGACCTGACTGTGCCCCGATTCCGAGTCCTGTTTGCAGGGTATAGTGTATTTATAATACTTTTTATCCACATGGATTTTTATTCCAGCTTGGTGATGGTATAATCCTTGTTGGTATTATGCCTACCAGAACCTCATTACTAAACAAGACTCCAAAAACGGTTCTTCAAAATAATTGAGTTGTTTATTAGAGAGAAAAAAAGAACAGATTCTTGGGAAGCTGTCACAATAACACACTAGCTGTAGCACAAAATGTGGCACGGAGGACTTCAGGTGGCATGCCAATCTGTCTGAGCTTATATAGCCTTGGCCGGACACTTAGGGGCCGATTCACTAACTTCGAGTGAAGGATTCAAAGTAAAAAAACTTTGAATTTCGAAGTGTTTTTTGGGCTACTTCGACCATCGAATGGTCTACTTCGACAACGACTTTGAATCGAAGGATTCAAACTAAAAATCGTTTGACTACTCGACCATTTGATAATTGAAGTACTGTCTCTTTAAAAAAAACTTCGACCCCCTAGTTAGCCATCTAAAACCTACCGAACTCAATGTTAGCCTATGGGGAAGGTCCCCATAGGCTTTCCTAAGTTTTTTTGATCGAAGGATATTCCGTCAATCGTTGGATTAAAATCCTTCGAATTGAACGATTCAAAGGATTTAATCGTTCAATCGAAGGAATAATACTTTGATTGTTCGATCGTACTATCTGCGCTAAATCCTTCGACTTCGATATTCGAAGTTGAAGGATTTTAATTCCCAGTCGAATATCGAGGGTTAATTAACCCTCGATATTTGACCCTTGGTGAATTGGCCCCTCACAGTAAGAGAAAAGAGGTACAATAATTAGCAATTATTTCCAAATACAGAAAGAACATTTCTGTACCAGGGCAGAGACACATATTTAAAAACTAATAGTTTCCTGTCTGCAATGGAGCAAGCATTGTGGAATAGGGATGTAGCGAACTGTTCGCCGGCGAACTAGTTCGCGCGAACTTCGACTGTTCGCGTCCGCCGCAAGTTCGCGAACGTCGCCAATAGGCGTTCGCGTCAAAATCGTTCGACCATTCGACCATTCGATCGCTAAAATCTAACAATTTTCGTTCGAATCGAACGATCGAAGCCATTGGATTGAATGAAATCATTCGATCCAATGGCTTCGATCGTTCGATTCGAACGAAAATCGTTCGATCGAACGATTAAAATCCTTCGATCGTTCGAATCGAACGATTTTCGGATGTTCGAAGTTCGCGAACTGTTCGCGAACTGTTCGCATTTTTTGCCGGTGTTCGCGAACGGCGTTCGCGAACACATTGGCGGCGGTTCGCTACATCCCTATTGTGGAAATGTTTGATAACAGCAAAAGGCAGAACATGTTGTTGTGCTGCAGAGTCTTGTCTTGTTCTGTTTACTCAAAATATACAGTACACATAGAATATAAATCACCATATAAGGCTAATAATTTGGATAATTACTACATGGCAGCATAGTGCATCAGAATTTAATAATCAACCCTGTAGTATCAGCTTATATTCTAAGATAACCTCATTATCTTCTTGGTAATTTGTGATGACTAGTGATGAGCAAAATTTTCACCAGGTTTCGCCATGAAAAAGACTCACCTATGGGTGAAAAAGATAGTTGTGAGTCAAAAAAAAAATTGTCGCCCACTGACTTTAATGCATGTGGGAATTTTTGCCAAATTTTCATCACTAGTAATGACCCCTAAGATTACCTTCTCAATAGCTGCTCAGAGCCTGGATCCTGGATCATTGCTGCTATTGACAAGCTGAAACTTTAGGCTGGTGCAATAAGTTAAATATAT
Source organism: Xenopus petersii (assembly GCA_038501925.1). NCBI lineage: Eukaryota > Metazoa > Chordata > Amphibia > Anura > Pipidae > Xenopus > Xenopus petersii. The sequence goes on along the minus strand of CM076687.1, from coordinate 22,128,919 downwards.
AAAATATGGCATTTTTAGCCATATTCATGGTTAGGGGTTAGTTCTTCTTTAACAACACCTTTATTTGAACGGTAATATCATTGTTTTACCCCAGTTTATGAGAATGACATTTTATGGCCTCAAACTATTCATCTATGCTAAAGTCTTTAGCCCATATTGTCCCTCTTTGTATCCTTGCCTTCCAGTCTACTACCAAGGTAAATAGGCTACTCGTAAGACCTCTGTCTTAGCTCTAATTTGCGGCATACAATGACCATTTAATCATTGACTAGGCAGCAAGTTATGGGTTCCAAATGGTGTCCTTATCTCCAATTCTTCAGGTTGTAAACCTGTGTTCAAGCTTTACCAATAGTGTGCATTTCTCTCATAACAGAACAACTTTTAATCATTAACTGTATGGGGAATTAAAACAGACCCAACTGTTATTCTTAATTCACTTGTGCCACTGTAGTGTTGCATGTACCATTTTTAAGACATGAGAAGAGGCTTGAGAATGTAGGCTGAGAAAGAAAAAAAAAAATCAGCCTACAGCTAAGCATACCATACCTTATTGAGAAAGTCTCAGGAGACACCACTATACACTCACATCTCATGATTAATTGTTCTATGAGATCAGGCTTGGTCATGGGGGAAACTGATCCAATGAACGCTGTGTTTTAGGATGTATTTATGTACGATTAAGATACTGTATCTATCTAATATTTATATATATTTATTTATTTATTGTGTAATTCCTCAAATTTTACTAAACAATTTTACAATACAGAAAAGTACAGTGTAATAAATAAATATACAGACATTTAGGGTCAGATTTATCAAGGGTCGAATTTCAAATTCATGGCAGTTATTTAAAACTCCCATGAGCATGATATTCAACCAATTGCAATTTATTTCAAAAATCAAATTTTTGAAACTCGGGTGAATAGGATGGACAAGCAAACTCCAAATTGATTACAGGGTGTCTTCCATAGGTTAAAACAGCAATTTGGCAGGTTTAAGGTGGCAAATAGTCGAATTTGAATTCTTACAGAAATGTGGCAAATTTTTGTCTATATACTTTCCCCATGCAATTGTGTGGAGAGAATTTTATGCCATGAAAAAATGATCCATGAGGAAAATTAGCATGGAGGGAGTGATGTAGATACTCAGATTCCAAGGTGTCTGCTCTGTCGTTATAATCATCATCATCATCATCATTTATTTATATAGCGCTGTCAAGATACGCAGTGCTTTACTGCAGTTTTAGCAAACAGGGAATAAATGGTGGATAACAGTCAAGGATTACAGAATACAATAGGGTTTACAACCTAAAAGGTTAGGGTACAATTGAGACATTAGGATTGTATAAACACTTTGTCATTTTTGATACAGCAATGATTAATTAAGGTACATCGAATAGGCCTCTTTAAACAGATGGGTCTTTAAGGAGCGCTTGAAAGTTTGGAAGGAAGGAGAAAGTCTGACAGCTTGTGGCAGAGAGTTCCAGAGAAAAGCAGAAGCCCGAGAGAAGTCTTGTAGACGAGAATGGGCAGAAGTGATCAGAGGAGAAGAATGGTAATTTGTCATTGGGGTATTTTCCCTGGATCACTGAACTTACCCTTTCAATGGCATTCAAGAATGCTGCAGATGAAGATCTTCAAATACTGTATTATCTTGTTAAAATTATGACATGTGTTGACTGTGTTTTCAAGTCCATTGAGGCATTGATTTGTGGTAAATATAAATAAACATGTCCATTGAAAGCCAGGAGAGGTTTTTCTTCAATTAAAAATGTTTGACTGTTGAACTACAACAATGGGAATCTATTTATTATAAAAACCATGACCCAACCAATAAAGTGAGGTACTTTTCTGAGTCCTTCATCAGTGAGGCAATTGAGTCTTTAGTGACCCTCCAGTGCCCTTTCCAGTTGCATTTACTATATTAGGCTGGTGTCACCTGGTGAGTACTAACTTCACGCTTCTTCTCCTCAATGGAGCAAAATGCTGCTCTTGCTAAGGTGTCCTACCTGTTTCACAACTCCTTTAAGTATGCTATGACAGAGTTATCTACACTGTACATCCACCTCTGGTATCACGTGAAGACCAAAAAGAGTGACAACCTCCCCTCATATAAACTAAGAACAAGAGTACTGTAGATCACACAACCCTTGGGCCATTTCAAAACCTCTCACCTATAGAGCATAGGTTACAGACCAGGGACTTCCTAAACAGCAGGGAGAAAGGATTATGCACGAGTGAGCAGGATTATACATGAGTGAGCGGGAATATACATGAGTGAGTGTGATTATACACAAGTGAGCGGGATTATGCACGAGTGAGCGGGATTATACACGAGTGAGCGGGATTATACATCCTTACTGTTAACCTTTTAGCAACCAGAGTGGCAGTTATCTAAAGATTTCAAAGAGGCCGTTCACTGATTACATTTTTATGGGGGGGGTTTACATGTCCTTAGGCTTACATGTCCATCAAATCCACATTAGATTACATGACAACACAGAACCCAGTGCAGTCTTTATATTCTGATTATTAATCAGTCTTGCTGTATCGGCTTCTAGCAGATATTATTTGACTTGTGCTGTTTTGATAATTTATGACGATCCCTAAGCAGCCCAGACCACACTGAGCATGTGCACAGTCTTAGTCTTGCAAAGATGTTTAACAAAGTTACAAGGTGGTGACCCCCTGTAGCCAACTTTGAAAGCAGAAATCATTTGTTTAAGCTTTGTGGTGCAGTAAGTTCATGTTTATGTTTAGTATACAAAATACAACATTTCTAGCCTTATTCTATTTTAGACTTTCCTTGTCCTTTAATTCGACAAATCAAAATCTTGTTTCATCAAAAAATTCACCAGGCTTTTTTTTTTTTACTTTTCCACCCCAAACACGAAACTGACAAAAATATTTCTTGCAGTGGACTGAAGCATTTTATTTTTTACAATATTAGTGAAGACCCTATAGAGCCATATCCGAGTTAACTTTACTACAGATATCTGAATCTTCGCAAAATAATCTCTACTATAAAATGTTTATTTTTCCTCTTTTTATGGGGGCGCAGCATGTGTCTGTATCATACAGTATGTACAGTATATGGGAACCTGGAAACAGGATATAGATTTTTAAGCAATATTAAGGCTCCCGTCATGCAAACTTAAACGTAGTATATTAGAAGTGATCAATTGCATTGAAAATGAGTACTTTGCAATATATATTGGTTCTGTGGTATCCTATCAATGTATCTCATTCTTTGTATTCTTTAAATCTATGCAGCTGTTCACTATTCAGAAATGGGCCACTCCACATAGAAGGTACAGAACATTAATGTCATTAACTGGAATTTTTTTATTTTTTTTATTTTGAAGGTTGCCAAAAATAGGCTTTAGCTAGCAGTGAAACATCTCAGGGTTTTGTCCTCGGCTGGCTGCATTTTGTTTTATTATTCCCTTTAATTTGGCAATGGAAGCCAAGTCTTATTCGATTTTGCCAACATTTTAACATTATGCAAAGTAATACAATTTGACCGTTATGTTTATTTACACGGAGAACTGGACACTTGGCCGGTAAGCGTCAGAGAATATTAAATTCAAATAAAAATAAAGTTAACGAACGTCTGGAAATGACATGGTAAATATTTTGGGCTTCATCTACCATTAGCAGGTACAGCAACAACTACAAAAATTGTGCAATCTTGTACATGGCAAAATTCTCTAAATTAACCCCTCCTGCAACTATGTTTACTTGCACCTAGTGTCAATGCATCCATTGTGGCTGTTGTTATGACAAAGATGGACACTAGGAGGAGGGCCCCTGAAGTCAGTCCTGGGGCCCCAGACATCCCAGTCTGACCTCGCAAAAAGGAGTCATGTCTAAATGCTCCCACAATGGCATTTGCCGTAAAATGGATGCAATGTAGCACAGTGATGCATTAGGCTAAGTTACTTGCAGTCAAGACCAACAAATTTGACAAAAATAACAGTATATTTTGATCATTGCAGTGACACAGGGAAAACTTGTGCATTATTATCAAATAGGCCTGTTTTACTCCCTTGCACCTAGTAATGCCTGCAGAATTCTGACTTTTGGCAGGTGCAATGACTCTAACTTTGTTGGTAAGGTCTAACTGCTTTTATCTTCTGTGGAATGCACCACCTGTCAGTGGGTAATTGATTTACTGAGTAAAGCTACTGTATATGATTGGTATCACTGATGGACATAATACTGTAGCTAATTTTAAACTTGAAGTGGGGTTAAAAACATTTCTCCTTTTGCACAGACACATATAAATGATCTATTATAATTTCTATCAATTATTAACAGTCTAGCATTATGCAGTTTTTATCTTTATGCCTCTTGATATCGATTATCATCTCCCTCTAAAGTATATTCCAATCTGATTTTTTAGCTACTGATTAATGTATAACTCTACATATATTGTACGAACAGCTTTAATGTGTATCTTGTCACTTGGTTGTTATTTTACCTTGTAGGTTAAACACTTTATGCTCATGATAGTCAAAGGGAAAATGCAGCAAAGAAACGAAGACCAGTGGGATTTTTTTTAACAAAAGAAACCTTGGTAATGGGAGCCAAGGAATATTACTGAAACAGAAATGTTATCACTAAGATTAATGAAGAGCTGACACGTATGACAGCTAGTCAGCTAATGGAGCAGAGAAGGAATAGCACAATTAGAGCTCTGGTTGGTTCAGCACTGCCACTGCATAGAGAAGCCACTACTCCAAAAAAACGATAAAAAGTGTTTTTATTCATCAGGATCACCTAACCCCCCATGTGAAAATAAATTGTAACCCCAAATCTACATCAAAAAAGGAAAATGGGAGTATCCCCAGAAATAATGAACCAATCAATTAAAAAATAGAAAAATTTATTAGGACATAAGAGCAAGACCTAACTCGTTTCGTGCCTGCTGGGGCACTTACTCATAGGTTCAAAGTGTTCCAGTGACATGAAATGCATCAGACAATGTTTGTACAATAAAGGTTTCAATTTTTATTTATCTTTCGGTCTGATCTATTCGTGGTATAGCGGAGTGCCTTGCACCAATATTTGTTGGTTTGCATACAGGATATGATGTCACTGACATAAGACTGAGGAAGATGTAGCTTCATCTTATCAGTTCTTCAGGTATAACCTGGGGAAACAGACTCTCGGGAACGGGGTAACCAGCGGCGATTCCGTTGAAGAAGCCGCTCCTCAAAATGCCGCCCCCCTCGCAGGCTTACCCATCTGCAGGGGAGGCATCCGAGCCAGGAACACTAGTGCGAAGAGCGCAACTGCGATCTCCCGCACTAGTAAAGCTGAATTTCCAGTTTCAAAACCAGAAATTCGGGTCTTAAAAGTACAGGAGCCCCTGGAAATGTATCTGACACTGCCGCCTGAGGCGAGTGCCTCAGGCTGCCCCTGGGGGTAATGTACTGGAAAATTCTCACTTTAGTGAATTTGCAGAATAATGATCGTTCGTGTGAGCAAAAATTTGCCTGGCGAAAGGGCACAAAGCTTCGTTATTGATGAGCTCTTTCACTAGCGAATTGCCCTCTATGCCTGTTAGTATATTAGCGATGTCCCTGCCAGGGCCGCTCCGGCCATGAGGCAAGGTGAGAATCTTGCCTCAGGCGGCATGGAGCGGCCAGTTACGAGGGGCGGCAAAAAGCCGCCTCTGGTAACTTTAAGAGCCGAATTTCCGTTTTTTAAAACGGAAATTCGGCTCTTCTAGCGCAGCGAGAGCAATAGCGCTCACTGCACTAGCGATGCGGCTCCTCCTCCACCCGCTCCGACGCTGTTAGTTAGAAGAGCGGAGCAGGAGGAGGGGCGGCATTGGGGCTGCTGCCTCAGGCGGCAGCAGCCCCTGAAACGTGCCTGGTCCCTGCCGATTGTATTTTCGTCTAATTTTTTCTAGCAACGGGCACTTCGCCCTTTAGTAAAATTGCTCCAATGACTTTAGGATTTTCCTTATTTCCAGTATCCGTAGTTTAAATACTGGGGATCAGGGCAAAAAACATAATACAATATTGTATTATGTAAGTTGATTGTATAACGTCAGTACCACTGAAAAGCATATGCTCACATCTGAACATCTGAGTCTGTGACCCCACTAATTATATTGTGTGGCATCTTCAGTGATATATAGAGCCAATAAAAGTGTTTTGTACCTACTTGCTTAATGTATCATTTAATATGTACAGGTATGGGACCTATTATTCAGAATGCTCAGAACCTAGGGGTTTCTGGATAATTGATCTTTCTGTAATATGGGATCTCTATATCTAACAAACAAATTATTTACACGTTAAATAAACCCAATAGGCTGGTTTTTCCTCCAATAAGGATTAATTATATCTTAGTTGTGATCAACATTACAGAGACAAAGGAAATCATTCGTAAAAATGGGAATTATTTGAAAAAAATGGAGTCTATGGGAGAAAGCCTTCCTGTAATTCGGAGCTTTCTGGATAACGGATCCCATACCTGTACCTACTTTTCTGTACCTAGATTTTTTGCATACTGCACTTGTCCTAAAAACCAACCGACATATTAGCACCTTTTTGCTTTTTTGAAAGAAGGGGTATCTTATTTTTACTTTAGCCAGGGAACACGACTACCCTTAATCAGTCTGAATAAGTGCGTGGATTAAACATGGCTTGATTATTTAATGCCAGTTGCTGGTCGTTTCTACAAGCTTAACAGTAGGAACTTTGGAAACAATTAAAGATTAATTTTGAAGGAGCAATAAATAAAGAAAACACCGGTAATGTGCTTGGCCTTTGCATTTTGAAACAGATGACTGATTAGTGAAGCAGCAATGGCAGCAAGTATCTTGATTTATTTATATTGAGTTGGAATATCCTGTGGCGCTAAAAAATCTACAGCACCACTTTGTCTACTTTCATTTATCTAGTTCTCATTTGTTTACAACTGCCTTTCAAAGGGATTTCTCACTTTTGAAAGCAAACTGTTGTTTTATTTTAGGGTAAAAGCACAGCGGGAAGCAGGGCCATTATTTTTAGTAACCCAAATACACTGAGTGCCCAAAACAATGAGATCACCTGATAAATGTTTGTGCTAGAAATGCTGTGTGTTTCCAAACAAGTAATTAGGGTTGATTTGGGTGCTGTGTTGCGATGTTCTTGGGCTATGTAAAAACGGTTCTTTTATAGTACGCAAAACAACCTTGTTGCCTTTATCATTTCTGGTAAACTCTTCTGTTCTACTAGAAATAGAGAGACGCATTCCTAATAAGAAAATGTCCATCATAGCATATTGCTAACTAGACCATGCCAATAATGGACCAGATTAAATTCGATGACAACTCTACTAAAGTTATAATGGGTAAATATAAAAAATGTACAAGTAAGGGATTCTTCATCTGGATACCCATTACCCAGAAAGCTCTGAATTATGGGATCGCCATCTCCCATACAGCGAATTTTAATCAAATAATTCAAAATTAAAAAATAAAGCAATTCCTTGTATTTAATCCCAACTAAGATATAAGTAAACCTTACTGGAGGCAAACAATTCCTACTGGGTTTAAATCATTTTGAAATTATTTTTTAATACACTTAAAGGAGAAGGAAACCCCCTGGGCGCAAAACCCCTCCCCTGTGTTGCCCCCCTCCCTCCTCCCCCCTGACCTATCTGTCCCCCTGGGCAAATGCCCCTAACTTGTTACTCACCCCTCTGTGCAGGTTCTGTCCACGGAGTTCACAGTCGCCATCTTCTCCCACGTGTGTCTTCTTCCTACTCTGACTCCTACTTCTGGCACATGCGCAGTAGGAACTGTTACCGGTACAGATCTACTGCGCAAGCGCCGAATGTCACAAAGTGAAATCGGAAACTTCGTGACATTCGGCGCATGCACAGTAGATCCGTACCGGTAACTGTTCCTACTGCGCATGTGCCAGAAGACGCCGGTCAGAGCAGGAAGAAGAAGTGCGTGGGAGAAGATGGCAACTGTGAACTCCATGGACAGGACCTGTGCAGAGGGGTGAGTAACAAGTTAGGGGCATTTGCCCAGGGGGACAGATAGGCCAGGCGGGAGGAGGGAGGGAGGCAACACAGGGGAGGGGTTTTGCACCGAGGGGGTTTCCTTCTTCTTTAAGGTAAAAGTATTAAGAGATTTTCTAATTGAATGAAATATGGTTCTAGTGGCAGAACTACAGGGGGAGAAGGGGGTGCAATTGGGCCAGGGTCCGCACCCTCTCAGGGCCCCCCAGCAGCTCGCGCACTGCCGATTTTGGGTAGAAAAAAATCTGCACATCCAGCACCAGGGCCCGACCCCCTCCAGTTACGTTACTGTATGGTTCAATATTTAAAATGAAAGCATGAGAAAAAGTGAAAACAATCAATTGTCCAAAGTGAGAAACCAATGTTGCATGTTAGAGAAAACTGACTTGTTAAGTAACGTTTATTGCTTCAGGCTCCCATGAAAGTTCAGCAATTGTTCAGGGCCCCTTAGCTGACAATGGATATAGAACAATGTTTTTTTTTTTAGTTTTTAGTCTTTCTTCAGTTATTCAGCAATAGTTACAATAATATGTAGGACATCAAATACAGGACACTTTCACCCTTACCTTCCTTTAAGTTGGGCTTTCAGGTATATTTAAGACAGTAAGTAGACATATCCCCAAATCAAACCCTATCTAGCCTACAGACTGATCACTAAGCCCCACCAGGATGGCAGCCCACACAAAGTGATAATCACTGGTTTTCTGGGTTATACTTTATAGGTTTTCCCCAAGGCTAACAGACATAATAACATACAATGATTAATAAGTGGGCCATGCAGGAGCATTATTAACAAACGACTCTGACATGTTTAATGAGTTATAATAAATTATCCTATTTTTATAGTAAAATAATTTCTTTGATATTTCACATATATATTAGAAAAGTTCTCATATCTTTCTGACTTGGTAACATTGTCCTGGTCTCCCTTTACTAACGATTGATTGTAATTAATGTGGCATTAAACTGGATGATAGAATTGGGGCCTGAGAAAGCAGTTGCAGTTTCTGGCCCAGTGCCCACGACTAATTACATAGGAACGAAACTTGTAGATTAGAGAAGGGCAGCGAGGAATTACTGTTCCATTCAGGAAGAGGAAAATGTAAGAGCCAATCTGAGTTATTGCAAAGGGTGAAAAGGGTCTGAAAAATACACAGAGATACAGGAACAATAATAGTTGCAAATGTGAACAATTATGAACTGCTGTGATTTTGGAAATCAGTTTGTATGTGAAGGTCGCGTTAAGGAGTTAACCTTCACCTGCTGTGTAAGTGTAAACTATACACTTTGGGAGGGTTATGTTTCTATTAGCTCAGAGGTGTGATTTTGGGTCCCTGATCTATAAAAGGGCAGAATATTCTTCCTCTTTGGAATCCAATCAAGGAGAGTTTTGGCATGTTGGAGGGCCTGAGGCAGGAGGCCTCAGTAAGGAAGAAGCCAAGACCCTGAGGGAGGCCTGACACCTTAGTGGATGTCAAGGGAAGGAACCTTGTGTGTGATGACTTCTAGTCAGTGGCAGGGTAGCTCCTGGGATATCACTTAACAATTGTGAGACAGACAGTGTGACTTAGAGCAGTCTGGGTAGTTTGCCATGATCCATTATGATGGCATTGCCTTTTGAGGCAACAATGTTGGATCCATGTGTGCTGGATATAGACACCTGTGATGTGAGAATTACCCATGAGGAGTTCTGATAATGTGAGATGAAGATCTGCAGTCAATATTCAGTGTACCAAGTTAGCTGAGGAAAGGAGTGTAGCAGAGCTTTACGTAAGAGAGTTGCTGGAAAGCAGTACCCCTGTGTCTATGGCACTACACATTATTGCATGTATTATATCTTCATTATTTTTTTATTACCTTCATTTTAAAGAATTTTGCCTTTCTTCCACTGAGAATTGTTAGTGTTACTGAGTAGTGCCATATTACATCCAACCAGATTATTGCAACTACATACAGATTTCTGCAGTGGAACCTGTCCAAAAACATTTCTTTGCTGAAATGTGCAGTACTTTATAAACACAACTTCACATAGTGCACATAGTAACCAGCAGGGAAATGAGCTGTCTGCTCACTCAGCACTTTATCCCCAGCTCCTCTTTTGGTAACCTAATGCCATGGGTTTCAGTATTACCTGTGTGCTGACGATAGCCAAATCTTCACATCCTCCCCTTTTATTAATTCTGTTTTGATACACCAGCAGCCTTTTTACCAAAACATCATAAAAAGTCTACCGTTTCCTATAACACAAGAGCTCAAAACACAGCCGTGTATTGTCACCTTGCACTGCTCTTTCTACTGAAGGACAAGTAGCAACAAAAATAAAAATGTAAACTTTAACTTAACATAATACTAACTTAACTTAATACTCAGTTTATTCTGCTTGTGCTGAAAGAGTTTATCTTTGAAGAAGTTATAGTTATACAGTGTTCAGCCAAACTTTATTTTCTAACGATTCCCCACCAACCTGGTTTGATTTGTTCAATGGAGTATTAGATAATGAATATTTAGGAAATGCCCTCAAAATGCCTGCTATGAAGAAATGTGCAATTTTTAAAAGAAAATATTATACTTTCTAGAAATGGTGCTGAATGTTTTAAAGTGCAGAAAAAGGGGCAGATTTACTAAGCGTCCACTTCGCACCCAGCACAACACTTCGCCAGGTGAAAATTCCTTTAGACAATGTTAATTCACTAAAATGTGGAATTTCGTCAAGGGCGCTGAATGCTGGCAACTTTTCGCTAGCGTTACTTTCGGCAATGTGAGCATTTGATAGTGAAGATGCGTTAGCATTCATTTCTGCCTAGCCAAACTTCGCTAGGGATCTAGCAATAAGGTCAATTTGCATAGGGCGGGAATTTAAAGTTGTATGAATGTCTTTATGTTAAATGTTGGTGCAAATACTTCCACTTTTTAAAACACATGTCCAGGGAACCTTAATAAAGACAATGGAGTTGTTATAATGCCCACTGTAAAATTCAATTTCCATGTGCTAGAAAATTTATGGAGAAAACCAGTTACCCAAAAAAAAATTTTTTCTAGGACTTTTGCAGGCAATCACTCTGAAAAAAGGAAAAGACGCCAGCGGTTTTTTAACTTTGATGCATTTTCCACTCACAGAATATCATGTAAGTAATAGAAGATTGAGGAAGATCTATACACTCCATTGCACTTTGCTTGGTCTGAGCTGGTGAAGGCAAGTCTGACAAAAGAGGTAACGTTCAGTAAAGTCCGCATCTTAGTGAGTAACGTCCATTTGCCAGAGTGAATTGTCAGCTGGCGATATAGTACAAATGACCGCTAGCACTTGTCTCTTTCACTAGCGAATCGTTGCCTGCACTGTTAGTAAATTGGCGATGTCCCTGTGGACGGTAATGCTAGCGAATTGACTCTAGCATTAGCCACTTCGCCCTTTAGTAAATCTGCCCCATAGTGAACATTAGATATAATTGGTTTTAGTGCAATTACATTTTTTTAAGATTGCTGGCCTATATCAGTGGCAACATATACCACTTTGGCTCCCCCCATTTCACGTACAGGTGAATTAATAAAATGTGTTTCGAATTAGAAGCTCTAATCAGTTTAGTTAAAGTGAAAATCACATTAAATACATGCCCCTAAATGCCACATGTGCTCAATCTTGTCTCTAACATTAGAGTGCTAGTTCGGAGGGTGTGTGCATGTGGATGCCCATGGGGGTACAGATATATGGAAGATACATATCGGTACAGATATGTGCCATTCAAGCCAAGTCACATATCTTTTCACCTCTGGAATCTGCTGTACACATATTTGTGCCTGATAGTGGTGGGCACAATTACACTTGCATGGTTGGAAAACAAGGTATATTGTGGACTAAAAAGATGGTGATTAACAAAGCTAAATGTACAATCATCTGCCCTCCAGTGATCGCTGGATTACAAACAGCTCAATCTCTGATCTAGCTTTTCCTTGGATACATGAATGCAAACCTCTGCTACTTTACGACAAAGCCCCATCCAAAAAGTGATGTCTTTGACAGTCGTGCTCTTAGCCTTGTCAGAATATTTCTTCTGAAGTGTCATCTGCAGTAATGTATCCAAGTCAGTAGCTATATTTTTTCTTCAGGGGTCACAATTCATTCTGATGAAGTGCAAGTCTCTTCCAGCCATACGCAGCTAACGGAAGCTTTTTTAGCTTTCTCATAGAAAGTTCACGGCGAAATGTATTTTAGATACTTTCAGCTATGTAAAAGACATTTTTATTTCATATAACTTATTGTTGGTTTGGCATATCACCTATCAATGAGGGCTACTTTACCAGTGACCTTGAACATGTTTCATCAATGAGAAACCACATATCTAGTGCTCTTCCCCCAACATTGTATATCATGCAGTGACAGCTGTAAATAAGCCACTTCTCATTGTTACCCCACAGTTTGATATGTGCCGCTGTCACAATGTGTACCAGTCCTGTGCATAATCCCACATAAATGTAATATTCTCACACTTGCCCCTCACAGACAGCTGCCTCCATCCAGGTGCCACAGTTGGCATCACTAGGTACCAATAATTATGAAAAATAACTTGCAGGCTATTTACAGCTAGTGATGGGTGAATTTCTCCCGTTTCGCTTTGCTGAAAAATTTGCAAAATTCGTGAAACGGCGAAAAAAATTGCAAAAAAACCTGAAATCGTTAAGTTCCCGAAAAAATCGTGAAATTCAAATGTTTATGAGAAAAAATCGTGCAAATCGGACATTTTCACGCAAAAATCTTGAAATTAGAGGATTCCACTCAAAAATCATGACATTTGAAGGATTTTACTGAAAAATCGTGAATTTGAAGGTTTTCACTAAAAAAGCGTGAAAAACGGACGTTTCACTCAAAAATCAGAAATTTGAAGGTTTTCACTACAACATCCTGAAATTTGAGGGATTTCACTCAAAAATCGTGAAATTTGAAGGATTTCACTCAAAAATCTTGTCATTTGAAGGTTTTCACTCAAAAATCGTGAATTGTGAAGGTTTTCACTAAAAAAAATCGTGAAAATCTGTAATTTTCACGAAAAAATTGTGAAAATCGGAAATTGACGCTGGCAAATTTTCACAGGAGAATTTATTCGCTGGCGGCGAAACACAGAAATTCACCGCAAATTCATGCCAGGCAAATTTATTCGCCCATCACTATTTAGAGCATTTGTATCACAGACAGATGCAAAAGGAATTTGCAGGACCCATTATACTGAGACAAACAATTAGCAGTAGTGATGGGCGAATTTGCCGGCGCCCGTTTTTCCGACGCCCGTTTTTGATGCCGGCGCCCGTTTTTCCCGCGAATTTTCGCGGGCGTTTCGCGAATTTATTCGCTGGCGGCGAATCGCGCAAATTCGCCGCGAATTCACGCCTGCCGAATAAATTCGCCCATCACTAATTAGCAGTTCTTATGTTCAGCCTGCCAAGGATCAGATGTGTATTTATATGGCCCCTGACCTGCTCATCCTCTCCATAGTATTTAAACCGAAGATGTAAATTCATTTTACTGTGACAGACTAAGAGGCACATTTCTCAAAGGTCGAATTTCGAGCTCATGTGAATTTTTTTTAACTCTAATAAATTACTCAAAATTTGATTGTTGGGTTAGTTAATAATTTAATAATTAGTTTTATAATTTATCTAAAACTCAAACAAATATTACTGACATGAAAACCTGAATCAAATTTGACTAAACTCGGATCTCTGAAAAAAACTCAAATGTCAGGAAGGCTAGTATCAGCTTCAAAATGGTCACTGGACCTCTCCCATTGACTGATACATGAACTCAGCAGGTTTTAGGTGGCGAATAGTCGAATCACGGTTAGATCAGTCTTGAAATTTGAATTAAAATTAAAATCGAGTTTGGATTATTCACAATTCGAATTTGAGAGTTTTGACCATAAAAAAAAAAATTAGAAAATTTGAATTTATATTTTCAATTTGACCCTAAATAAATCTGCCCATTAGAGTATATAGAATTATGGTTCACTACATGCAAAGGCTTGGACATTATAGAAAATGAACATTTGAATATATACATATCTGAATTTATAAGCAGAGACAGGAAATATTGGGGATAAAACAAGTTATGCTGTGATTAGTTATTATTTGTGTTCAAAGAAAGAAAATAATACAATTTTGACAAACCATAGCTAATAAACAATGTATATTTTGCTTGTAAACATGAAAATAAATATAATGTGAATAAAGCGATTATTAATAATATAACTTATCAATCAATGTTATTAATAAATATTAACATTTTACATCATTACCTTGAGTCACCATTTTGGGGTGATGTGTGGGCTCTTTCACTTAACACCTGACAGTATAAAAAGAAAAGATGGTGCAGGCTTTAAAGGAGAAGTGTGGGAGTAAAATACATTCATTCATTTATGCATGCCTTTGGCATACCTCCCAACTGTCCCATTTTCTGCGGAACAGTCCCGATTTTGACAGCTGAACCCAAAGTCCTGAGTTTCTCTTTGACCTCCTGCACTGACACCAGAGACAGATACAAAGTTTCTGAGAGAGCCCAGAAAACTGTGCAGCTGCACTTCAATACATTTGTAACAATCTTAAATAAGCAAAGAAACAATTGTAGCAATTTAGATTAAAGGGAACCTGTTATCGGAAAACATGTTTTTTTCAAAACACACCAGTTAATAGTGCTACTCCAGCAGAATTCTGCACTGAAATCCATTTCTCAAAAGAGCAAACAGATTTTTTTTATATTCAGTTTTGAAATCTGGCATGGAGCTAGACATTTTGTCAATTTCCCAGCTGCCCCTGGTCATGCAGGCTGCTGTTTTTCCTTCTCAATGTAACTGAATGTGTTTCAGTGGGACATGGGTTTTTACTATTGAGAGTTGTTCTTAGATCTACCAGGCAGCTGTTATCTTGTGTTAGGGAGCTGCTATCTGGTTACCTTCCCATTGTTCTTTTGTTTGGCTGCTGGGGGGAAAAGGGGGGGGGGTGATATCACTCCAACTTGCAGTACAGCAGTAAAGAGTGATTGATTGAAGTTTATCACATGACTTGGGGCAGCTGGGAAATTGACAATATGTCTAGCCCCATGTCAGATTTCAAAATTAAATATAAAAAAATCAGTTTGCTCTTTTAAGAAATTGATTTCAGTGCAGAATTCTGTTGGAGCAGCACTATTAACTGATTCATTTTGAAAAAAAAATTTTTTCCCATGACAGTATCCCTTTAAGCAGTAGTGATGTGCGGGCCGACCTCGCACCCCCTCTTGCGGTTGGCGGGCGGATCCGGTTCGAGCTCTTCAACTGCTGATTTCCGATTTCCGGCTTGCCGCGTCCCCTTTGTGAATAAATTTGGTGGGGCGAGTTGCCGCGGGTCTATGAAGGGAAGCTGGAAGTCTGGCTCGGGCGGGTGGAGGAAGGGCGGTGTGTGGATCTGGTGCAGGTCGGGAAAAACCCTTTTTATTCCTAAATAGTATTTATGTACTTTCAGAAGTTTTTAATGTGGGCAATGGTCATATATGATCAAAGAAATCTTGAAGGGGTAGCCCAGTATTTTCATCTTTAGGTTCCCCTTTAAAGCCATGGGTCTGATCATGTAGGCCCGTGGAACAAAGGGTATTAAGATTGTTGCTTTGATCAGGTGGAAAGCAGTGGTGTTCCTAAAATCCCCATCCTCCTGTCAGCAGCTCCCACAGTGATATAAAGGAAATTCACTGCCTACAGCAAGCATGGCCATGGCAAACAGAGCACCAATTACAAACTATAACGTGTATGAGAGGTATAAGAGCTCGGTTTCTCAATGCTTGGTTTTCCTGATACAACTGTCAAGGCCGCAGGGAGCGCAAAGAGGCGCATCTGCTCCCGGCGGCGAATAATCCAAAATGGCGGCACCCAGTCCGCCCATGTGGATGCTAGGACGCCAGCGCCGTAAAACACGCATGCGCAAACACGCTGGCGCAAACACGCCGGTGTAAGGACGCCAGTGACGTCATTATGGCGCCAGATTCAACTATAAAAGGGTGCCCAGGACGCCAGGAGGGCGCCCAAGAATAGGTTCTGCTACCCTGAACCTGGGTTATCCTGTTTTCCTGCTATCCTGATTCCTGCCTTGGTTTTGACCCCTAGCCTGGACTCTTGTTATTTGATCCTGATCTGCCTGCCATTGAACTCTTGCCTGGACTTTGACCTTGTATTTTGCTTAACCCTTTGGATACCGCGACCTTGCACCCTCAAGAGGGCTTCCTCCTTGGTCCTGACTATCTCCCTGGAGGGAGCTCCCGGCTCCCTGACAACAACATGGTGACCAGCACCGTTTTCATTGACGTTGTTTTTCACCTGATTACAATGCTGGTCAAAACCCCTTAAGCCATTACCCTTCATCCCTGTGATTCAGTCACTTTGCTCCAATGTGAGTCTGATTATTTAACCTTTAAAACATGTTCCTGTCATTAGGTCACTGTACTCTAATGTACTGCTGCTTTAACTCATAAATCATTTCTCTCTTCTTAGGTCATTCGATTCTACAGGGGACCGACCATTTAAAGACTTCTCTAGGTTCTTACTCTGGCAGTAATCACCACCAACAAGAAAGCATGACATTCTAGTAGGTGTTTTCTTTGTATAAATGAGCAAATTATTCCCTAAGAGAGCTGAAATGTCCCAAAATATGTATTAAAATAGGAACCTATAAAATACCCAGATGGAGAGAAACGTGCTAGCCGAGCAGATGGTAAGGTTTATATCATAGTTTTATTGTGAGGCAAGCTTTGGAGAGACAGTTACATGGGAAATATTAACACTGAGAAGCAATTTTCCTTTATAGCTTTTCTCTGCTCTTTTCCCCTCAGTACCAAAAATGTTTATTTTGAAAATTCAATGCAATCAGATACGTGAAAACGGAAATTATTAGGATAAGGAGCAGCCATATGCAGGTTCCAGAGGGTTAGGATGGCACAGCAGCTTTATAAAAGGAAAGAAATATGTATTTGCAAGAAAGAGATACTAATGGAACACAGGTTAATTCCCCAAAGAGTTCTTAGCAAGATAAAGCCTTCACTAAGGGCCTCCACAAACCAAAACATGGAGAGCCTGCTTCATTTCTATTTGTGCAAAAGCAGAGAAGGCAAATCTCAGGCCTGTCAGGGGAGGAAGGGAACAGCAATTCATCCACACTGTTTTAAGGAGTCAGTAGTTGCATTTCTTTAACATAGACATTATCAGTCCTTGTGGGTGCAGTATATCTCATGAATATAGTATTCATGTTTAGTATAGCTGCTGGTTTTGTATGCAGGAGAGGATTAATGAGCATAAAATGGCACAGATTTGGGCACAGATGAGAAAAGAAGTTTATTACACAGGGCTTTTACTTATTACACATGCATATGCTTCACAGATGATTTTAAGCACCCAACCCTGTCCCTTATTTTAGATCAGATTAGGAAACTAACATAGGCGCAAATTCACTAAGCGCCGAACGCTAGCGTTAATTCGCTAGCGTTTGGCATTTTCGTTACTGCGCAAATTCACTAACGAACGCTGGCGTAGTTTCGTTAGTGTTACTTCGCACCCTTACGCCAGGCGAATTTTCAGATCAGATCAGATTAGGAAACTAACATAGGCGCAAATTCACTAAGCCCGAAGTGCCGAACGCTAGCGTTAATTCGCTAGCGTTTGGCATTTTCGTTACTACGCAAATTCACTAACTTGCGCAGTGTACTGAACGCTACCTTTTACGCTAGACTTCCTTCGCCACCTCAGACCTGGCGAAGCGCAATAGAGTAGATAGCGATTGTTTCCAAAAAAGTCAAATTTTTTTCTAAGTCCTAAAAAACGCTGGCGTGTTTTCTACATGATGGGTGATAGGCTGAAAAAGATCGAAAATATTTTGGGGCTCCCCTCCTTCCCCCCTACATTTCCTGACTCATGGCAACTTACCTAGACAGTGGGCACATGTGTAGGGCAAAATACATTTTTTATTTGCTGATTTGAAGGTTTTCTAGGCATTTGTAGTGCTGATACGTGTTCCTCCATTGAAATTTGAATTTCGCGCCGTATGCAAATTAGCCTTCACTAGCGTAACTTCGCTTTACATAGCGAATCAACGCTAGCGCAACTTCGCAACCTTATGCTACCCCTGTGCGCAACTTCGGATTTTAGTGAATTTGCGGAGCGCAGGCAAAAATACGCCTAGTGAAGTGCGGCGAAGTTGCGCCTGGCGCAACTTCGCATCTTAGTGAATTTGCCCCATAGAGTTTTGTAGAGTGATCTGGATACCTGGTCTATGTTGAAAAGAAACTGTAAATATGGATATATATATGGATATATGGACTCACTAGCAATTGAATGCACAACAGGGGGAACCGGTAAATGTGGCACGATAAATTTCGATATTCTAATTTTCGATTTTTTTTCAAATTCGAATCGAATTTGGACCATTCCCTAGTCGCAGCACACAAAAATAGCTTGAAATTCGAATTTTGTTTACTTTGAATTTTCTTTGAATTTTTTTGAACTCCCATAACGTCGAAATTTGAATAAAAAAAGACCACCCGAAATGTAATAAGATTTTATTGAAAAATGGAGGTCCCCCATAGGTTAAAACAGCAATTCGCCAGGTTTTAGATCATAGTCGAATTTTTAATGAGACAGTGCATGATAAATTTCGATATTCAAATTTTCACATTTTTTTCAAATTCAAATTGAATTTGGACTATTCCCTAGTTGAAGTGCACAAAAATCGCTCGATTTTTTTTACTTTGGATTTTCACTTTGACCCTTGCTAAATCTGCCCCTTAAACTATCTGTTACTTAAATATTCATTACTTTTAGTATGATGCAAAGAGTGATGTTCTGAGACAATTTGCAATTGGTTTTCATTTTCTATTTGTTGTTTTTTAGTAATTTAACTTTTTATTCAGCAACTATTCAATTTGCATTTTAAGCAATCTGGTAGCTAGGGTCCAAATTCCCCTAGCAACCATGCATTGATTTGAATAAGAGACTGGAATATATATAGGAGAAGCCTGAATAGAAAGATGAGTAATAAAATTAGAAATAACAATACATGTAGCCTTACAGAGCATTTGCTTTTTTGAAGGGGTCAGCGACTCCCATTGGAAAGATGCAAAGAGTCAGGAAAAAAAGGCAAATAATTATAAAACTATAAAAAATAAATATTGAAAAGTTGCTTAAAATTCATGCTATAACATACTAAAAGTTACCTTAAAGGTGAACCACTTAATGGTCAGTGGGTCCTAGGAAAAATAACAGAAGGCACTGATTTGGCTTAATGCTATTAAAGATCTACTGTGTATGTAGCCTACCCAAGGGTATATCTTGATATAGTAATATGACTGTAGTGACACCCCAAAGATTCCCAGTAAATATCAAAGCAAACAGAAATGAACACAGATTTATTACACAGAAACTAGGCTAAAATGAATTTGTAGTTAAAGGCAGAAAATAGAAATGGTCACCAACAACAAAATGTAATGCAATTTAAATTGGTTAAATCCACACTACCATTTGACAACATTTAACAATAAGGGGCAAATTCACCAAGGGTCGAATATCGAGTGTTAATTAACCCTCGATATTCGACTGGGAATTAAAATCCATCGACTTCGAATATCGAAATCGAAGGATTTTAGCGCAAGTAGTTCGAACGATCAAAGGAATAATCCTTCGATCGAACGATTAAATCCTTCAAATCGTTCGATTCGAAGAATTTTAATCCAACGATCGAAGGATTATCCTTCGACCAAAAAAATTTAGGCAAGCTTATGGGGATCTTCCCCAAAGGCTAACATTGGGTTTGGTAGCTGTTAGATGGCGAACTAGGGGGTCGAAGTTTTTTCTTAAAGAGACAGTACTTCGACTATCGAATAGTCGAACGATTCTTTCGATTCAAAGTCGTAGTCGAAGGTCGATGTAGCCCAAAAAACACTTTGAAATTCAAAGTTTTTTTACTTCGAATCCTTCACTCGAGCTTGGTGAATTGGCCCCTTTTAAATGTAAATAAGCATCGGACATATACGGATGCTTGGTAGCTCCCCATAGGTCTTAAAACCAGCAACATTGGGGCCCTTAAATGAAAGTTTACACCCAGGTTCACTGAGCTTTTCATAGCAGATCGAATATGATCTTACTTCAATTTGAACAATCGAATACAGCCTATTCATCCGCAAAAAAAATTACTACATTTTGGTTGGTCTTTTTTTATTCAAATTTCGAAGTTATAGGAGTTCAAAAAAACTCTCATTACTTCAAAATTCAGGGCAGATTTATCAAGGGTCGACTTTGAATAAAAAAACTTCCAAATTTGAATAAAAAAAGACCAACCAAAATTCATTTAAAAAATTGAAGTTTTTTTTTTCAGATGAATAGACCATTTAAGCTCAAATTGAATTGTGCGAATCGAAGTAACATCGTATTCGAAAAAAAACGTTGATTTTTAAAACGTCCACCAATTGACTCCAAATACGTTCCACGAGGTCCCCCATAGATTAAAACAGCAATTCGGCAGGTTTAGATGGCGAATGGTCGAAGTCGAATTTTTAAAGAGAATTTGAACTATTCCCTAGTCGAAGTACACAAAAAACAGCTTGGAATTAGAATTTTTTTCATTTGAATTTTCACTTCGACCCTTGATAAATCTGCCCCTTAAACTATCTGTTGCTTAAATATTCATTTTAGGGGTAAAGTTTTCATTTAGGATTCAAAACACCTAGGACTATACAGTGCTAATATCTGTATACAAGCCAAAGCAATACAGTGAATTGATGATTAAATGCTGAAGCTTGGCCAGCAATTTAATATATTCAAATATGTTTGAGGATGTCTTTTTTGTCTGCTACTTAAAGCAGTGAGGAGCTGAGATTGTTATAGAGTAACCGGCCCTCATTTAGCTGAAGATATATCAAGCTGTCCCACTTTCAGTTTTGTATGCTGTATGTCTCCCTACTGTTGTTCTTTCAACTGCTTTGAACTGATTCACAGTTATTCGGGCGGAAAATCAATGTGAAGAAATTAAATTCTGAGCCTTTGTGCAGAGAACAAGAGCACAAGAGAAAGAAACATGCTGGAGGGGCTGATGTGTGTGTGAGTGTGTGTATACATACACATGTGTCTATAAACCGCTTTTTTTTTCTTTGTTTTAAAGGTTTCTATTATTCAGTACATAAAAATATTAAACAAAAGAATTCTGCTTTTCAAAGCATTACTTTTATCACAAGTTCTCTTTATGTACTTTTGGGAGTGGAGTATTAAATGATTTTGCATTCTGCTGTTTGCGTTTGAAAAAATTCATAAATTTCCCGTGAAATTGCGAAACGACAGAAAATTGTCTGAAAAGTCACTCGCGTCAATTTTGACGCTGGCATTAAAGTCAATGGGCGTCCGAATAGTGTTGACTTGCGCCGGTTTTGACACAAGCAACTTTTCGGACACCGAATGTTCATCAGCGAATTGTGGAAATTCACTGCGAATTCATGACAGTCGGATTTATTTGCCCATCACTGCGTATACTATATAGTTTTGTATATTTTTCTGTATACATAAAAACACATCACAATGCTGGGGACCATGCTGCCTGTCAGGGGGCCTATCAGCTCCAGTCCGGACCAAGGAGGAAGCCCAGGGGTCAAAGTCCAATTCGAAGTACAATTAAGGGTAAAGCAGAATCTAAATCCAAATCCAGGCAAAAGGTCTTAAGGCAGGCAGAATAGGAGCGAAGTTCAAACAAGGTCAAAAGTCCAAAAAGCAGTGTAACATGAAATAACAAGCACCCAGGAACTCACTATACAATTTCTATACTTGGGCACTGAATTGGCATCCTGGGTGTCCTCTTATTCGAATTTTGCACCAGTTCTTGATGTCATCACGCCTGCCTTCCGATACTGGCGTCACTACGCAGGCGCCGCTACCTGTGTGGGACTGATTGGCGCCACCATCTTGGATTCTTTGTCGCCGGGGAAGGACGATTCGCCCGGCATTCCTGACACTACCCTTTCTAATAAGGCATTGGACAGTGAACTGGGAGCCACGTATGTGCACACATTTACTATTTGGACATAAAAACACCTGCATATATTTTCCATAAGTGAGAATCTGAGAATAAGGCTAAAAAAAAACAACCTAAAATGAATCCCTTGATGAAAAGAAATGGCAACATATACTCAACTGTATGAGAGAGGGTAGGAAAAGAAGTCTCTGTTTCAAGCAACTTTACATGGTTTTTAATGGTTTCTGACAGTTCCCTAAGCCTAGCCCCCTGCTCTCCTGCTGGCTGAGCTCTCTGACTACTTTGCTGAGCTGGCTGACTACTGTTACTTTGTATCAACAGCCATCTGTCCTTAGCCTGCATCCTCCAAACCTCACAATTCCCTGCACATGTGATTTCAAGAAGGAACAGAACATCACAGTGCAATGCATTGTGGGTTATGTAGTTCCTGCATGCTGTCTGTAAGCAGGTGAGAAGTTGTTACAATTTGTTACATCAGTGTTTAGTCCCTCCTTCCCTGCCAGGATTTCAAATGATGCAGAAAGAGAAGAACTGTTAAACAGCTGGATTTCAGCATAGAAAATGGCATTTATTCATACTTTTTGAAGAAACAGGTAACTGTGATGGGTATATTAGGGGTTGATGTATTATGTGGGCCTCTTGATCAAATTTTGACTTGTAAGCCGGAGTTCCCCTTTAGTGTTCTTGTTCCTCCAAGTTGCAATCCAGTAGGGTTGATGGTTCCATAAAAGTCCAAAGGCAATAATGGGAGGAATGTTGGTCTCTGGGACTCACTTCCAGAGTTGAATATGGTGGCTTTTGCTTTTGGTGGGTTAGACCAATGGTGCCAGGTGGTTCCTAAAACTACAACCCTTTCTTAGATCATAATCCCTATCTTATCCATTGTATTTCCAAAGCTCTTTCTCTCAGAAGGAGGATGCTATTTTATCCATGTGTCTAATAACCTTTCTGGGCTGTAGGTATGAAGCAACAGGAAAGGTATGGACAGGAAATATGCAGCAGGGGATTGAGATTCCATAATGTTCTAGATTTTAGCAGACAGAATGGCACAAGTGACTCCTTCAAGGATTACTAACCTGAAAAACATGACAATGAATCACCCATATTGAATGAAGTTATTACTACAAGATAAATGGTGATAGCACAGACCCATGACAGCAGGGTCGAACTGGGGGGGGGCCGAGCCTGACCCTGCCACAAATCCCCATCCAGACCGCAACCACCTTCTGCTTTTGACGTGACCAAGGCCAGAGAGAGAGATCGGGGCAGCAAGGGCAGGGAGCAGGTCTGGGCCATTGGCAGACAGAACTGGAAAACCAGCTCAACTACCCCATACTGTCATGCAAGGTTTGGACTAGCCAGGGGCGCCCAGAAAAAACCTGGTGGGCCCTGCTGGTCCGGTCCGACCCTGAATGACAGTATGGGGTAGTTGAGCACAATCCACCAATTTCTTAACTTGCACAGGGTCTCTTTGTTGTAGATGACAGAGACCTGCAGCACCTATAGTGCTGCCTGCATTTGGCAGTACTGTATTCATAAGGGGTGGAAATGGGGAGACACATAGGCACCCCCATAGGCAGCAGAAGATGGTTTTGGCTGGGGGGCCTGAAAGGGGGCGAAAAGTAGCATGCAGCAAGACAATGATTAGCCACACCCACTTTTTATGATCACTCCACCTGTTTTACTATGTGCTTTCACAGAATTTTCAGAAAACCCAAACCATAGCAGAGGGGGCAACATTTGCTTAAAGTCTGACCCAGGACAGCATGATATTAAGACCGTAACCCCTATATGTAATATAAGGCACTAAGTTTGCCCAGGAGCAGTAGCCCATGACATGAGAACTAATAGCAGGAGGCAATTACGTGTACAAATAACCCCAGGATTCATAGCAGGATGACACAGTGGCAATTCCATGCATGGATTCCTCCATAACTCATAGCAGGATGGCACAATGGCAAGTCTGTGTTAATGACAGGGCTGGTCTGTGCCCCCAGTGCTGCTCTCTGCATCTCACAATGATTTTTTTATCCGGTATCTGTTGCAGAGTGCAGCTAGACCCAGAGTCTATGTAAATGTCCCCCACTTTCTTCCCAAAACATACAGAAGCCTGTACCATTCAATAAGGTTGTTTTTTTTACCATTTTGTCAAATTCTGTTGTAAATCATTAAATATGAAAATCTTATGTCATGTGTCGTCGAATAAAAAAATATCATTGAACACTATGGGAGAGAAAAAAATACATTGAATTGAGAGAGGTGTTTATCTAATTGAATTAAAAATGAGTCTTTATCTGAAAGGTTCATGTACATTTTGAGAGAACTGTGATGAATGTGAACAGTGAGCTGTGGCAAAGCAAACAAAACCATTGAACTGTTGATAAGAAGGGATTATGAAAATGAATGATTATTTAATGATACTATTTTATGAAAATGGGAAAATTCTCCCAAAATAGTGCAGCAAAGTTGTTAAAAAGTAGCCACTTTTGACAGCTTGTAAATTTACATACCTGGGGATATTTTGCTTTCTGTCTCGCAGTTTAAGGTACTCAATCTGGATCCAGTGATACAATGGATGCAGGACAAATGCAAAAGCTGGGGCACCTTACCAGTCAGCCCAGCAGGCAAAATCCACCTGGTTAAAATGTTCATACTACCTAAAATGCTGTACATCCAATAGCACTCTTCAGCCTACATACCTAAAGCAGTGTTTACCAAAATAAATGCACTTTTTGGCAAATTTATATGGGGGAACCTCAAGAGCTAGACTGCGTTTAACTGCACTAATGAGACTAAGAGATAAAGGGGGTATGGTTCTCCCAGACCTAACTGTATTACATTGCAGCCCAGCTAACACATATCTCCCCAATGAAACACCAGGAACTATCCCCCCCATTATACCATCTGTGGGAGACCATAACTGGGTATGCTAACTCTCTGTGGCAGGCTCTGCTAAACAAGAAACGCCGTAAACTCATCTCATCTCATCCCTGGTCATGCTGCAGGCGAAAATACTAAACCAAGCACACAAGATAACACGGTACAATCATTACCTACCACAAACACCCTTTGGGGTAACACAGAATTCCCTGGTTTGGTCTCACTAACCCCTCCAGGAGCCTGGCTTACGCTAAAGCTCACTACTCTTGGGGATACCAGGTTAGACCCATACAATTCTTGTATGAGGCGAGACAACTCCTCACTTCCCAATGGTTCACATTTCACAGGCTAAAGACGGCCCTGACTAGGCAATCCAGAAGGAAACTTATTACACTCGCTAGCTCACCCACTGTGGACATCTTACTGAACACTAACCAAAATGGTAAACTATCGACCTTGTACAAAGAACGCCACAAATCAATGCAAACTGGCCTTGAAATCCCTGGTAGAGCAGCATGGGAAGGGGATGTAGGTACAATTACAGACGCCCAATGGGACTGGATCCTAAGCACCCCTCTTATAGTCTCCATCTCCCAAAGGCATAGACTGCTGCAACTGTACCTGATACATAGGGCCTATTACACAGCACAGAGGCTACATGCCATGAAAGCTTTGCACTCCCATTATGTGTCGGATGCAACAGCGAGGTAGCCACTTTGGTGCACACTTTATGGAGCTGTGCATGAGATGCCAGAGCCTGTCTCCTCACGCTAGACCTGGACATTACCTTGGACAAGTATACAAACATCTTCATTACAAAAGCTCTGTTCCAAGCTAGGAGACTGATTACTCTCCATTGGAAGGATAGTTCCCTACCTTTAAGCAGTTACACTTAGCCATGGATGACGCAGCAGCAAATTTATACAAATCTGAGACCGCTGGACTTTAAGCCTCAACACCACAGCCCCTCCCCCCCCAGTGGCAATTAAGGTACTTTAGTTACCAGTGATAGCATATAAGTTTACCATCCCAGAACATACTCTATGCTAGCAGAGGCACAAAATATATGTTACTATTCTTTTAATGTTTACTCTAAGGTGTATGGTCATATGTATGTTTTGCTTGTTTTTCAATAAAGCAAAAGAGCAGTTTGTATAGCTATCATTTATCCGTACTGTATATTTTACATTCAGTCGAAGAGGACATCATAGCAGAAGCATGAACCATATTTCATGGTAACTCCACCACCAGTGGGTTCTTATCTGCTGTCAAAATCAGAGATTTTATTAAGTGGTTAGGAATGGCGACATAGCTATTAATAACTTTTGTCAGTTTCTGTGATATAGTGACAGCCTAAGTAAAAATCAAACTTGTATATTTTTGTTCCCTGTGTATCAGGACACTGTCCTGCATGCTATGGACACCAGCAGCTCATTAATATTTCACAAATGGTATTTGTGTCCCATTAAACACATCCTTTTTGAAACACTTTTGTGGGCCTTTGTGGCAGGAGCATAGTGTGTGTCAAGGTAATGTGAAGACACACTGCCACTAGGATGACACCTCTCATAGGTTCAACACTTAAAAGAGAACCAAACCCTTTTTATTAAAATCCCGTACCCCCTATCCTACATAGACCCCCCCTCCCTGCTCCCCCCCAGCCTAGCTGTCACCCCTGGTAAATGCCCCAAACTCTTTACTTACCCCTCGGTGCAGATTAAGGGCATCGGAGTTCAAACATGCCATCTTCTTCGGTAATCTTCCGGCGATTCAGCAATTTCCGTGGCTTATTGTGCATGCGTTGTTGTTCGGGAATGGAAGATGGCGTATACTGCAAATGTGCTGATACCCAGATCTCTTCCCAAAGATTACTGAAGAGAAGAAGATGGCACCCGCGAACTCTGATGCCCTGAATCTGCAACGAGGGGTAAGTAACGAGTTAGGGGCATTTACCAGGGGTAACAGCTAGGCTGGGGGGGGAGCAGGGAGGGGGGTCTGTGTAGGTTAGGGGATTTTAATAAAAAGGGTTTTGTTCTCCTTTAAGGGCCATGTTACTGACTGGTTTGACCCTGGCCTGTTATTCTGACTACACTCCAGGCTCCTGATTCTGTACTGCATTGTCTGACTGGTACCCAGCCTGGCAATCCTGTCTACACTCTTGGTTCCTGATTCAGTACTGCCCTGTCTGATTATTACTGTCCCTGCCACTTCCACAACTGCACTTATTTCCCCGTCCCCCTGTAAATGTTACAGTTCCCTTGCCTGCCCAGAACTTCCCCCTTGGTCCTCTCACTCTAAGACCAGGTGGCTTCCAAATAGTGGAGGGCTCCTCCCGAAGCAAAAGGCAGTTGTTAGAGGCAGAAGCGTGAGCCGAGACTGGGACCTTGGGGTTAGTTCTGAGTTTTTGGATACCATATGTTTCAATTAAAATTAGACTAAAATTAGGTTAAAATTAGAAAACGATTAATGATAAATAATGTCTAGCACCAAAGTGGCTAATAAAGGGTGCCTGTGGGGAGCTACTGGCATGGCGACACAGGGTAGGGTACTGTCACTGAGAAAGAGCTGGTAAAGAAGTGGAAGTTGCTTATCCTACTCCTTTTTCAACATCACAATCACCTGGAGTGCAGGGTATTGGCAGTGTGTCTGGTCTCCTATAATAGTGACCAATCATCACCCCCAACCATTGCATTTTTATGTTATATTGTATTTTATTACTCAAGTGTTTTGAGGAACTTATTTTAAAATTTAAAATTGTGTTATTTGTACTATTATTTGAAGTGTTTTTGTCACAGCTGCTGGCGGGTTATTGACTTTGGTCCTTGCCATTTGGGTCTTGTCAATAGGGTTTCTCTGTACGTGCCCACTGCTCCTGTGGTGGCTGGCATCTGGGGTAATTTAGGTTTTTTTATAACATGGCAAGGACGGGTTATCAGTTTAAACTAACCATGGTTTAATAAAGTTGTGACCAACCACCACCCATTAAAGTGAAAAAAGTGTCTGTTTTTTTTAATTACTAATGTTAACTAAATATGTTTCAATAGGAATGTTTTGGTTACATGCATTCCACTGTCTCCCCACATTTACTGTCTTGTTTCATTTTCATATCACCCTTCACATATTTGACTTTCTTAATGTTGACAATATACCAAAAGACAAGATGCAGTAATCTCTTGAATCCAGCTTTGAGTAATTGGCATGGTGCTGTCACGCAAGCAATTAGGTCACTCCCTGTACAATTATAGGGATGTGATGGATGTGCCTTTTGGTGTTGTGGAGTCAATTCATCCAGCTTGCTATGCCCCACAGACAAAATATGATGCCAAAGAACGTAGGCCTATAAACATTAACCCTCTAGTCTAGTTGTATGGTTGTTGCAGTTATTATGTTTTCAAACATAACCATGTACAGGTGCCATCATTTTTTCCGCCATGACCATACATTTATTAACTGTAGGTTGGTTCCCTAGGCCATTTCAAAAAATATTTTATCTCTGTTGTGAAAGTCCTTTTTTTAAACAACTACATTTGTATACTTATCTGAAAACTGCAAAACAAAAAAACAAAAAAATATAGTATATGTGTTTTACTATCAAGGAGTAGCTGAATGAGAGGCTAGGTAGTATGTGAGCTCACAGAGAACTGACAGGCTAACCAGAGGCAAGTGGCTGCCGTCCCCTGGGGAGAACTAAATAACACAGTTTAATGCTGTAACACATGGGTGAGAGAGAAGGTTGCTAAACTTCAAGAAATGAGGCCAAAAGTTGAGGGAAAGCTGATATGTCTGGTTGATTCCACATTCCTGCTTGGTATGATTTCAGTATCCTTATCTTAACAGAGTTCCATCTGGTTAAGGCTGCTATCACCTTTACCTACACAAAACTGAATGGACATGCTGCAAACACTAGAGGTGAGGAGCCAGAGTCCCACATGTTTATAAAAACAAATCATCTTTATTTACCGTATATACTCGACAGTGGCGTAACTACTTGCCGGCGGGCCCTGGAACAGGATTGGCACCAGGGCCCCCTGTCGGGCCCTCCCCCTATGAATCATGTGTTGGAATGCTGCTGGCATGCACACTGTAAAATCTTCCTCTGCCCAGCCGCTCGTGATAACTGAGTGTGATCGCACCCCCTGAACTCCTGTGAGTTACGCCACTGAGGATGTCTGTTTATTCAACATCTATTCCACATCTCAAACCATGAATCGGCACATGTATGGCAGCTATGAAATTTCATAATTTCAGATTTTAAGCAGATTTTATGTTCTGGCCCCAAAATCAGTTACAGGTTGGCACAGTGATGAAACGCCCTTGAGAAGTTATAAATATATAGGATAGGATCTACTATCCAGAATGCTTGTGACCTGGGTTTTCTGGAAAAGGTTTTTTTCTGTAATTATTGGATCATTATACTTTAAGACTGCTATAAATCAGTAATACATATAATAAACACAAGTGTGGATTAAAACAGCTTAAATGATCAAGTACAAGCTACTATTTTATTATTTATTAATTTAAAAAATTAGGATCAATGATTTATAATTGAGTCTACAGATGATTGCCTTCCAGAATAATGGATTTCCGGATAAGGGATACTATACCATATTATGCCTTTGTGACATGAAAATATGTGCATTCTTACCAGAAGTAAAATCTCCTCCTTCATACTTAAACTGAACAGGAACAGAACTTGACTTTTGCAACTAAACCTTCCAATTACCTCTTCCTTATCAATACCGCACTCCCGGGTGGCTGTTAACACAGCTCCTGCATTACTTCCAGACAAGGAATTCAAATGCCAGAAAGGTCATCTCGTGAGACTAAGAGGTACGACGCCACGTACATAAGCACAGTGACACCAGAAGTAGCCTCCGTGGGGGAGTGACGTGCAAGAATGTGGCATATTTATCGTTTGTATGTAGTGATCTATGATGGGCACGGTCGGCTATGGCACGGCTGCTTATGTTTTAGTCAGATTACTTTTAAGTGCTGATTGAAATCCACTTTGTTTTTTTCTGATGGGTGCAGGCAGCTGCCGAATAACTAACAACTGTAGAGTCACTGCTGGCCCCCTGCCTAGCTGTCCACAATAAACATTATAGCGGCTCCAGCGGGCCCCAAGGGGGTGGGGGCCCGGGTGCAATCGCACCTGCTGCACCACTGGTAGTTACGCCACTGATACTCGAGTATAAGCCGTCCCGAGTATAAGCCGAGGTACCTAATTTTACCTCCAAAAACTGGGAAAGCTTATTGACTCGAGTATAAGCTGAGGGTGAGAAATGCAGCAGCTTCTGGTAAGTTTCAATCAAAAAATTGAGGGTTTCTGCTCCCATTGGAGGTGCCGGCGTCTCGTTTTTGGATGCCGGCGACCATTCTTGGACGCCGGCGAATATTCTTGGAGACTATTCTTGGACCCCGGCGACTATTCTTAGGCACCGGCGACTATTCTTAGATGCCGGCGACCGTTTTTTCGCTTGACCCGAGTATAAGCCGAGGTAGCGTTTTTCAGCATATTTTGGGGGCTGAAAAACTCGGCTTATACTCGAGTATATACGGTATTCCTTGTATTAAGAGATTATTAAATCCATAGATTCAAGGGTGCCAGTTCTTGATGCTTGATGCCTTCTGAGAGGTGATCCAGTAAGATGTAAAGAATTCATCAAGCACAGGAATAATAATTACCCATAGAAAACCTACAATAATGGCCACAATGACTAGAAAATTCTACGGGAGGGAGTGCAGGAGGACACTGGCCTCCGGGCGCCGTGAGGAGAAATCCACACCTGAAAAAGTGGTAACTTCAAGCATTTGCACCAACATTTATAATAATGACCTCTATACAACTTTAAATTACCCACCGTATGCAAATTGACCTAAGCGCAAGATCACTAGCAAATTTTCACTAGGCACAGCGTTCGGCGACCAGGGCACAACTTCGCATATTAATGAATTAGCGTAGCAAAGTGGTGCAAAGTGTGTGTGCCCTTTAGTGAATCTATCCCCATGAGAGAGTCTCGTCCACTCTTGATGGTTACACAAGTTTGTTGAGTGACCCGCAGGCACTTTGGTCAGGTAGAAATTAAAAGGAGCTTATGTGACTGTATCTCCAACATCCACTGACAGCCAAGGACAAAATAGGCAATAGTAGTAGATTTCCCCAAAGTATGTCCATGACAATCTTCTGATGGCAATTAGGGTTTTGCCAATGTACATTTCATTTCATAAATTTCCCTGGAGCTTCTTCTAGGGTTAAGTTTAGCGGAGAATGATGAACCGTACAGGTGCTCCACAAGGGGTTAGTTATGTCAGGAAAATAGCTTTATCATACCAGTGTTTAATATCAATAGACAGTTTTTTTTATACATGGCACCAAGGTTCTCTTTTTATCTACGACTCCTTTTTGTTCAGAGCCCCATGGGCCCAGTAAAATATATTTTATTGTACTGGTTCCTGTTGCATTTATAATCAAACTTCATTTACATGTGCTAAATTTCAAGCACAATTCAGTTACAAAAAAAACACATAAAAATAAAAGTATAAAGGGGGGTTAATATAACCAGTGCTCAGAGGATTCCTTTTATCCATTTCATTCACCATCCATTTCAAGTTGATAAAGGGCCTAGCCCGAAACATGTTGTGGTTTTCACTTCCTCAAAATAAAGAATATTTAAAGAATATTTGCAGTCTAAGACTTCTGCCATGAATTTGTCCTGCACTTTAACTTTTCTTCCGATTAAATCAATTACAGCATTCACACAGGATACCCCACTTGAAAATGTTCCCTAAAGACGGACCCTGTATTCCCCTCTGTACAACTGTGCTGCCTTATCTGTATATTTTATTATTTTGAGATTCATGCTGTACATTTCTGGTGTCTGCAACTGATTGCTTTAATGAATAGGTTCCGAGAGCAGCCTTGCAACCATTTTCTCTTAATTATACTTATTTACAAGGTACACAATGTTAAACAGTAGTAAAGTTCTCCATCAAGTTCAACCTTTAACCCAAAATAAGTCCTAAACTCTAGTTGTACCATTATGTATTTTGGAGTATTTATTGGTTAGGGTATTGTCAGGGGAGTGTGACTACACATTAATAATAGGGATGCATCGAATCCAGGATTTGGTTTAGGATTCAGTTTAGGATTTGGCCAGGATTCGGCTTTTTTCAGCAGTATTCAGCCAACAAGGATTCCTTGTCACAAAACAAGGAATTTAAAAATGTTTTCCCCTTCCCATCCCTCATTTGCATATGCAAATTAGGATTAGGATTAGTTTCGTTATTTGGCTGAATCTTTCGCAAAGGATTCGGGGGATTGGCCTAATTAATAATAGAGGATAATTACTTTCCCAACTACCAAAATATCATTAATTGATACTGGAATAGAATACAGATTGTCTTCCATGTTGGTTAACAATATATCTGCAAACGTATCAGATTTAAAATGACCACAAATAACTGATATTATGGTCTATTAAAAGGTATTATAACCAATGCAGTTGTTTGAAGGCATAACCTTCATACAGTAATGATGCTTCAGTCAAGGACAGATAGGAGATACTTATTCTAAATCAGTAAAAGAGAGAAATAAAATGTACCTTAAATAGATTCCTAAATGGAAGTAGGAATTCCATTATCAGGAGGGCCTTAATTGCTTAGAGCAATTAGTGCTATCTGTTCTTGTAACTGCAGCTCACTGTCATCTAGAGAGAGAGACTCTACTCATTTAATGTGTTTATTTACTTGGGAGAAAGAAATTACACCTAATACAAACAGAAACATTTTACGTTTATATATTATAATAACGATAGCCTGTTCAGCATATGCAGAAGGGAAATGACCACACAACATGATATGTTTAATCATCAAAGAGTCCCTTCTATGATCTGTGCCTTTTGTATCCTTATGAATGGAACATTATTAGGTTCAAATATAGGCTCAAACTGCCTAATGCTAGCAATAGATTTTATTGGGATAAAATAGTAGATTACACCTAGGTGCAAAGTGACTGGGATCTGTTATCCAGAATGTTCGGGACCTGGGGTTTTCTGGAAAATGGATCTTTCTGTAATCTGGTATATTCATACCTTAAGCCTATTAGAAAATTATGTGAACACTAAAGGGATCCTGTCATCGTAAAACATGGTTTTTTTTAAAAAAAACGTATCAGTTAATAGTGCTGCTCCAGCAGAATTCTGCACCGAAATCCATTTCTCAAAAGAGCGAACAGATTTTTTTTTATATTACATTTTGAAATCTGACATGGGGCTAGACATTTTGTCAATTTCCCAGCTGCCCCCAGTCATGTGACTTGTGCCTGCACTTTAGGAGAGAAATGCTTTCTGGCAGGCTGCTGTTTTTCCTTCTCAATGTAACTGAATGTGTCTTAGTGGGACATTGGTTTTTACTATTGAGTGTTGTTCTTAGATCTACCAGGCAGCTGTGTTAGGGAGCTGTTATCTGGTTACCTTCCCATTGTTCTTTCGTTTGACTGCTGGGGGAAAAGGGAGGGGGTGATATCACATTGCAGTACAGCAGTAAAGAGTGATTGAAGTTTCTCAGAGCACAAGTCACATGACTTGGGGCAGCTGGGAAATTGACAATATGTCTAGCTCCATGTCAGATTTCAAAATTGAATATAAAAATCCATTGCTCTTTTGAGAAATGGATTCAGTGCAGAATTCTGCTGGAGCAGCACTATTAACTGATTCATTTTGAAAAAAAAAATGTTTTCCCATGACAGTATCCCTTTAAATAAACCCAATAGGCTGGTTTTGCGTCCAATAAGGATTAGTTGGATCTTAGTTGAGATCAACTACAAGGTACTGTTTATTTTATTAAAGAGACAAAGGAAATCATTTATAAAAAAAATTAATTATTTGGATAAAATGGAGTTTATGGAACACAGCTTGTCTGTAATTCAGAGCTTTCTGCATAACGGGTTTTTCCGGATAACAGATCCCATACCTGTATAGAATGAACAAAGAAATGGTCAAGTTTAATCACAGATCACAGATGAGAAAACTGAGAAAAGGGTCAGTTTCACAATAAGCAAAATATCCATCCCAAAAACAAGCAAAGTGACCAAAAGTGGACAAAATGTTTAATCAATCAAAAGGTCTTTCCCAACGTAGTAAAAAAGTGACCTACTGTAGGAATCTGGCAAAGTCACAAATTTAATGAGGTCAAGGGAGGCATAACATTCAGACTTCTCAGGTTGGAGAGTGGTAAACTTCTCACTAGTGACATTCCATATGTGTTTTCTTGACAGAAAACATTCAGACATGTAACTGCCTGTCCAGGGTTTTTTTTTTTCTATGTTTGGAAAATGAATTTTTTTCACCAAACCTTCTGCCAGTTGCTACAAGCCGCCCTTGTCGCCACCTTTCCCTCCACTTTTATTTGCACGTCTCAGTTCGTGTGTCACCTTCTTTGCTGAATTTCCAAAGTGTTATGACAGTTGATGCCTACACAGTCCATTCATTCTTGTAGCTGTCTATAGTTTACTTTTCTAGCCATCTGCATGCTGGAATGTGCCTGCCAATAAGTTACAAGCTCCGAAGAACAGGCTGCCTTTTGAATTATATCATCTTATTTAAAGGAAAAGGAAAGTCATCTTGCACTTGGGGGTGCCAAATGTTAGGCACTTTGTGCAAAAATAATATAAATGCAAGTTATACACTAAATGGCAGTGTGTTGGGAGTTTCCTTAAATGAGAAGGATCTAGGGGTCTTTGTAGATAACAAGTTGTCTAATTCTGGGCAGTGTCATTCTGTGGCTACTAAAGCAAATAAAGTTCTGTCTTGCATAAAAAAGGGCATTAACTCAAGGGATGAAAACATAATTATGCCTCTTTATAGGTCCCTGGTAAGGCCTCATCTGGAGTTTGCAGTTCAGTTTTGGACTCCAGTCCTTAAGAGGGATATAAATGAGCTGGAGAGATTGCAGAGACTAAGTGCAACTAAATTGGTCAGAGGGATGGAAGACTTAAATTATGAGGGTAGACTGTCAAGGTTGGGGTTGTTTTCTCTGGAAAAAAGGCTCTTGCGAGGGGACATGATTACACTTTACAAGTACATTAGAGGACATTATAGACAAATGGCAGGGGACCTTTTTACCCATAAAGTGGATCACCGTACCAGAGGCCTCCCCTTTAGACTAGAAGAAAAGAACTTTCATTTGAAGCAACGTAGGGGGTTCTTCACAGTCAGGACAGTGAGGTTGTGGAATGCACTGCCGGGTGATGTTGTGATGCTGATTCAGTTAATGACTATAAGAATGGCTTGGATGATTTTTTGGAAAGACATAATATCAAAGGCTATTGTGATAATAAGCTCTATAGTTAGTATAGGTATGGGTATATAGAATTTAATTAAAAATAGGGAGTGGTGTGTGTATGGATGCTGGGTTTTCATTTGGAGGGGTTGAACTTGATGGACTTTGTCTTTTTTCAACCAAATTTAACTATGTAACTATGTAACCCCCAAGTGAATGTATTTACTTACATGAAAGCCCAGGCCGGTGCTCCTATCAGCAGAAAACTGCACAAGCCCAGGGTTATATCAGTGAGCACCACGGAGCGATTCTCTTCCGTCTTCTACTTTCTTCAAATTTCCCGGGGCAAATGCATGTGCTAGATTCCTGTGCGGGTCCATTTTTTGGGACCCGTACCCGCAACCTGCAATCCGCAACCCCGCATTCTTACCCGCTTGGAACTGCTAACCGCCCCGCAAGCACCTTATCCGCAACCCGCGACCCACTGACCATCAAGAATCAGGAAGTGCTGTCATTGTAAACCGGAAGTGACATTATCGGAAGTAGGCTCGATCAGAAAAAAAGGAGTTAAACAGGAAGTGCTGTCATTGTAAATCGGAAGTGACGTCATCGGACGTAGACATGACCAGAAAAAAGTAGTCAATATCGCTATTGAGAAGACCCGACTCGCAAACCCGCAGAACCGCTGACCCACATCTTTACCCGCACCCGGAACATCTCAACCCGCTGCAGGACTCTAGCATGTGCAGTTGAACGAAAATAGACGACTTTTTTAGTTAAAGGAGAATTCAACCATTTTTTTAAAAAAAACCCTATCCCCACCCCACGTGGGTGCCTAACATTTGGCACCCCCAAATGCACGAAGACTTTCCTTCTACTTTAATGCTGCTTAATTCTGCATTCTTGATTTCCTATAATTACATTGTTAATGCTAAATAAACTAGATTTTATATACACTGGTGTGTAAATTCTATTTTTCTACCATTTAGCAAAGAAAATGTAAATGTATGGGCTGATTTTAATATAAATATTATATAAATGTCTGATTAAAATCCATTTTTCTGTATAAAAATCAAGGCAGGTTAAATGTAATATAGATGCCCACAGCACACTGAATAAGGGCAATATTTAATAATTGATGATTTCCTTGCATTTTAATATTGAAATGTAAAATAGTTTTAGCATTAACATGATTAATTCATTGTTCCTTTTTGATATTCTTTATATGTGTAAATCCTTTCTCACTCTCTCCCCACTATAAAGAAGGGAGAAGATATTGCAGGAGGGTGCTTTTTTACAGTGCCACTGAGTAATAGTGGGGAGCGATATTGCAGTTAAAGGAGAAATAAAGCCTAACTAAATAAATAGTGTAGAAATGTTATGTTATGTTTTGGGCTTCTGTACCAGCCCAAGGCAACCACAACTTTTGAGCAGTAAAGATCTGTGTCTCCAAAGATGCCCCAGTAGCTCCCCATCTTCTTTTCTGCTGATTCACTGCACATGCTCTGTGCTGCTGTCACTTACTGATCTTAGGGACCCACTCACAATATACAGTACACATAGAATAGAAATGTCACAATATAAGGCTGATTAGTAATTAATACAGATAAATACTACATGGCAGCACAGAAACCAGTGCAATTAGCATCGGAAATTAATTTTCTGCTTGATATTTTGCAACAACCCCTAAGCTTAGCTTCTCAACTGCACAGAGCCCACTGAGCATGTGAGTGTCATAGACACTTTCCAAGATGGTGACCCCCTGTGACAAGTTTGAAGTCCTGGATCTCTGCTGCTATTGACAAGCTGAAACTTTAGGCTGGTGCAATAAGTTCACTAAATAAAATATGGCATTTTTAGTCTCATTCATTTTTAGGGTTTAGTTCTCCTTTAACAGGGCTAAGAAAAGATCATATTTAAGGAGGTACTCATGCATCACATAATTATTTATTTAAATGGAATCTGATGTGATGCTTTATATGAACCAAATGTCTTGTCATTTCACGCACTTGGTTCCTACCTCCACCTGTTAATCACCATGGGCAGTAATTCTGTAAAAAATATCCCTTGTGCCATGAAGCACATCAACTCATTTATGAAACAGTATTACATTTTACTGCTTTTCCCTTCAACCTCCCCATAACTCATATCCAGTTGCATGTTACAGGCAAAATATTGAGAGCTTGGGGAAATGTATTGAAAATAAACTAAGGCTAATGGCACACTATGGGGCAGATTCACTAAAGGGCAAAGTGGCTAACGCTCAGACCATGTGAACTGCTAAAATGAAGCTACTGTACATCCTCCTCAATCTTATGTCAGTGACATCATATCCTGTCTGCCGGAAATGCATTTAAGTTGCAAAAACATTTCCCCCAGACATTTGAGAGGCATGGAACATTCATTTTAGGGTGGGCTCATGTGTAGGGCAATAGAGGATCTCTTTTGTTTTTATTCAGGTTCCTTGGACATTTGTAATAAAAAGTGGGCACTTTAAGCATTTGCACAAACATCTCTAATAAAGACGTCCACATAACTTTAATGTACCCGCCCTATTCAAATTAACCTAATCGTAAGAGGACTAACAAAGTTTCCCAAGGCAGAAGCGATTGCAACGCTCGCACTGGTGAATTAACACAAGAGAAAAGTCACCAGCGTTCGGCGAATCTGTCCTGTTTCACTTCCCTGAAAAATACACCAAACGGCAAAAAAATTCGCCAAACACATAGCCGCCAATGAGCGTCGAAACAATTTTGACACGCAACAATATTGATGCAAACGACAGTGTTTATACGTGCGACTATTGTGTCCAAATGCGTTAAAATCAAGGGGCGTCAAAATAATTTTTCGCAAATTTATAAGCAAGTGGCGAAATGCGAAATGTCACAGCAAATCAATGCTTGGTGAATTTATTCGCCCATCACTGCTGGCGAAGTGGTGTGAAGTATGGCGATACATTCACTGGCGACAGTTTGCCCTTTATTAAATTTGCCCTTATGTATTTTCCCCACCAGTGAAAACCTGAACAAATGTTATCATTTAGAAGACATTGGCACACTTTATCCTACTGAAATAACTAGTGCAGTGCCAAATGTCAAAATCCTGATCCATTTTAAACAATTTCTTTTGGCCTTGCCAGTGCAAAGCACTATAGACTGTACTAATATGAACTGTCTACTGCCTCATTTGGGGCTTCTGTCCAATTGAAAGATTCATATTTATTTCATGATTGTATTTATTTACAACTGATTCTAGTCTTGTCAGCAGCCATCCCCAATGTGAGACCTCTCCTTACACAACCCCTCTCTCTCTCTCTCTCTCTCTCTCTCTGCAGAATATGATTCGCTGGTGCAAGCTGTCAGATACTTGCCAGCTGAAATTACCTTCAGAAATACATTTTCGGGGGAAATTACTGCACATTTAAGCATCAGGATTTTTTTTTTAATCTAAGCTATACAGAACAGAATGAGGTTCATTTTGCTAAATGCTTATGCAGCAGTCAGGTATAGATATCATTATACTGAGATTTTTTTTCAGATGCTGCTGGATGGCCAGTCATTAAAGGAAAACTATACCCCCAAAATGAATACTTAAGCAATAGATAGTTTATATCAAATTGAATGACATATTAAAGAATCTTACCAAACTGGAATGTATATTTACATAAATATTGCCCTTTTACATCTCTTGCCTTGAACCACCATTTTGTGACTCTATCTGTGCTGCCTCAGAGATCACCTGACCAGAAATACTACAACACTAACTGTAACAGGAAGAAGTGAGGAAGCAAAAGGCAGAACTCTGTCTGTTAATTGGCTCATGTGACCTTACATGTGGTTTGTATGTGTACACAGTGAATTGTACGATCTCAGGGGGCGGCCCTTATTTTTTAAAATGGCAATTTTCTATTTATGATTACCCAATGGCACATACTACTAAAAAAGTATATTATTATTATAATGGTTCATTTACATGAAGCAGGGTTTTACACATGAGCTGTTTTACTCAGTATCTTTTAATAGAGACCTACATTGTTTGGGGGGTATAGTTTTCCTTTAAGGATTGCAGCAGGCATAAGTACTCTGAAAATGTACCCATTCAATTTCCACTGACTGCCCATGGCTGCATGGTAGCAGGTGTAGGTTTTTAGTAAAACTTTTACAAGCAGCTTGTAATTTTTTTTTTATCCCATATGAAATCTGGAAAGGGTTACATGCGTAGACTGGTCTTCAATGCCCAATCTCTCTGTTGTATATTTTAGCTAGAGCAGCCCTTTGTAAAATGAGATTCTCTTGTGATTTGTTTTTGTTTTTTTCTGTGCGTGTTAATGATTGTTGCTGTTGTAATTTTGTGCTTACTTAGCAGCCCCATTTTATCTGACTCAGGGATCATCAGTAATTTAAATATAACTTTTATAAGGTTGTGTTGCCCTTACTTGGGACAAAGACTTTACATATTTAAAGATACAACTCTCATTAGTTCACTTACATCTCTAAGGTCATGTTGCCCTTACTTGGGACAGAGGCATTATACTTTGAAAGATGCCACTCTCATTGGTTCACTTACACGTAGCATGAAATGGCGCATGACAATATGTCACTGACATTAGAAATTTTGACCCTACATGGGATTGACCGTTAAATATGTTTTATAAATAGTTATTGTCATTTTCCTGGATGAAATTAAGGTGAACGAAACATATACTTGCGTAAATAGAAGGACCAGTGTCTCTAGTGATAAGCCGAGGAGCAGGCTTACCTGGAGACAGGTTAACTCTTTAATAGCACTATCTAGGAGAGTAAGATAGAAAGGTTAATTAGCATGAATAGTCTGTTCTCCTATATGGATTGTAGGAGGGAGTAGCTTTCTCCTAGGCTCTTACTGCTTAAAGCGAAGGGACTGCAGCTTAGATTCATTCTCCCTGAT
This sequence comes from Xenopus petersii, assembly GCA_038501925.1. Taxonomy (NCBI): domain Eukaryota; kingdom Metazoa; phylum Chordata; class Amphibia; order Anura; family Pipidae; genus Xenopus; species Xenopus petersii. The sequence continues at coordinate 22,088,792 of CM076687.1, read as the reverse complement.
CATTCCTCTGTATGGCATCCAGACCTGAGCATTCTATCCTAGAGGTGTATCTTAAACTACCCTAACTGCTTCCACATAGTGTCACATCTTACTGTCTCTGTCTAACAGTCTTGGCATATTACCATCTGCTAATACCTTGCATCAAATGTAACTACTGCTCAATTGCTATAGCTGGACATTCACGTTTTAGGCTCTAATTACAGATGTAATTACAGACTTCAGGAAGCAGGTTTTCAGTATCGGGCTTACCCATTAATAGTGTTGAATACCGATGGGGGAATAAATTTGGCAGGCACGAATTAGCTGCAAATTTTCATGTTTTGCCACCGGTGAATAAATTCGAGAAACTGCGGAGAAATTTCCACGTGAAAAAATCAAGCGCGTAATACAAATTTTGCCGCCCATCGACTTCAATGCGTTTCGCAGATTTTTCAATTTCTCTAATTTCGCAGGAAATTTGCAAATTTTTCAGCAAACTGAAATAGGACAAATTTGCCCATCACTAGTGTTGACTGGGTAGTGTAGGTAAAATTGGAAGTTGTTCCCAAGGGCAATTACTGACAATTAGGCACTATCTACATGCATGTATAGGTTACTATTCTGCTAAGTTTCTTTTGCTGAATAAAGTACCCAACTCCCTGGTACTGAAGAGAACATGTGAGAGTGGCTCCTTGATCCCGCAGAGACTCACTTGAGTGTCTTCGATACATAGTAATTCCCCTGTGATCAAACACAGTGATACAGGTAGATCACTTTGCATCTGTATAAGGCAGTCCTCAAACAGTGAATGTAGACTTTCCATTTGTAAAATAGCTATTTAGCAATATTCATGAATCAAACTTACCATGTATGTTGCGACTAAATCTCTGATTATATGTATTGTCCTGTTATGGTGCAGTGCATCTGATGCAGGACCAAAAGATTGGGAACCCTACTCCAATCACAGCTTTGTCGCCTTGTAACCTTAAACAATGCATTAACTTGGCACAGACAATTCTGTGCGTGAGTAGGAATTAACTATAGTATTGTACAAATGTGTATACTGTACATGCAAGCCTTTAATGTTACACTGAATAATTTGAAACACACATGCATTTAGCTATACAGAATGCCTAGTCCTCTTACTGGAAGCACTCATGATAGTGTGCTGTGGTGTTTATTTAAATGGCCTGTGCTCAAGACTTGTACTGTACATACTTAGTTTCTATACAAAAATGAAATTTTAGACACTGGCTGTATGGCAGGCACTGGTGCTGTAGTAATGAGACCATCAACTAATTGTAGGTTTAATGCAGCAAAAAAAATCCCATCCCCATCGCCAATTTGTTATGTTTTGGTAACAGAGGATGCCAGCTGAATTATTACATGGCAGACAGATGCGCACTTAGTTACATGTTGCAGACATCAAACTTCCACAAAATACTGTGCCTACAAAATCATCTACTGCGACATTGTCAAACGTCAACAAGCCAAATGCAAGGCTTATACTGACAGAAAACGTGGTGCAAGAGAAGTGCACTTTCAGCTTGGATCTTCATCAGAAATAAGAAACCAGGAATACTGAAACAAGGACAATCTAAATTTACTACACCACTTGAAGCGAGACGCCAGCGAGGACCACACACATATGAACTGTCTGATGGATGCTATGGAATGCAAGTTGTCTTGCTCCTATTAGATATGACTTTGGAGAAGCTCCATTTGATGAAGGACATTTTCCAACTCCTGATGTCAACTGCAACAGGCCTAAAGAAAGTGAACCTATAAAGTGTACTGAGAGAATCAGAAAACTACCTGCATGGACCAAGGACTTTGTGATGTGAAAAATGTATAATATTGTTTTAAAATGCATACTGTTTAATTGTTGCTGTTTATTATAGTTGTCCAAATGTTTTCCAACTATAGGGGGAATATGTGGTGTTTATACAAATGGCCTGTAGATGTCACTGTGCTCAAGACTTATACTGTGCATACTTCCTATACAGCTTGTGGTGTCAGAGTTGCTTACTGTTGTGTAATGGCTGCATGAGCCTGCTAATAAAGCACTGTTATACTCTACTCATCCTCGGCTACCAAAACATAAATAACGTGCCATTATTTTCTACTTCCCCAACACAGACTGCAGGACCAACCGTTTTCTGTATCTTTCACACTAAGGTGGTAATTGTAAGCTTAACCTAACTAGAACAGTAGGAATTTCAACCTTCTAATTGATTTCTATAATACTAAACTCCCAATATACTTTACATTTTTTATTACATTACCCACAATACAGGTAAAGCTGTAATTCTCATATAAGCAGTTAAATTAGTGATGGGCGAATTTATTCGCCAGGCGCTAATTTGCAGCGAATTTGCGTGATTCGCGAAAAGCCCGCGAAAATTCGTGGTAAAAATTTGCCGGCGTCAAAAAAAATTTCTTGAAAAAATGGACGCCGGCGTCAAAAACGGGCGCCGGCGTCAAAAACGAGCGCCGTTATGCAAATTTTTCGCCGTTTCGCGAAATTCGCGTGAAATTGGCAAATTTTACGGCGCAAATTCGCCCATCACTAAGTTAAATATCAATTATTATGACATAGTTGCTCAACTGAAAGCCAACAACCAAATATAGGGAGTGCATAGACCTTTAGACCAAAAGTGCATAAAGAACCACTCTAAGTTTACATCAATTAATTTTTTTAGAGCTGCCCTTTTAGTGCCAGTATATTTGTGCCACTGGCCCTTTAACTACTGGTGAACAGTTCTTATGGGCAAGTTGAGTATGCCATTAGTGTGCCCCTTCAGTTTCCCTAGGAACTAATAAAGGAATCCAGAGATCTGTACCACCATATGTAACGTTAACCTATGGATCCTACTCATAGATTATATAGTATGGCACTTTCAGCTTCTTCCATTCATAAAAGCTGTCAATGGTGACAGTATTATGAATGGGGAAAGCCCCTGGCAGCTTAGAAACCAATTTCCCACAGACTAAAAGTAAATGGGGAAAACCTGTTTATATGTAGACATTTCCAATGATGCTTAGCAGTTACTGTAGATTTCCATTTAACACACAACCCTCCCAAATAAATATAATAAAAGCATTATGTCTTACATTATTGCTCCAGCATTGCAGTTCGCTCTCTTAGTGCCCATAAGGCCAAGGGATTAGTAAAAATAGCAAGCGTGAAAAAATAATTCACATTGTATATCTTTCAATCAGGTTTGTGAATAATTGAAAAAATAAAAATATGCACCACTGCAGTTAATAAAAAGGCATATTACTGAAGCGGTGGTTTCCTATGCTTGAAATATCTGCTGGTTCATTTACAAATGCAAGCACAACTTCAAAAAGCTAAGATGTGCACACTTTGCCCATATTTTTATACAGTATACACACTGTTTAGGGTGGGCAACAAAACCTCTGTTGAGCATAAGCTACATGTAATTGTATAGATGCATTATGTAATTATTATTTTAGGTTGGTGCAGTTGAGGCAATGGTATATATCCTCTTTTACATTATTGGGTTAGAAGGTCACAACCTTCTTCCTTATTCCAACCTTCTTCCTCCTTCCAACCTTATTCCTTGTGTTGAGTCTAGTAGTGTTAGACTAGAACTAGTCAGGGCCTCCTTGCTATAGGTTATAAGCCAGACAAGAGGAGGCCCATTCCAGAGGCACAAAAAATTGTTTTAATGTTGTCTGAGTATGCCCTACAGCTTTTTATGGGTTAGATTATTTTTCCTGACTCTCTTTATTACATTTCTGTATGTGAGCATTTTCCTACATTTAATCTTTATTTAGATCCCTATTAAAATAATACCATTGTACAAGTAATGTTACATTAGCAATGTCCAACTTTATTAATAATAAGAACAATAAATAGGTTTGTTGTATAAGATATTAACTAGGACAGAATAAATCCATGCTGGTGACAATATTTTATACTGTTCAAAACGAATTTCACATGTGGCCTCTTCTCTGCCAGTGCAAAAAAATCGACATAAATAAATCATGGGACATACAATGAAACCAGAGTGGTGGAATTAATGTACTGGGATGCATAATAGTGCCGATAACTCTAAACGGCACTCTAAAAGTTAATCTAGCTCTACTTTCTCCAGGATAGGCCAATTAGCTGTCATTTAACTCATAGAAAATTGCCCATTAGGACAGTTAAGAAGGAGCCCATATTAATGAAATAAAAATGGGTGCAGTACCAAGAGAAAAAATGACAGAAGAGTATTGGGCATAAACTATTTTTATATAAAAAAGAAAGATGCTAACCTTTGGAACTGTACTTGGTGAAAAAAAGCAAGAGAAAAGGCAAAAGTAGAACAGATGACAAGTAAGTGACAGCAGAAGTGGGCCCAAGACAGAAAAAAAAATGCAAAATTCCCATATACAAAGAGCGCCGAATTAGTTCAAGGAGCATTTTCTAACAGGAGGTATGTGGGTTTTAAAGGAAGCAATGTCTGGAAATTGGAAATTCTGTTGCACGCCTTTGAATAACCACTTAAAATAAGGAAAGATTAGAAATAATATTTAAAAAGTATAAAAGAAATAAAGGAAAATGTTCCCAAATGTAACTTGAAAGTACTTTCCCCAACAAAAAACTCTTTAGGCATGGGCTGATGTGCACAGTGCCTGCTGGGGGAACCTTGTCCCAGACCTGCCTACCACTAGGAGTTTCCAGCAGGCTGCAAAAGTTTTGGATAGGAGAAGGGTTGGGGAGGGGGGACAGGTATACAGCAGACCCTCCCTGATGTCCCCCACACTGGGTATTGTAGTTATGCCACTGCTTATGTACAGGAGAAGAACCACTTGGTCCATGAAGAACAAATGAAGCATGTCCAGGACATCACCAGCTAAAATAGCAACCAAGATTCAGCAAGATCCTTAGCATCTGATAAGCCAAAGCATGCCTAACCCTAATTAATGACAACAAAGCCTTTCTTTATTTGTAAAAGACTAGGTTTTCCTTCAATACTATACAGTGATGAGACTCAGAAGGACTAAATCAGATGGACAGTTTCAACCCAGATAATCCATGTAGAGCATGGTCTGTTTAATAAAATGAACATAAATATTTAAATCCTAATAGGTATTACAGAAAGATATGCAGCGAGTAATATAATGTCATGGAGTCAGAGTGCTGGCATTGTTGATGTGTTTATAAGGATGGCAATTACAATATTGTTACATTTTTCAGTTTTCACATTCCCAGAAGAATGAGACTGTCACAGTCACAATCAATGGGATAAAATAAATGGATATATAAATGTGTTCATTGGGCCAACAATGAGTGGAACAAATGAAGCAGAAACTAAAAAACAATTAGGAGACCCCTACTGAAAAGTGCAGGAGAAGCCAGAGTTGCACAGAAGTAATATGCGGCACTCTCAGAGAAGAACACAGACTGGTAATTTCAATGGATAGAGCTACCACATCCCAGGAGCTTTCAGGAAAATATTGATGCTCAGGACAATAAGATATATCCGTGTGTTATTTTAGGAACGTGACTTACTGGCAGTTATGTAATGGATTGAATATTAAAGGGGCAATATTGTTCAACGTGACTTCAATGAATAGGGTTTATGCTGAACATACTCTGCCTATTGTTTTGGTCCCAAAAAATCTATGGTTTTTGCTATGTGAATATTTGGTTAATTTTCCTGCAATCACAGACACTTGAAGACTCTGATTAGATGCTCAATCAAGGAAGGAAGCTTATTGATTCAATGCAGCAAGCATAGAATACATCTGCATTCAACAGCTGCAGGACAATTGTCTGATATTGCTTACATCACAATTGCATTATATACCCTTAAACAAACACCAAACTTCTGTTTCTCATAAAAGATGCTTACATCACTTAGGGGCAGATTTATCAAGGGTCGAAGTGAATTCGAGGGAATTTTGGAAGTTAAAAAATTCGAAATTCAAAGTAATTACTTCGACCATTGAATAGGATACTACGACTTTGAATTTACTTTGACTTCGATTCGAAGTAAAAATCTTTCGATTTTCGACCATTCGATAATCGAAGGACTGTCTCTTTAAAAAAACTTTGACTTCAATACTTTGCCAAATTAAAGCTGCCGAATTGCTAAGTTAGCCTATGGGTACCTTCTACAAACTTTTTCATAGTCTTTACACATCGAATAATAATCCTTCGATGGATCGCTGAAATCCTTTGAATCGTTCGAACGATCGAACGATTTTTATTCGATCGTAGGATTTCCAAATTCGGTGAAAAAACTTCTAATTCGAGTTCGAAGTTTTTTAATTCGATGGTCGAATGTCGAAGTTTTTTGTACTTCGAAATTCGACCCTTGATAAATCTGCCCCCAAAAGTGATACTGACGCTAAAAAATATCTTTTCAAAATATGACTCCACATTGCAAGTTACCTATAGGTCATGTTGATTTTCACTGATAGTTCTGCTTATGTCACAATAATTTAAAGAAATACTGACACCAGACATGAACCTTTTTTTTACATCTAGCATAACATTAGCTTTGAATGCTATTTATTTTGCTATAAAAGTATTTGCCTGATGCTGTTACATAACCTTTCTTACTCCATTGTTCCTCTATGAGGGGGCTGCCATATTTGTGCAGCAGGAGTCCGTTAGCATTAGAAACTCTAACTGACAGGCTGAGATTGGACAGACAGCTTGGCAAAACAGTCAGGTTTAGAAACTTCAAGTAACAATTACTTACAAAAGCAGAACTATCAGTGAAAAACAATAGCAGTGTCCCATAAACATATATCATTATTTAGAAACTCAGTCATACAGCAGCCATCACAAATGTACATTCTCTCCTAAACCCATAGGACTGTGGTCTATGAAAGAATAAATTCCCTTTCGTTCCCTCCCTAAAATGCCAAACTGCAGTATGGCAGCAATAGTATCATTTAGCCCATAACAGTTTTCCTTTCCCTGCTCCAATGCATTATACTATATTATATGAGCACATAGATGTGTCACCTCATGACTGTCAGTGATTGGTGCATCCAAAAAATGCATCCCCTTGTGTTGCCTTTGTTGACTTCAGTGCAGGACATTATTTACCTAGTCACCTGACTCTAAGGGGCCGATTCACTAAGGGTCGAATATCGAGGGTTAATTAACCCTCGATATTCGACTAGGATTTAGCGCAGATAGTTCGATTGAACGATCGAAGGATAATTCCTTCGATCGAACGATAAAATCCTTTGAATCTAACGATTCAAAGGATTTTAATCCAATGATCGAAGGAATATCCTTCGATCAAAAAAAGTAAGCCAAGCCTATGGGGACGTTCCCCATAGGCTAACATTGACTTCGGTAGCTTTTAGATGGCGAACTATGGGGTTGGTTTTGTTTAAAGAGACAGTACTTCGACTATCGAATGGTCGAATAGTCGAACGATTTTTAGTTTGAATCCTTCGATTCGAAGTTGTAGTTGAAGGTCGAAGTAGCCCAAAAAAAACTTGAAATTCAACGTTTTTTACCTTCGAATCCTTCACTCGAAGTTAGTGAATCGGCCCCTAATTCTCACAAAATTCATACTACCCTACGTTTTTCCATTATCCCTAAATTAGGGAAACCCTTAAACTGCCAGTAGGTTCTTCTTCCATTTCTTTCAAGGTGACATACTGGCTTAGTAGGAATCGTCAATTCCCCTTTGACCAAAATATAACAGAAATTGCTCAGCCCTGACAAAAACCCCATTATTTTCAGACCAATTTCTTGTGGGAAAAAATGAGAGAGATAATTGTCCGCATTTTACAACACCTGGACAACATGACTTTTTTCTACTTGGATAATAATTTAGACATCTTTCCGACCTTAGTAGCACCCTTTTGAATGGAAACGGGGACTTTTTGTTGAAGTAGTAAACCTTAAATTAGTCATGCTTAATAAATTGCACTCCTCAAAAGTCTCAATTACTAAATTCAATTGACTGTTCCAGAAAAACTTGTAGGTAATTAATTATTCCAAGGGGTAGGCATGAGGGTTGGTGTTTTTAAAAGGTACAGAATTTGGGCAGCACTCCAAATTTATCAACATTCAGATTTGAGTGTTTACTGCAATTTCAGTTTCAAAGTCAAGTTTCCAATTTTTTTATGTTCATTAGGAGCAAAAAAAAAAAACTTGACAGCTCAAATATAAAAATTCGGCAGCTAAAAGGGAGCGAGTTCAGGTAGAAGTCAGTGGTTGTTGTATAAGAAATATTTAAGCAATTTTTAAATTTGAGTTTATGAGATAATTTGAAAATTATGGGTAGAATGTGATGTGTAAAAGTATATTATTATGATAATGGTTATGATAATGGTTCATTTACATGAAGCAGGGTTTTACACATGAGCTGTTTTACTCAGTATCTTTTAATATAGAGACCTACATTGTTTGGGGGGTATAGTTTTCCTTTAAAGCCTGCCTTGAGAAGAAAGTAAATACTGCTTGTCCCTCAGAAATAAGAGATGTGCATGTAGTAGTTTGTCAGCCGCCTAGTGTTGCATCTTGCATGGCTGGTCATTTATAGTTAGGTGTAAGTCTTTGCTCCTACTGAATTGACTGCAAATGTATGCCTGACAGAACTAGAGGCAAATTGGGGTAACAATGTCCACTATGGGCAAAAAAATCTATTGGCACCATGTTTTTTGTATCTGATAGATAACCTTTTATTAATGAAACCTTTAGTAACAAACTGCAACATATGGTAAAACATTTTCCAAGATTCAATTAAAATATTCTGTCATCAGCAATGGAGTTTACGAAGAACTGTCAAAAAATATCTGTTAAGCCTTGTCCTCCTTTAGGGCAGTTTGACATTTCTATCTGTGCAATTAGTTCACACAATGTAAAACACAATTCTTACTTTCTCGCTAGGTGAACACATGTCAAACAGGCAATGTCAAACACCATTGTAGCTCACAGAAAACATGCAGCATTACCAGCTACATAATTAATCTAGCTGAGAGCCACAGAACTAGCTTTTCTCCCTCTTGACCCTTGCTTTTTTTCATACAATCAGCTGTCAAACGCCTCTCACAAGGTACCATCCCAGCGATTATATTATTATTTAGGCCATGATGGCCTTCAGAAAGCTTAATCTGGTTTCTCAGATCATGCAAAGGAAAGTGACACCTCAGTAGATTCTAATTAAATGATATACATAGATAAATAAAACAACCAAGAGGAAAACCTGAAATTACTTTTAAAGTGGATTGTTAGATTAATAAGGGTTAGTGTCACGGGGGCACTAAAATGTTACACGGAGATCCGCTATTTCACGCTGAGTGGCTTCTATGGCATTTGAAAATATAAAAACCGACATTTCCATGCATTTAGATAACATTGCTCACTGGGGTACTCCAATGTAAGCTTGAAACAGTGCGAGAGAGGCCTTTATACTGTATGTGCAAATTTTAAAGGGAACCCATTTGTTTATATGACATATACTGTATGTACAGACGCACACTACTTACGCCGCATTATTGTAGCTCAGAACAGTGCAGTGTAATTATACTGCCTTTTATTAAAGAGAAACAATAGAAAGCTACCTGAGCAGATATTGAAAATGTATTTTCTTATATTAAAGGTCACAATTCTTCCCACATTTTCTATTTGGAAAATTTACATTTTGACTGTTATGCTCTGTAGGTATAGGAGCCCAAGGACTGTCAGAATTATCCTTTAGGTGTAGTCAGAGAACCCTACCTTAAAGGTGGCCATACACGGGCCCATAAAAGCTGCCGACAGACCGAGTCGGCAGCTTATTGGCCTGTGTATGGGGGCCCCCGATAGGCTTCCCCGATCGAAATCTGGCCGTCTCACTTGGATGGGACTAAAAATTCCGTCAGATCGCGGCCGCATCTGTTCGTTGATGCGGTCCCGCGATCCGACCGCCCGTTCACGTTCGCTATGATCCTAGGGCCCACTATTGGATCAGCCCGATATTGCCCACCTCAAGGTGGGCATATCGGAGGGAGATCCGCTCGTTTGGCGACATCGCCAAACGAGCGGATCTCTCCATGTATGGCCACCTTTACTCCGGTTTTCACTGATGCGGAACAGGCAGGGATCCTCAACACAGCCAGTCGGGGTACAAAAAGGTCAGGCAGAGACAAAGTAGTGGACAAGCGAAAGATAAAAAGGCAAGCAGCAAGGTATGGAAGTCAGAAGACAGACAAAAGGTCAAATCCAGTAAATCAACAAGTAATAATGCTTTAGAGGAAGTCAGAAACCTGAGAACCAGCTTGGGCAATGAAAACAAACGAAAAGTACTTTTTATTTTTTGAATTTGGCGGCAATACGTGACGTCAGCGCGTCTGCAGACACCACGCTGCATCATTATTGTGAATGTGCGCCAAATACGTCATCGTGCATGCATTTTTTTTTACCCTCTAGCAGGCAGAGGAACCCGTCTGAAGGTATGAGTGTCCGCCGGTAACACATAAATGTGTCTGTTTATATTTTTTAAAGGTTTTTTTCTCACTGAAACCTATTTATAAAGAACTTTTACATCATCTTTGATCAAAATGTATTTGAAATTGCTTCACCAGATCTACCCTGACAAAATATCCTTAGTTCTCATAACAACTTTTTGGCAAAATGAGGGATAATGTTGACAATCCAGATAAAATCAATGAATAGCCATTAAAATTATTTCATTGACATAGTCTTGCTCTGTATTTTCATTTCTTTGATTACTTATATTAGATATTTTTGAATGGAACTGACAAGATGTGTTAAAGCGAAGCAAAGTTACGCCGGCGACCGTTAGTAAATCAGCGAAGTACTGAAATGACGTCACGCTGGCGAATTTTCGCCCACGTTAGTCACTTTGACCTTTAGTAAATTTGTGCCGAAGTGTTTCTTTTGTCAGAGGACTCAGAGCAGAATTACTTTCAGGGTTTACTGGTGTATTCATATAGACCAGGAGTGCCCATACTTTACTAATGCGAGGTCTACTTAATGATGTTGTCCCATTATAAGCTACTTCCATAAGAGCATTGTTAGCATTTTGTTCCATGGAAAATATTACTTAAATACCGATTGATGGGAAAATGTATATTGCTATATTTAACAAACAACTATTTCTTATGTAACCTTAACATAATAAGTATCTGAATGAAAAGCATGAATCAGGAGGGTGAATGAGTCAAGCTGTTGACTGTTGACAGTCTTTTGAGATCTACTGATCACCAGCTAAAGGTCTACTGGTAGATCCTGATCTACCTTTTGGGCACCCCTGATATAGACCTTTCTGATAAACTTACTTAATTTTAGCCGTTCCTTCTCCTTTAAGAAGGCTCTCTGTGCATATCTGTAAATACACTTACTGTTAAATTGGATCTGCCTTGGATTCTTTTATGTGCTTATATGTCTCAGTAAGGATACTTATGCTGAGTTGAGGCATACCCCTCAAGAACTTTATTTACAAAGAATTCCATTATCCCATAATAAGCAGAGGTTCAGGTCTACTGTTACCAGACAGGAGTGACATTTCACAGGCGACAGTGAAATTTCCAGGTGAACCCCAAATTGAACATCACTTTAATTTGATTGACTGAAGTACAATTGCACTCCAATATACTATATTCAATAATAATTGTTTTCCATTCAGGGGGGGAAGCATACACATGATTATAGGAAAATGTTTCTAGTTAAAAAATAAAAAAAAAAAATCTAGAATTTTTTATATGAGTATGAATTATTGTTACCTTGAATTTTCATCTATGTCTAAACGGCAAATGCTACTGTATCTGAAACTATTATTTTACAAGATAACTACCTTGTTTATTAAGGAATGGAAATGAAAGTTTTGGCAAGGAGAGAGGGAGAGCTGAAATGAGATATGACAGCGTAGTTATTTGTACGGAACTGTACACCGAGTGTGAGATACTGTGAATATCTAGTAGATGTGATTTAACAGTCAGGAGAGATTATACGGAGTAAAATGTGAAGTAGCAACAGAAATATCTGTGGCTGTTCCCTCAGATATAACAAGAGAGTGCATGCAGAACGTATATCTCTTCCAAACCAATTAGACCTGGCATATCTGCTGTTTTTTGCAAGCTTAATTACACCCTAGTACCCAGCAGCAATCAAAAGCAGAGGCAGATTCAGGAGTTGAACTGTTAGGGGCTGATTCACGAAGGGTCGAATATCGAGGGTTAATTAACTCTCGATATTCGACTGGGAAATAAAATCGTTCGAATTTGAATATCGAAGTCGAACGATTTTGCGCAAATCCTGCGATCGATCGATCGAAGGATTTTTCGTTCGATCGAACAATTAAATCCTTCGAATCGAACGATTCGAAGGATTTTAATCCAACGATCGAAGGAAAATCCTTCGATCAAAAAATCACAGGCAAGCCTATGGGGACCTTCCCCATAGGCTAACATTGACTTCGGTAGCTTTTCGCTGCCGAAGTAGGGGGTCGAAGTTTTTCTTAAAGGGACAGTACTTCGACTATCGAATGGTCGAATAGTCGAACGATTTTTAGTTCGATTCGAAGTCGAAGGTCGTAGTCGAAGGTCGAAGTAGCCCATTCGATGATCGAAGTAGCCCAAAAAAACTTCGAAATTCGAATTTTTTTCAATTCGAACCCTTCACTCGAATTCAGTGAATCAGCCCCTTACTGTTGCAAATCACGATTTCTACTCCTGTGCTGTAGGAGAGGGTACTATGTACTTTAATTCAGAGATTATATACAAAGCCACTCTAATACCACTATTCATATTTGCATGCTACATCATAGGACAGTTTCACATTTTAGCATCAGGTAATGCAAAGTAGTTGAAAAATCTGAAGGCATGTTCCTTCATTTCCAATTAAATTGACAATGAAAGTTGGTCACTTTAGCATAGTTTGTCTCTGGAATTTTTTATTTGGGTTTTCTCCAAGCTTCTATGAAGGTGTTACTGCCTCTGCTTTCAGTCATAGTCTTTCCCTAGTAGTCTTTGGGGCAGATTTACTAAGCGGCAAATTCCCCCCAGCGTCCGTTTAGCACCCATCGCAACACTTCACCAGGCACAAATGCGCTCAGACTACGTCAATTCACTTATATGCGGAGTATCGTCCTGGGCGCCGACCACTGGCGACTTTTCGCTAGCAGTACTACAGCAGTGTGAGCATTTCATAGCTAAGATGCACTAGCGTCCATTTGTGCCTAGCGAAAATTCGCTAGTGATCTTGCACTCAGCTCAATTTGCATATGTGGGAAATTTAAAGTTGTATGGACGTCTTTATGTTAAATGGTGCAAATACTTACAAATTCCACTTTTAAAACCTCATGTCCAGGGAACCTTAATAAAGACAAAATAAAGTTATTATAATGCCCTACACATGAACCCATTGTAAAATGAATGTTCCATATGTTTGATAAATATATGGGGAAAACCGATTGCCCGAAAAAAGTTTGCTAGCAAAAATGGAACTAGAGGGGGGCGGGCCCTGGCGCAGGACGCGCAGCCGGGCCCCCGCCCCCCTCCGTAAACCCGGAAGTGGCCGCCGAACATGCGGCGGGCGGACTGCCGGGGGCCCTGAGGGGGTGCGGGCCCTGGCCCGCTCGCACCCCCTGCTCCCCCGGTAGTTCCGCCCCTGTTTGCTAGGACTTTTGCAGGCAATCTCGCTTCAAAAAAAGTCGCCAGCGTTTTTTTGAACTTAGATGCATTTTTGGAGATTGAGGAAGATCTAGCTACTTTAATGCACTTCGCCTGGTCTGAGGTGGTGAACATTCTTTAAAATCCACATTTTAGTGAATTTGCCGTCTAACGTCTGTTCGCCAGCCCGAAAAGTCATCTGGCGATAGAGTGCGAATAGCCACTAGTGATGGTCTCTTTCACTAGCGAATTGGCGCCTGTTAATAAATTTCCAATGTGCCTGTGGGTGGCAACGCTAGGGAATTGTTGCTACCGTTAGCCACTTTGCACTTTAGTAATCTGGGACGCTAGACACAAGCTTTGGTTATCACCTCTCACATGACTCCTATTTTGTTATATTTAGGATGAGCAAAAACTGGTCAAGTCCGCTTTGCCAAAAATCCATGAAAAAAAAATTATGAAATATGGAAACGTCACTGAAATTTGCCCTGAAATCAATAGCCATTTTTACTGTGTTTTTAACAGCACAAAAAATTTATGGCAAAATTCTAGCACAGATTTGCAAAAATATTTGCTGTTGGCAAAAATGTGGATTTTGCTATAAAACTGTAACTGTGCCAAGGTACCAACTTTCAGCCCATTCTCCAGAATCCTTTCAAAGTGACCACATAGATCAGTGGTCCCCAACCAGTAGCTTGTGAGTAACATGTTGCTCTCCAACCCCTTGGATGTTGCTCCCAGTGGCCTCAAAGCAGGAGCTTATTTTTGAATTCCAGGCTTGGAGGTAAGTTTTGGTTGTATAAAAACCAGGTGCACTGCCCAACAGAGCCTCAAAGTAGGTTGACAATCCACATAGGGGCTACCAAATGGCCAATTACAGCACTTATTTGGCACACCAAGAACATTTTTCATGCTTGTGTTGCTCCCCAACTCCTTTTTCTTCTGAATGTTGCTCAAGGGTTCAAAAGGTTGGGGATCCCTGATTAAGATGCACAAAAACTAGGTATTATAAGTATTTATTTAACAACACATATCTGTGATACATACAAGATTAAAGGCCTAATGAGAAGTTGTTAAACTGTACCCTGCATGTTCTACATTGAAGTTGTTGAACTGTACCCTGAACACTTTTCTGTTGCCTGTTGTTGGGAATGCACAGTGCTTAATAACCCTGTTTTGTCCGAAGCCTTGGTGTCCCTGTCTCTAAGCTCCAAATCCTACGCTACCTGCCTATCAAACGCTAATTCCCCCATAAAAGTGCATGTGCAGGCCAGTGGCATGTCACAATATTAATAAAATGAATCTAAAAACTGACATGAAAGCAATAGTGAAATAAATGCCACACGCATAATACACCAAATAATATAAAGTAAGAAATAAAAAAGAGAAACAAGAGGGAGATGCATATTAAAATAATATGTGAGTCATGAAGCATAGAGGATAACCACAAAAAACATTTCCTCTAAATCCAGTGCTACTACCAGTGCCATGCCCCCCTACTACTGCAACAAGGATTCATTGCAAAAGGAACAGGATAACCGATGTATATTTTTTAGATGTTATCTGGCTAAATAAATATATAAACAACGTGAATCATTTGAACATTATAAAGCCAGGGTTGCCATGTAATATATTCAGCTATCCAGAAGGACATAGAACTTGCTTGGAAATTTGAGTTACAGTACATGAACGATATAGATTGTACTTTAAGAAACACATATTATGTAGCGATACACTTGCAGGATACCTGCTCCAAATAAATTAAAATGTTTAGACAGTTGGAGAGAATATCACTTTCTAAATCCTCTTTTCTGGCATCATACCAACCAATTGGTATGCAGCAGATACTGGTTTCTCATTTCACAGGCAAAACAGAACTCTCAATCTCATAACTATTTTTTATTTATCTATCTGGTTTGTATCCTAAAATGTTTGACTCACTAGAACTTTTCCTCCTTCTGTCTTCTTTTTGTTAAATGGAGGTGAATGGAATAATTTAGGCCACCAAAAAGGATTAAACTCATGTTTGGGTTTCCATGTTGTTATGTTTTGGGTAGCCGAGGATGAGGAGAGTATAACAGTGCTTTATTAGCAGGCTCATGCAGCCATTACACAACAGTAACTTTCACTTTTAAGCTTTCCAGGAAGTATGCACAGTATAAGTCTTGAGCACCAGGGGTGCTTCGCCAATGAGGAGAGTTGAGGCTGTCGCCTCAGGTGGCAGCGCCCCACTAGGTACCAAAGGCAGCAAAAATGTTGCTCCTGGTACATTAAGAGCAAATTTCCGGGGGAGGGAGGGCAGCTGCAACTGCTGCTGCCTCAGGTGGCGGAGGGGCCAGGATCGTCCCTGTTGAGCACAGTGACATCTACAGGCAATTTGTATAAACACCACATATTTAGAAGCACTGGCGCTGTTAGGAAATATGTATGTATGTATGTATGTATATTTTTATTTGTAAAGCGCTCCTTGAGGGCAAACCACTGTACAGCAAAACAATAAATTAGTAGTAACAAACAAGGAATAAAAAGTAACAATAAGTGCATTATTAGAAATACAATTCACATAAATATAAAATATAATTACAATACAGATTAAGTGCTCAGTGTCAAGGAAACAAAAGGCTAGGGGACCCTCCCCCGTAGGGCTTACAGTCTAAATATTGTCCAGTTATGTGGCGATTGCAGTGGGAGGCTATAAATAGTCTTTCCGTATGCTGGCCAGTTGCCAGTACAATTGGTTAATTAGTGTACAAGTTGCTACTAGTAAGAGTGTTTCAATAAGATTCAAAGACTTACTATTCTGTGTTTGATATTCAGCTAGTTCTCGACTCTGCCTCTGTATATCCCTTCAGGTTTCGACCAGCTCCGACTCGTCTTTGACTTTTCCCGGAACTGCAACCCACAACGATCGGCACTCGAAGTCCTACCCAGTACGTTTGCCGTTGTACCGACGTTTACTGCTCGCAGACCCTCTGCACCAATATTTTTCCACTGTAATCCCAGGGCTTCCTTTCCTGTGCGCTCACTCAGTGCGAGCTCACTGCAATACGGTTCCTCGCAAGAGGGAGCCACTTTCAAAATAAGGGAAGAACATACAGTTTCTGCTGCTACATACTTACAGACCAGGTTGAAAAAAGAGCATCAAATTCAACCCCTCCAAACGAAACCCAGCATCCATAGATACAGTTCGTACATACAAACACACACACTGATATAGTATCACAATAGCCTTGGATATTATGCTTGTCCATATTTGTATAAAATGTCCTCTAATGGACTTGTAAAGTGTAATCATGTCCCCTCGCAAGCGTCTTTTTTGCAGAGAAAAACAATTGTGTGTTTGCTCTGCATTTTGGCAACATAGAGATCCTATGATGTCTTCAATTTTGAAGAAACGTTGTTGTGCCCACAGGTTTCGTTTGGTACCTAGGAAAGAGGCAATATCTCCTGTAATTCATGTTCCATACAAATTATAGCACAGAGACAATTCTATAATACTGCCTCAGAGGTTAAAGAGGTTAAAAATGACACCTTATAATTATATTATCATAGATAACATTTGGAAAGGGTTACACTAGGTACTATATGTAAGCAAAATATGACTTTTTCACAGAAAAAAGTAGAAAAGTAGCCTATACGCTCTTATTTCAGTAAGAAAAATCAAACTGAAACAGTTTTATAGGAAATTAAAAAGCAGAAGGGAAATGAAAAACAATAGTACACTTGCATAGTGATGGGCGAATTTATTGGCCAGGCGCGAATTTGCGGCGAATTTGCGCGATTCGCCGTCAGCGAATAAATTCACGAAACGCCCGCAAAAATTCGTGGAAAAAATTCGCCGGTGTCAAAAAAATTTTTTTTGAAAACGGGCGCCGGCGTCGAAAACGGATGTTTCGCGAATTTTACGGCGAAGCGAAACGGCACAAATTCGCCCATCACTACACTTGCATAAAACAATATTTCAATATAATTGGCATCAAAATATAAACCTCTTAAAATCGATTAAAATGTGAGGAACTCAATCAGAAACAATATTTAAAAGCTGTAACGATGAATGACATTTGCATCAAAATAAAAGTATAACAATGAAATAACATAACTACTTTCTCAGAATTACAAGTTATGAATCAGGCTCCTATTAATAAAAAAACAGCTGTAATATAAAGTCTGTAGTGTATGTTTGTGTATAGGGGTTATTGATCATAGTCGGAATTTATCTCATTGTTTTCTGAGATACATTATACTCCGACCAAACTGCATGGGTTATTTCCCCTTATTTATCAATAAATTTTCCCGAAAATTTCCAGTTAGGGAAGAAAACTTCCGAAAATCCTGAAAATCGTCCAAAAATTTAAATCGTATATATTTTTTGGATTTTCGACCTGAAAAATTCGATTTGTTTTTGAAATTTTCAGATTTTTACACAAAACCCATCGCATATCAGGCTATTTTTTAGACTTTTTCCATCCTGGGGGTATAATAAATCCCCAAAAATTTGGATCTTATAGTAAAAAAAACTGTTTTTTGGGTTTTTTTGCATTCAGACTTTAAAAAATAACCCCCTATGTGTCTGTGTGTAATAGCTCTGAAATCCGATACTTAGTAATTAGGAAACTTAGTAATAATCTCAGGGAAAACTAGCAATGATCAACTACCTAACTGAAAGTATCTAGTATATAAGCTATTAGAAAAGCAAAGCTGATTAAAAAGTGTTAAGAAGGCAATGGAATATGTAAAAAAATAGCAATAACCAAGAGTTGATACACACAAGGTTCTACCTAATAAAGTCACCTGATAAAGCATAGGGCTAGATGCTCTTGAAATAACCTTGTATGCTGGGAATTCTTATACCTAATTGAGTACTTGGGAGCACCATCTCCTGAATAACTTCTCCATTATTTCTAACAATGCCATTAAATTGTAAGAACAAAAAACTTGGCAGAAAGAAATCTTAAAATCATCTGTTATGCTTGCATAACTAACAACTATAGAAATACTAATTCACCCCATTGTAATTCACATGGGAACTGCAGTAAATCAGGTGCACAAAAAGTCAGAGCATTAACAGCCAATGTGTAAGAACTCACCCTGTGGTCTAGCGGAGGTCCTTCTTTGTGAGCGCTGATGCGCCTTCTGAAAGGAATTGCTGCGCCGACCACTTCCTGCTTTGAAGCGTCTCCTGAATCTGTGGTGCCGGCTCCCGTTTGGTTTTGAACCGGCCTGTCCCTCACCATGATTCTTGTTCTCCGTTCCTGCATCACTAGTGGTTCCCTTGCCTGCCCAGAATTCTCTCCTTGATTCTCTCACCCTAAGACCTGGTGGCACCCAAGTAGCAGTGGGCTCCTACCAAAGTGAAAGGTGCCTGTTATAGGCGGAAGATTGAGCAGCAACCAGGACCTTGGGGTTTGTTCTGGGTTTGGGATACCGATCATAACATAATAATGTTATATCTGATTTTAACCAACAGCCATTATGGTCTGGTGTTACAGTTATATTGTGTCTGGTCAGGGTCCATTCCTGTGTCAGTTCCAAGGGCAACATTGCTCTCAGCTGTATATGCTCCTCAGTGTTGGACTGGCCCACCTGGATACCAGGGGGCAAATTTACTAAAGGGCGAAGTGACTAATGCTGGCGATAATTCACAAGCATGACTTAATTTTATTACTTCCCCGATTTACTAACTGGCGCTGGCGCAACTTTGCTAGCGAAGGAGATAGACTCTAGCACTATTTCGCACTATTATGCCAGGCAATGTTTCGCTCTAGAGAAAGAGCATTACTTCGCAAATTCACTAAGATGCACGTTTTACTGAGTGTTACCTGTTCAGCCAGACTTGCCTTCGCCAGCTCAGACCAGGTGAAATGCAATGGAATGTTTAGGGCTTCTTCAATCTTTAGTTGAAACATTTTCTAAGCCTTTTACTTTTTTCAGGGTGATAGGCTGCAAAAGTCCATTAAAAATTTTTTGGGTACCCAGGCTCCCCCCTACATTTCCTACCATATGGCACATAAACTATACACTGGGCTCATGTGTAGGACAATATAACAACTTTATTTTATTTTATTAAGATTTCCCTGGGCTTGTGTAGTGTAATGTATTTGCTGCAACATATACGTCCATTCAACTTTAATTTCACTGCACATAAGCCCACAGTATAGTTTAGGTGCCATATGTTATCAAATGTAGGAGGGAAGGTTGGCACCCTAAAAAAAATGTCGATCTTTTTCAGCCTTTCACCCTTTAAAAAGAAAAAAATGCCAGCGTTTTTTGGGAGCAAAAAAATTTTCAACTTTTTTTTTTCAAACTCCTATATACTCTATTGCACTTCGCCTGGTCTGACCTGGAGAAGTAAACTCTGGCGAAAAAGGTAACGTTCAGAAAAAAAACGTAGTAAATTTGCATTGTTTTGACCCTTCGCCAGAGTGCAAGGCGTTGGGGTGGGAAGTTGCGCTAGTCTATCTACTATCGCTAGGGAATTTTCGCCAGGGACACTGTAAGTAAATTGGTGGAGTGCCAAAATAACGTCACGCTGGTAAATTTTCGCTAGCGTTAGCCACTTCGCCCTTTAGTAAATTTGCCCCTAAGTCGTGTTGCAGTTTCTTTTAACACTGTTAGCTCTATTTAGGGATGCCAATTTGACTATTACATTGTTTTTAGTAGATTGTTTTCGGGCTGTTTAAAACGATAGCAAGTTTTAAGACAATAAAGGAAGTTTTATAATGTGATGGTAATGTACAGCATGCCATATAAAAATCAGATCTATCTTATTTATTAGCAGAAGGCCTGTGAGCACTGCGGCGGTGGAAGCATTTGCTTAACGACCAGCAAGGGAGGGAATATTAGAAACTGTTAGCTAAATTCATTTTTTTCCATTATGAAGCAGTGAAAAGCCATTTAATTCAATTGCATGTGTGCTGCTGGGAGATTGTTGGTGTTGATGTCGTAGTGATAGAAAGGCTATAATTGTGGATTAGCCGTAATGCAAAAGTCTTGCATTTAATGACAACAATCCAGCTTTGTCTCGACATATTATCAATTTATATTAGCAAAAGTGGCAGGTAATAGGGGTATTTAAAATCTTTATTCATTGATTTGACTTTTGACAGTGGGAGGTTACTACATGTACTGTAGGTACTGGTTTGATTTGTGGCCTTAGGCTTAGGTGAAAGCCATAGATCAATATTCTCTGCATGCTTTGTTAAACTTTATTATGTAACCAGCAACTTTATCCAATAAAGGTACATTTTAGCCAAAATCAGTTTATGGACCTATCAAGGACAGGCATATAATAGGTTAGCAGACATTTGGTTTTTATTTGAAGATTCTCACATATTTAGAACCAGCCTTCACCCTCTTTTTTCCCCACTTTATACACTCAGACAAATAATTTTGCTTTATACAATTATTGTACTGTATTTTTTGTCTACAGATGAGTTCATATCTTGACCAAAGTTAAGAATCATGATTTGTATTCACTGAGGGGCAAATTCACTAAGCGCCGAAGCAGCTAACGCTAGCGTCAATTCGCTAGCGTTGGGCATTTTCGTTACTTTGCAAATTCACTAACGAACGCTGGCGTAAATTCGCTAGTGTTACTTTGCACCCTTACGCCTGGCGAATTTTCGCTACGGACGTAACTACGCAAATTCACTAACGTGCGCATTGTTCTGAACGCTACCTTTTACGCTAGACTTCCTTCGCCACCTCAGAACAGGTGAAGTGCAATAGAGTAGATAGGGATTGCTTCAAAAAAAGTTAACATTTTTTCTAAGTCCCAAAAAACGCTGGCGTTTTTTCTATATTATGGGTGATAGGCTGAAAAAGATTGAAAACATTTTTGGGGCTCCCCTCCTTCCCCCCTACATTTCCTGACTCATGACAACTTAACTATACAGTGGGCACATGTGTAGGGCAAAATAAAATTTTTATTAGATGTTTTGAAGGTTTCCCAGGCATTTGTAGTGATTCTACATGTTCCTCCATTGAAATTTGAATTTGGCGCCATATGGAAATTAACCATCGCTAGCGAAACTTCGCTTAGTGAATCAACGCTAGCGCAACTTCGGAACCTTACGCTACCCCTGTGCGCAACTTCGGATTTTAGTGAATTTGCGGAGAGCTGGCGAAACTACGCCTGGCGAAGTGCGGTGAAGTGCGGCGAAGTTGCGCCTGGCGCAACTACGAATCTTAGTGAATTGAATGTACAGTGCGTATATGTTCTATGATGGTCAGCAAGAACCTTGAAGTAATGAACGGTCTAAAAATATACTATAAACATAGGCACCTAAAGAGCTGACAGATTTGCTTCTTGTTATTGTGCTCTGTGAATAATATGGCTATTCCCTAGAAATGATTGCTGTATGCTGCAATATAAATGAGCTTAGCATAACCTTATGCACTATTACAATGTGAAGTATATTAATCAAAAATGCAAGATTATGCAAGTTTCTAGCATATTATAGAATATAGTTCAGTGTTAGTAGATGATGAATCCTATTATAAGTGAAGCAATTAAGCTACAGGTCAATGTGCATTGCAAAAATAAGAGATTGTGTAAACAAAAAATGCCGAAAATGCATTACAATTCAAAAAAACGCTGGTGACATTTCCTTTTTTTAGCGGGATTGGCTGCAAACATTTTTCTGGTTAACCGGTTTCCTCCAGACATTTTATAACATATGGAACATTCATTTTACAGTGGGCTCATGTGTAGGGCATTATATTAACTCTCTTGTCTTTATTAAGGTTCCCTGGACATTTGTAAGAAAAAGTGGTAACTTCAAGCGTTTGCACCAACATTTATAATAAAAACCTCCATACAACTAAGCGCAAGATTACTAGCGAATGAACGCAAATGAACGCTAGCGCATCTTCGCTATGAAATGCTCGCACAGCCGAAGCACCGCTAATGAAAAGTCGCCAGCATTTGACGCCTCGGATGACACTTCGCATTTTAGTGAATTAGCATATTCGTAGAGCATTTGCACCTGACGAAGTGGTGCGAAACTGACGCTGGCCAAAATTCGCCTTTAGTGAATCTGCCCCTTAGATGGAGATTATACTGTATAGGCTTATAATGTTTTATTCTCAATTAAATTCTTGGGGAATAGCACAGCAGGAAGATAAGAAGCTGTTGTGTTTGAATCTCTAATGTTACTTTCAGATGCTTTTTTAACCAGTGGTTTCTGAAGGTGAAGTAAATGCCAAAATATGTCTAAAGCTAACCATACATGTAGAGATGTCATTTTTTTTTAAATGTCAAGTTTGATCATTCGGTAGAGAGAGAATGACTCTGCATTAACATAAAGTGCAAAGAAGATCAGCCATGAAGGTCAGTCATGTCAATGTAACCCCTGACACAGAATATAATCACACACTGATATACCCAGGGAGCCTACCTGTTGGTAATCTGACATACCTGGGAAGCCTCCACTGATCTGGTGAGAGAGTCTGGAATGCACCTTAGGGATTCCGACTAGTAAATTAAATGCACTGAGATTGCAACTGTGATAAAGAAAACATAAAAATGTAATGGGAAGCTAATACACTAAAATAAACCTGCAATAAGAGACCAATGGGGACCTGTCTGACTAACTAGCAAAATCTACACACAAATCTACCTTACACAGTCATTTAACAGTCCCTCAGTTTAACTCTCGATGAGATAAGTAAATGCACAACTGAGTTTCTGGCACAAAGTCCCCTCCAATAGCTCTTATACCCCAGGTTAGAGTCCTGCAGAGGGTCGGTTACCCGCATAAACCTGCAGTACCATGCGGGTTTTTCGTTGAAGTTCAAGGTGCGGGTATACCCACAGGTCGGCGGTTCTGCGGGTTTGCGGGTCGGGCTGTGGGTCTTCTCAATATCAATATTTGCTCCTTTTTTCTGGTCACGTCCACTTCCGATGATGTAATTTCCGGTACACAATGACAGCACTTCCGATTTTACTCCCCTTTTTCTGATCATATCTACTTCTGATGATGTCACTTCCGGTTTATAATGACAGCACTTCCTGATTCTTGATGGTCAGCGGGTCGCGGGTCCGGGTTGCAAGGAAGGAACTTGCGGGTCGGGTTGCGGGTCCAAGCGGGTAAGAATGCGGGTTGCGGGTGTGGGTTGCGGATTACATGGTGCGGATACGGGTCGAGTTTCGGGTCCCAAAAAATGGACCCGCGCAGGACTCTACACCAGGTAGCACTACCAGGTATCTCTACTTGGAATATGATTTGCACACATTTACAGGCAACTCTGCAACGCTGCTACACTCTGCAGTGGCAATGGTCACCTCCAGGGAGGTTTGGGAACATAGTTTTGTCATCACTCAACAAAATAGAAGACTGGTGGATATTTTGTTGAAAGAGCTCCCAAAATATTTGTTGCATGTTAAAACCATTTAAATGAAGAGGCAATCCCTGTATAGTCAGGAGTTTTAGCAGGACTATGAAGTCCACATGCTCACAGATTAGACTCCGAAAGAATGTCCAGGGGGAGAAAAGATTTGTTTTATAATACAAAAAGAGCTAGGCGTTTTACAGCAGCTAATTTTAAGACTTAAACAAAGAGTAGCTAGCAAACATATTTTTGTCTAAATGTCAAAGATTTGCAGCATCACACATTATATAGAAAGTGAACAAAGGCAGCTACACAATTTCTTATATGAGACACCAAAAATATAGCTTTGTGGAAATGGAACAGTCATTTATACTGTGCCAGTCAGTAAGTGTGTGAAGCATTGCAAGAAATGCTGGCACTCTGGGTATAAACATTCTTTTAAGCATGAATTTCAGGACATAAATTATTTACTTTGCTTTTCTTTGTACTACTGGGAATTATTCAAAGCAAGTTTACTTCCCTAAAAACAGTTGCTGGAAGGCATAGTTTCTAAACAATCAACTGTGCATTAACCTACATTGACTGGAGTGGCTTAAATACCCACAAGGGTTAGTTTATCTAAGAGCAGCAGATTAAGTGACCTTATTCTAGGACAGCTAAAGCAACCTCTAATTGTGCGGAGACTCTGATGGAGAAAAAAGGTTACACTCTTGCAAAAAGCTTTCAATCACTCCAGACAAGCTATTCTGTCTGTGTGTCACAGTGAGGGCAAGGAAATAAGTGATTGTGAGCAGTTCAGGGGCATGGGAAGACAAAAGAAGTACATTTCTTTCTTTCTCTCTGTTCTTTCTTTCTTTCTTTCTTTCTTTCTTTCTTTCTTTCTTTCTTTCTTTCTTTCTTTCTTTCTTTCTTTCATTCTCTGTTTGCTTACTTGCACAACAAATTATTAACTTGTCTGAATTATGAACTTTTCTCTTTGTTTAATGTACAGCAGTTTGTGCTTAACAAAAGGGTATTGGGCACGGTTTCACTTCTTTAGTACTAATAACTTGGCATAGCAGTATAATTAATTAACATTTTTCCACTACAGCAACAGCATCTGCAGCACACAGGCTCTTATTACAGAGGGCTTTAAGTTCATCCCTGAAGGCATACTTTCCCAGATGATGCTCACTATCTGAGGCATACAAATAAAAGCACTGGAGCCTTTATCTGGTTTGCACTCCTAAAGGTGGCCATACACAGGGAGATCTCTCCCTGATATGCCCACATTGAGGTGGCCGATATCGGGCTGATCTGATCGTGGGCCCTAAGGATCAGAATGGAGGCAATACAGTCGGTCGGATTGCAGGACTGCATTAGAGATGGCGCGAACTGTTCGCCGGCGAACTTGTTCGCGCGAACATCGGGTGTTCGCGCTCGCCGGAAGTTCGCGAACGTCGCGCGACGTTCGCCATTTTGGGTTCGCCATTGTTGGCGCTTTTTTTTGCCCTCTCACCCCAGACCAGCAGGTACATGGCAGCCAATCAGGAAGCTCTCCCCTGGACCACTCCCCTTCCCTATAAAAACCGAAGCCCTGCAGCGTTTTTTCACTCTGCCTGTGTGTGCTGAAGAGATAGTGTAGGGAGAGAGCTGCTGCCTGTTAGTGATTTCAGGGACAGTTGAAAGTTTGCTGGCTAGTAATCGTTTTGATACTGCTCTGTTATTGGAGGGACAGAAGTCTGCAGGGGTTTGAGGGACATTTAAGCTTAGGTAGCTTTGCTGGCTAGTAATCTACCTTCTACTGCAGTGCTCTGTATGTAGCTGCAGTGGGCAGCTGTCCTGCTTCTGATCTCATCTGCTGACTGCTGCAATAACAGTAGTCCTTGTAAGGACTGCTTTTATTTATTTTTTTGTTTCAATACAGAGCAGTATCAAGCAGATTACTAGCCAGCAAACTTACTATCATCTGTCCCTGAAATCACTAACAGCTCTCCCCCTACACTATCTCTTCCAAGCACACACAGGCAGATTTTTCAGATACATTTTTGCCCTTGATCCCCCTCTGGCATGCCACTGTCCAGGTCGTTGCACCCTTTAAACAACTTTAAAATCATTTTTCTGGCCAGAAATGTCTTTTTTAGATGTTAAAGTTCGCCTTCCCATTGAAGTCTACCGCTCGCATTTTTGCGCAAGTTCGCGAATATGTTCGCGAACTTTTTTTCCGACGTTCGCTACATCCCTAGACTGCATCAACGAACAGATCAATCGGCATCTGCCTGACTTTTCGAGTCACACACAGGCCACACACGGGCCAATAATCTGCTGATGGTCTAACAGTGACAATGGCAAGCTCCCATGTGGCAGACAGCACTATAGCAAAATATATATATATTGCACGAAGACCTGCTTTAGCCTGCTACAAAATATGAGCTAAATTTCATCTTTCAGTAGAGCAATGATCTAAAATGTTGGACCCAGGGACATGTTGCATCCCCCTGGGTCCCACCACTACCTTCTGTGACACACCATGGGTTCTTTGTAAGGTGATGAGGGGTCTATTGTGAGGCAAGAAGTTCACTGGCACACAGGTAATGCTGGCAGGGGGAAACCCTTGCTTACAATTTATTTTATACAGCATGCAACATTTCGGGGATGACCCCCTTTATCAAGCATGATGCTTGATAAAGAGGGTCATCCCCGAAACATTGCATGCTGCATTAAATAAATGTAAAGCAAGGGTTTCCCCCTGCCAGCATTACCTGTGTGCCAGTGAACTTCTTGCAGTACAATTGGATAGGTGGCCGATACCTATTTTGCTGGGCACCAGGGTTTCGTCTGCTTCTGAGGGCCAGGGTTTGCGTTTGTATCTGGATATTCTCCATAGGGTCTATTGTGAGGTCAGGCAGGAGTAGAGAGTGCATTTCTTATCATTCCAGGTACCACTCTGTTTTCTTCTACTGACTAAAGTGACTCAAGAACAAAAAAGAAAGGAAACAGCTGAATATTCTAAATTGCCATAGTCCTTATCTTAGTCTTACTGAGAATGTATTAAAAATTGCGGTATAATAGAATCTAATGACTAGCTCAAGCACCTGGACCAAATCTACCTGCAAGATTAGGCAAAAATTACTCCTGAACAGTGCCCTAGGTCGAACAGTTACCCCTAAAGATTAAAAAATGCTAGTGCTGTCAAAGGTGGCTCTAGAAAATATTAATATGCAGGGCTGGACCTAAAAATAGGTAGAGTAGGCAGATGCCTATTACACATGGGGAGTGCAAGTTGGAGGTCATTCATTTACTCACCAGTGCAGGAGAAATGTGCAGGAGCAAACAATTAACAATGGTAGCAGGAGTAAAATTGCAGGGGGCTTGTCAGAGACAGGCAATGTGGGAGTGGGGGGTTTGTGGGCAATCATGGGAGGGCGGCGGTATGACTCTGGTTTCTGGCCTTGGGCGCCAGTAGAACTTCACCTGGTATTGTAAATGTGAGGAACTGAATACTTTAAGTGAACAATATATTTCATTGTTTAAAACTGCTATTCAAATTTTTTGTTAATGTTACATAAAAAAGCTAATTCTGAGTTTCCGTGCTTTCAACTAAACATATCACAGAACATAATTTCAGTGTAAGTTTGTTATTCAGAGAAATAGCAGAAATAGCAGAAATTGCCAAGGTCTTTATATTGTTACAAAATACTGTGATAAGTACTTGGTCAAACTGGAAAAAAAAACACATCACACCGAAGAATTGCTAATGGGCCTGTTTCCACTTCTGCCTCCAAATGAAAATATGCAGAAAATGAATGTTCTCTCTAGCACTCTGTTAAAGGGAATAATAGCACATTATTTTTCTGCATCTAACACTCTCACATCCTTGATAAACTTAGATTCAATATAGTTCATTTAATCCTTCCATAAGCACCTAAGCTAGTTGTTGCTCTATATATTTTAAGATCTATATCAAGCCAGGAATGTGACAAATGGCTGTCACTTCCCGAACTACAATTAAATCATTAAAGGAACAGTAACACCAAAAAATAAAAGCGCTTTAAAGTAATGAAAATATCATGTAGTGTTGCCCTGCACTGGTAAAACTGATTTGTTTGCTTCAGAAACACTACTATAGTTCATATAAACAAGCTGCAATGGCGGAAATTGAAAAACTGCTATATAGCACATGTTAACTAATGGATAACAGATAACACCATTAGACAGACAGAGCTTATTTACTATCTGCTGTGAAACCTGAGACTTTTCTCCTTTGAATGGCTGCCCCCATTGCTACACAGCAGCTTATTTATATAAACAATAGTAGTGTTTCTTTAGAAAAGAGCAGTTTTACCAGTGCAGGGCAACTTTTAATTACTTTAAAACACTTTTTTTTTTGACGTTACTGTTCCTTTAAGGTTAAAACTGAGGTTTAGATGGTAAATAGTATTGGAAGAGCTTTCACCCTGGATACTCATGGCCTTTCCTTATATCTCCCTTAGGGGATTTCGGGAACTGCCTGCAAATGGCTTTTAAAATTTCTAACACCAAACTCCCTGCGGGCTATGGAAGAGATGCTACACACATTCATTTGATTATGTTTTTTTATCATTCTAAAATTATGTAAATACAGCATAATGAAGTTGACTGTCAATCAGTAAGAAAACTCTTACATTATTAATTAATACAGTCTTCCTAGAGGTCAGTGTATCTTTTTAAGGGCAATCTGCTCTATACATACATAGACCAGCGCCGGATTTCACTTCTGCGTGCCCCTAGGCCGCGCGGTCCGACCAGGCGGCCGCGCGGTCCTAGCACCCGCCTTCCCAGCGCGCCGGCGAAAAAACGCCGGCGGAGCTGGTGCAGTTGAACGGCGGCTTGGCTGCATGCTGCCCCTATTTCTTTGCCGCCCTAGGCCCGGGCCTATGCGGCCTTGCCGCAAATCCGGGCCTGACATAGACGCTCATCCAGGCGTCTAGAAATGTTATAAACTTTCTAAATGTTATTAATGATAAAGACGACTGATATCAACCTAGTTTCCAGTAGACTCGGACAAAGGAGCAGCTGCTAATGTGCATTGCTATTGCCAAGACATTCCATAGCAATTCTGCTTTTAATAGCTGTGATTTTATGTAAAATACTAGCAAAATTGACAAGAGAAACAGTTAGATGTCAACAGAGAATGTAGGCTTTTACATACAAACATCTGCTTTCATGCATACCAGCACAGGGGAAATCAGAAATTATTTCATCCCTGTATTGCCTATCTGATCATAATCACTGTGGTGGAAGCAAGTGCCAGACCAAGGTGGAACACAACTTGACAAGTGTTTAGACAGAGGCTTTTGAATCAACTAGGGAGTTTTTATAGGCTGCTATTAAACCCTTAGCAAATGTGGGTAAAACTGAATGTAAGACTCTGACCCTTGTTAATCTTTTACACATCGTATTGCTCTTTACAAGATATCTGTATTCTGCTGTTAAGGTGGCCCTAGACGCAACAATTATAATCTTTCTTGGAAAAGATCTTTCCAAGAAAGGTCGTTCATTTCAATACACATGTGTGGAGCTGAATTGTCAGATATACACTGTGGTAGAGTGACTAGGAAAAGGAGGAAAAAGGTCACTCTAGCCCAGTGATACCCAAACAGTAGCTCGTGAGCAACATGTTGCTCTCCAACCCCTTGGATGTTGCTCTCAGTGTCCTCAAAGCAGGTGCTTATTTTTTAATTCCTGGCTTGGAGGCAAGTTTTAATTGCATAAAAACTAAGTATAGCGCCAAGTAGGGCCTCCCATAGGCTGTCAGGCCACATAGGGGCTACCAAATAGCAAATCACAGCACTTATTTTGCACCCCAAGGGACTTTTTAATGCTTGTGTTGCTCCCCAACTCTTTTTACATTAGAATGTGGCTCACATGTAAAAAAGGTTGGGGACTCCTGCTCTAGCCTTTAATTTCGCCCCAGGTACTGAGATGGGCTCCAGGAAGGGAGTTATTAAACAGAGAATCAGCGCTCTGTTTAAAGACTTTAGTAGCCAAGGACTCCATTCCGCAGATCCAGTCCAGAGATTGGAGTTCACCTTCCACAGGAAAGCTGTCCTGTGGAAAGACTATTTAAAGTTAATTAGAATGGGAGAGTGGGTCTCTCATCAGGGCACAGCAGGTAGGAGATCTGGCTGTGTTAGGAACTCCCAGAGGAGCTGGGAGTGCCGCCTGATACTGCATGAATCAGAGGGAGCCCGTGGCTGTGACTAAGAGCCAGATTTGTTGTCTGTGTTGGACATTGAAGAAAAGCCAGGAGGCAAAAAAGTTCACTCCAAGACTGAGTACAGGGGTGAGCCACAACAATTGTTTTGTTTGCTGGTAGTCCACAAGGGGCCCAGCCTAGTCAGGGACTGCTCCAGAGTTGGAAGGTAGTGCCCAATGGGCTAGGTTTTATTTTATGATTTGTTTGAATGATAACATGGTCACCCCTGTGTCTGTGGACAATACCAGGCCCGGACTGATAATCTGTCCGTTCGGGCATTTGCCCGAACGGCCGCTCTATCCTGTGATGAAGTGGGCCGGGAGCTGCACTTATCTGCTATTAAAAGGAAAATATATTTTAGGAGCAAGGAGCGCACAGTTCACATAGTTTGCGTGCCCACGCTGAAGTTATTTCCAGAGGGAGGGGGAGAGAGAGAGCGAATGAGGGAGTGAGGAGAAGTCAGCTTTACTGATAAGAGTGCACATCTCTTTCCCTGCCTCTGACTGCTCCGTTTAGGGCAGGGATGTCCAACCCCCGGCCCAGGATGGTGATCCATGCGGCCCAGCTTGTGCTGCTCATGTCGCTGGTGGAGTCTGAACGATATGGTGAGAAACTCTGCTGCGGAGCTTTGCTGCTCCACAGTAGTGACGGCAAGCCCCCCTCCCCTCTGCAACTTCTTGGGCTAACTGGACAGTGCGTGTGCTGAAGTTATTGGAGATGTCACAGCCACGTGACTTGAGAGAGATTGCCTGACCCCCCCCCCCCTGCTCAGTAGGCATATAGGGGGAGGTTAAAGCTATAGACACGGGAAGGGAGCTGAGGAGAGGGGTCACTGACACTGTTTACTGCTAAGAATGTTTGTGCTGCTCAGGTACCAGCCACAATCTGAACTGTTGGGGGGGGGGGGTTGGGGAGTTCTAGTTCAGCAAGTGCTTTGCTTTTTAATTTATCTTTAATATGTATTACAATTACTGCCTGCTTAGAGAACATTGTGTTACCCAAGGGTAAATTGTATCTGTAACGGAAATCTGTTGTTTTTTGGTTTGATTTGGTACAACACCCCAAAATCCTGACATCCAGTCCCCATTATAAGTTCACTTCTTGCTATTTGTTTTATGGGGCCCTTATGCCTCATTGTTGGATGTTTAAAGCAGAAAGGTGCGTTCGACCTGTGGCAGCTGCTTGATGAACGGAGTCATTCCTAGGGAAATAGCAGTAGAGCCAGTTATTAGGGCCTTATTGTGCCCCTATGTACAGCAGTTACACCCCTGGTGATGGTTAAATCTGTCCCATTTTGCTTTGTGGAAAAATTTGCAAAATTTGAAAAGGCATATTTTCAAATATATTTATTTTTTAGACTTTTTTTTTTACTGCACAGGTATTGTAGTTAATTTCTGTGTATTTCCTTTATTTTTAGAAATCAAATGTGTTATGTATTTCATGTGTGGCCCCAGAAAATTTTTCTTCGAATGTGGCCCAGGGAAGCCAAAAGGTTGGACACCCCTGCTGTAAATTATAATTCATAATGTACCCCCTAATTTATAAAGATATGTATGCTTTTATATGGTCACATAACTCCTCTGTGACTTATAATATCTTTATAAATTACAGTAGGGGGTACATTATTCACTATATAATATATATATGTATATATACATATGAAATATGCGTGTGTGTAAGTAAAAGACCAGCAACCATTTATGTGTGGGCTGCTTTGATTTTTTTGCCAGGGCTGCTTTTTACTCCCAGTCCGGCCCTGGACAATACACTATGTTTGTGCAAAGTGGGAAAATAAACGTGTCTTTTCCTTGAAGAAGCTGTGTGTCCCTGTCTTCATGCTCCTTTTTCCTATGCTGCCTGCTCACCATTGACTAATTCCCCCTAAAAGTTATGTGTTCAAGCCGCCAGCTTGCCACAACACGTAGGAAAAATAGAATTCTTCACTAACACCCACTAAGAATGGCCAATGTTCGGGTGCCTTCAAAGGTGTCCGATCAAAGTTTTCCATCCAGTCTGATCAATACCCAAGTCTTCTGCCGATATCGGTCAGGTCGTCTCCCACCATATACGCACGATTATTGCACTAAAATTCACTTCGTATGATAATATCGGTGCATGTATGGCCACCTTTAGTCTATAAAACGATACAGAATGCAGCACTCAGCTAAAATGTATATAGTGCAGAAGGTTTACTTTACTATTTTGGGGTTGGATTTTGTGGTTTCTGTGGACACCTATGCATCCGTGTAATATGTATGTTCACCCAACACAGGTATGGAATCTAATGAAATGTCTGGGATGTTCCAGGCAAGAGTGCTGAAAAACCACTAACTACATTTAAACATTAAATAAAGTCAGGATTGTTTTGCCACTAGCAATGATTCATACAGCTTAGTTACCATTTAGCACAAGGTACTATTTTAGTTTTACAGAGAGAGAAAACAACTTTAATAATATTAAGGAAGCAGTCCTCAACCTTATTTTTATCCATAAGCCGCACTCAAGTATAAAATAATGTTGGAGAGCAACACAAGCATGCAACAAGTTCCTGGGGGTGCCAAATAAGGGCTGTGATTGGGTATTGGTAGCCTCTATAAGAACTTGCAGCCAATGGAGGCTCTGT
The DNA here is from genome assembly GCA_038501925.1 of Xenopus petersii. Lineage (NCBI taxonomy): Eukaryota > Metazoa > Chordata > Amphibia > Anura > Pipidae > Xenopus > Xenopus petersii. The sequence continues at coordinate 22,056,036 of CM076687.1, read as the reverse complement.
TCGGCAGTACACATGTTTTTATGCAACTAAAGCGTGCCTTTAAGCCAGGCATTCAAAAATAAGCACCTGCTTGGAGGCCATTGGGAGCAACATCCAAGGGATCGAAGAGCAACATGTTGCTCACGAGCTACTAGTTGGGGATCACTGCCTTAAGGGATGAATTTACTTTTACAGTATGTGATTTTTTACATGTATACATACTACAAAGCTGCCTTGAAAAAGTTTAGTTTGCAACACACATGTTAGGTAATTGCTAATTAGCCATATTCCATGTATAGTTTATATATTACTCTAAGGCAGAGATCCCCAACCATTTTTCACTTGTGAGCAACATTCACATGTAAAAAGAGTTGCGAGTAACACAAGCACGAAAAAGTCTCTGGGGTGCCGAATAAGGCCTGTGATTGGCTATTTGGTAGCCCCCATGGGTCTTTTCCCCGCTTCAGAACTTCAATTGTTTTCGTGACTTTGGGTCTTTCCACTGCTTCAGGACTTCAATTTCGGCTGTTTTCGTGACTTCGGGTCTTTTTGCCGCTTCGGGTGTTCGGCACTTCGGCATTTCGGCTGTTCAGGACTTTGGAAGGAGGTGGCATGGCTTTGGCGCTGTCAAGTGGGGCCCAGCTCTTTCGAAAAGTTCAGCACTGCCGGCCCCCCTTCAGGCTGGGGCCCGATATACTTGTACCTCCTTTACTCCCCTGATGACGGCCCTGGAATTACTTTTGGACTAGTGCAAAGACATACACAACACACACGCTGCATTAACAATGATGCTGAAAAAGAATTTCAGGTAGGCAGAAGCTTCACACAGTCCCACTTTGAGACCCTGATACACACAGTAGTTCTGAATAGAGTCTTACACCAACAATTGGGCAGATATGTATTTAAAAGACAATTCCATCTCAGCCTTGATAGTTCATTGCTCCTCAGCACCAAAAGAACTAATGTGTGTCTTAATTTGCTCTGTACAGAAGTGTACACACATTAATGTTGGCTTTATGAGAGCAAGATCATTGGGGGGAAATGAATTGCAATCTGGCTGATAAATGTCTCTGGGCGTGGACTGAATTACTATAAGCAAGAGGCTCATAAGATGCACCATTAATTTGTAAAATAGATCCATTATGCTGTTGCTCCACAATTTTAATTAGCAACGACACAACAACCTTTTGAAAGCAAGCCTGCCAAACTGCTTGGCCCTTTTATCTGAAAAAAAAAAAAAAAAAAAATGAACGAGAAATTACCTTAAAGTATTGCTGCAAATATTCCCCATGTGCTCATGCAGCATCCAACTGTTTTATACTTTCACCCATCTGCCAGTCTATCTTGGCACATTACTTGCACTTTATTTTAAGACAGGCTTGTTATTTACAGTAAACAGAGTTTAGACAAAGACATGAATCCTGCACTATAATCTTATTCAAAATGCAGTTGCAACCTGACTAGCTGTCAGTAAGATATGACTGCTCAGATTGGTAGTATAGAACTTGAAACCATTTAGTAACATACTGGTTCAAAATATGCAATTCAGCATGGCACAGCTTCGGTATATGGCATACTGGGTTGGATTTCTTCAGATGGCAAAAGAAACCTATAGAGGGTAATTCTTGTTTCTTAATTTCTATAGTCAGATCAGAACAGATGATTAGTTCTAACCAGAATGTAAATTCCCAAACAGTGCTGCTTCCCCTCGTATGGGGCCTAGTACATTGGCTTGGGGGCCAATCAGAGTGAGCTTTGAGGATAATAAGTATTTTCCAAGCTTGTCAATTAGAGAGATCTTGGAAGAACTCATTTTATGCCATATATATTCTTGGGATTATGGTTGAATAGCTGAAACATCTATATTTGTGTCTGGCCATCCAATGGGAAAACTTATATTGGAAAAGTCTGGACACCACTAAAGTAAGTTTATCTATACAACCCATAAATAAATGTTCTGCAACCAATCAAGGGGTAACCATGAACACGTGTTTCATACAGAGAAATGCTACTATATATGCATTCTTTGTAGAGCCAGATCATCCCTTAGAGCAGTGGTCCCCAACCAGTAGCTCGTGAGCAACATGTTGCTCACCAACCTATTGGATGTTGCTCCCAGTGGCCTCAAAGCAGATGCTTGTTTTTGAATTCCTGGCTTGGAGGAAAGTTTTGGTTGCATAAAAAACAGGTGTATTGCCAAACAGAGTCTCATGTTGGCTCACAGTCCACAATATCATGAAAGGAGGCGAAGTTGAAGTCCTGAAGCCACGAGTTCAATTCCTCTAAACACCCATGTGTGTTTTTTAATATTTTTTAATCCCCTGGCCACCAATGTATTCTTTTAATACTCTATAGGCCCCTGTCACCAGGTGATGTTTTTTTTTTTTTAAAAAAAATATTCTTTGGGGGCCCAATTTTTTTTAACTTATAGGGGGGCCCTGGCGCCAATGTTTTTTTAAAAAATATTCTTTGTGGCCCAAATTTTTTTTTAACTTGTAAGGGGGGCCCTGGTGCTAATGTTTTTTTAAAAAAATATTATTTAGGCCCCAATTTTTTTTTTAACTTGTAAGGGGGGCCCTGGTGCCAATGTTTTTTTAAAAAATGTTCTTTGGGGCCCCAATTTTTTTACTTGTAAGGGGGGCCCTGGCACCAATGCTTTTAAAAAAAACTTTTATTGGGGGGCCCTGGTCCCCAATAGCTTTTTATAATGTGTGTGGGGGGGTTCCCTTTTTAGCGCTGATGTGTGTGGGGGGGTTCCCTTTTTAGCGCTGATGTCCATGTGGTCTTTTAACTGTGATGTGGAGTTGGCAGGATCTGGGGTGGGGCTTGGGGACTGGGATGGGGTGGGGTACCAATGTACATATACTGACATACTGTAATGTAAGGTATACCAAACTCAGAACTAACTCCAAGGACCTGGTCTCAGCTCACTCTTCTGCCTATAGCAGCTGCCTTTGCCCTCCACTACTCAGATGCTACCAGGACTTAATGTGAGAGGACCAGGGAGAAAGTTTTGAGCAGGCTAGGGAACCAAACATATGCGGAAAGGACGTGGGAGCAGTTGTGAACAGGCAAGGTTAATACCAGACGGGCAATGCAGTACCAAATCATATGACACAGAGAAGTTGAGGTAAGAGGCCAAGGTCAAACCAACAACATCATAGTACAAAATTGGAATCCAAAGAATAGTCAATACAGGCAAAGGTCAGTACAGGTGACAGGTGTTAAACCCACATCAATCTTTTCTACAAAGAAAAAGCTCGCACCTGCGGGAGATGAAGAGGGCCTTATGAACCCTTTCTCCAGATTTTCCTTGATATACTCCTCCATAGCCTGGGACTCTGGGAGAGATAGAGGGTACGTCCCAATCAATTTGAGAGTTGTGTCCCTGTAGCCAGGGAAGACCTAGAATCACAGGGGTGTGAGGACAATGGATAATATAGAAGAACATTTCTTCAGAGAGATCCCCTACAGACAAAACTAGTCTTTCAGACTGAGAAAAAACCAACTCATCCCCAAGGGGACTACCATCTATAGCCAACAATTTGACTGACGGAACAAGGATTTTAGAGGGTATACCATGCTTAGCACAAAGCTACTATCAAGGAAATTACCCACTGCCCATGAATCGAGAAAAGATGGAATCTCAATGCAACTCTTATACCAATTTAAGAGTATCGGAATGAACAACTGAGACAAAAATTGTTGGGGAGTAGAAATGGCATTACTCCCCAGACCTGCCTAGGTTCTGCTGTATCCCGGCTTCTTAGGACAGGTATTGCGGAGATGCCCTTTATCCCCACAATAAAAGCACAAGCCGTTTCTTCTATGGATAACTGAGTAGAACAGGTTGCATGGGTTTCCGCCAAGGGCCTAGGGGCAGAAAGGAGAGGCTTAGGTGCCAACTTTGGAGAGAGATTTACAGAGGCAAATCTAGGATTATCCTTTTAGAAACTCTTCCTATGCCTTCTATCAATCTGGATAGCCAGATGCACGAAGGAGTCTAGGGAGGACAGAGCTGCAGACAGCCGCACCCTGAATTGGCTTCTCAGTGATGTATTGTTTCAGCTGTCTCTACCGCCTATCAGTGAAATTCTGTACAGTAATCTTAGACCCGCCGTTTGCCTTTCCTGAGATTTTGGATGACTGCATCGGCAGAGGCGGCACGGTCCGGATCATCATAAATAACAGCCATAGCCTTGAATAAGGCCTCCAGAGAGAGATGGGCTGAATCTGCTGCTGACAGGCTGAATGCCCATAATTGAGGATCCCCTTGGTGTAGGGTGATCACAAAATTTACCCTGGATTCCTCAGTTGGGAAAAAAATAGGGCAAAACCCCAAAATGGAGCTTACATGCCTCTTGGAAGGCAAAAAATGTGCTCCGATCCCCGGAAAACCTTTCAGGAAAGGGGATTTTGGGTTCAATAATAGAGCTACCAAAGGGAGAAGGTAGTGGTCTGTTTGCCAGGATTGGAGCTGAAGCAGGAGTAATTGTTTATTGTTGAATAGTGTCCAGCCTAGCTGAGTGTCCTTGGAGACACTTTTGATCCTGCTTGGCCTCTTGTTCTGATTCGCTGGAGAAGACCGGGCAGAATGGTATCTGACAGAGAAGCTGCTCTGGCAGCGTCCATGTTTGGACTGTTGAATGTACCGTAACATAAGGTATCACCTAGGGCAGCAAGTCTGTAGGGGCGGAATCACTGTAGGGACGCAAGAAGCTCTAATCACCAGAGAATTGGTGCAAGCTCCTGCGGGGGCAGGGGCTTGTGCGTGAAGTTGGCGGGTGCTAGGACCCTACTGCATGGTGTTGGTGGGCGCTAGGACCCTGCTAGGAACCTGCCCAGAAAAGTGGTCTTGGCTCACTCTTCTGCCTATAACAGCCGTCTTTGGCTTTGGGAGAAGCCCACAAGAGAACATAGTCGAGGTCACAGGCCAAGGTCAAACCAACAACAGTGTGGTACAAAATTGGAATCCAAAGAATAGTCAATACAGGCAAAGATCGGTACAGGCGTCAGAGTGGCAAGGTCACAAACAGGCTAGGGTCAGGAACATGAATCAGACAGAAGCACACCCAGGAACTATAGGAATTGACCTTTACATTGGGCAATGGCAATGAGTCACCCCACAAAACCACCAGGAACTCTTAGACATACATGTCTACAGTATCTTTATGGTATCTTCTTTGCATTTCTTTGCTTCGCTGTGTCTGTGTTCATCATTGTGTCATACAGTATGTATCAGTGAGTACTGAAAGAATTTATGTGGAATAAATTTCATTTTATCACATACATTTCAGACATTTCCCTTCAGTGAGATTTAATTTGATTCTCCAGGAATAATATGTGGATGAATTGTTCCAATTGGTTTTTATCCGCTGTCAGATTTGAAGTTTCAATAATGCTGTTCATGACAAAGGAAAACATAGCAATAGAGCACACTGCTTTCAACCTGCTTGCTTCCATCGCATGGGAGGAATAAACATGCAAAGCAAAATCTAAGGATTCTGGGAAAGAACACAGGTGCCATAAAATCTCCGTTACCCTACATGTCTAAAAAATTGACCTATTTTCTTTGTAATATAAAAGTCACTCCGGAACTCATTGCTGTCAATAAGAAACAATTATATTTTATCTGAAACCATTTCATGAGCTTGCCTTTAATTTTCAGACTGTTAATAACGCTCCAATGCTACTGGATTTTTCTATTGGGCTTTTGTGAATTTCTTCATTAATAATGGTTACATCAATATATTAGAGAGGTTACATTCATTTATTTTAGGCATATCCTTAAGGAATCGATGTTCGTTATAACTTTATCCTGATTCATTTTTTGAATCTATCGTTTTAAATAAATAGTAACTGTATTGGCAGTGGGTGCTGGGAATTATTCATAGCAATCATTTTTTAATTCTAAGTGTATTACAATTACTGACAGTGTAATCCACTGGAGTGTTAGGATATTCAGGATTCCCACTGAACTGTATGTTTTGATTCCATGAATCATAGCACAGCCAGTATTTTTCTCCAATGTAAAAATCCATTGATATTTAACTATTAGCATTTGAAATGTGTGTTATAAAACTGGTTTTTTTTTTGGCTGACATTATTAAATTCTAAAAGGGAGATTATTGTTAATAGAGGATAAGGGGTGTGCAGCTCCACGAAAATTCACAGAACATTGACTCATTTGAAGTTCTCAATTTATGGCCTAATCAGCCTTATTGATCACAGAACAAAGCATAATTTCACTGCTACCAATTCACAGTTTAATCAAGTTGGCTAATGCCAGAAAGATATACGCCGTGTTGCTAATTTTAACTGCTTTCAAAGTAGTCTGTGGGTTTTTCAGCGCTAACCAAATTTTCTGGGCATTGTTCAGCATTCTTATATCCATCCGTAATGTAACGTGCTTGTGTGTAATATATATATATATATATATATATATATATATATATATATATATATATATATATATATAAATATATATATATATATAAAATAAAAAAGGGGCCGGAATATGGTGAGTGCTGGTATTTCTATTACTATTTGACTGCCAAATAATTTAATTCATTGGAATAACACATCTCATTCCTACATGGGAAGTTTAGTTAAATACAGTTATTTAAACAGTGTTGGCATTTAAAAAAGTAGATATTGGGAAAAACAGTTCCCCTCAGGGGAGCCTACAAAGAGAAACATTCATCATATAAATGTGCATTGGTTTATCCTGCCTGCAAACAGTTGGGACTTATAAAATATTTAATTTAACAGCAGTCAGATCTTTTTTCTAATGACAAAATCATTCAAAATTGATAGAACAGAATTTAAAATACTTTGAAGGAACTTTGGTGTTCTGGATAATTTATCGGCTAGCTAAACAGTTTCAAAATTCAACCTGTCCTTGAGATTGGTGGAATCCCATTGTATATGGATTTTACATGGAAAACAATAGACCAATAGTAGCCATTTACCGGCTAGTTTAAAATGAAAGCCTAAAGTCCTAAATCAAATATAAAGCATATGATTTATTAAGGGACACATAGAAAAACAAAACTGCTGTTCAAAATAACTAAACAAAAGTTGTGATTGTTTTTACAGGTCCTGAATCCACTTTGCTAAATGAAAGGGTACTTGGATTTTTTCCTCAATGACAGTGTCTCCACCTAGTGAGATCCAGGGATACACCTACAGGTGGCCCCACTAGGAAACAATAATTAACCATATTGTTGCAGTAAAATCAACTTTATAGAAGTGAAGGAAAATTGCAAAATGCAATTACACAATAGCAATATCAATAAACCCTGCCCTGGGGTTCCCGTGTTGGAAGTCCAATCTTGGCACAGTCCAACACTCCACTCCAGGAGGATAAAGTGAGTCACAGTCCCTGTCCCCCAAGAGCTGTTAACTTTCCCCAGGTAGCGCTACCTGCCAAATTGCTCTTCTGATGGACAGAGGTAGTTGCTCCCATGTAGCAGGCACATGAACAATGCCTGTATTTAAACGGGCCATATGCTGGAGTCTTTCAATACCCTCCCACTGGCAGAATACTCACTGTGGACTCACACAGATGGGTCAGGCATCCATAGCGACTAAATCCTTAGGCTGGGCTCCCAAGCTATCCTAGCTGAGCATGCAAAAAATGCTTTATTCTTTAGGACACAGCTCCAAGCACTATCCAAAGTGCGAGAACATCACAAGCCCCATTTAAAATCAGTATCCATCCACAGACAGCTGCTGTAGGGTTCTCCGCTGCCTCTAGCTCTAGACAATCTCAATACGGATCAAGCTCCATAATGCTTGAGTCCGTGTACCCCAAGCCCTCCGGGGGCCATCCATGCATGGGCTTTCTGCACACAATCCCTCCTGGAGTTAAAATGGACAGAGAGACTGAGCACATGGCAGGTCAACTTTTTCTACTTCTTGCATAACTGTGACACCTTCTGACCAAATCTGGAATCTGCCAGGGCACATGGGACAAAGGACTCACTTCCCCTCCCAGATCCAATTTAGGTACAACACTTAGCTGGCCACAGAAGGGGATTTTCAACCATTTGGGATTTTTAGATCAAAGGGGAACTTAACCCTATTATATTTAGAGCCTATAATGGACTGAAAATGTTGTATTCATAGCCAAGTGAACTTTTGAAACAGAAATCTGCACTTGCCATCTGGTCTAAAGCTGCAGTTAAGTGTGGATTCCTGATGACTTTTAAGAATAGGAACAATTATTATGCATGAGGCACAAGCAAACTGATCATATGAAGGTATAAAGTAAGGGGAAATACCTGGCTCTGCAAATGTCTGTGCTTCCTGCTAATTACCAAAGAGGAAGTCTTAGGTTCCTGCACTTCCTATGCAGGAAAATCCCCTATAGGCTAACCTGAAGGGTTAGTGCCACCTGCTGACTGAACTGAACATTGCCAACTATTTACATTTAATATAAAATATATACAGTATTGCACCTATTTGCAAACTAATTCTTGACAGCTGGTTATATGTTGCTGGTCCTTTCACACTGAACACATACAAGTATGCAAAGTTTAATTTCTGTGTTTATCCACTGCCCAACAAGGACTACTTTGGAATCATGGGATAGGTACATAGATTAACATTGTGTTTGGGCTGGTTCTTGGGAAACTGCCCCACACATGTTCCAGCACTGAAATATAGAGCCAAGCATGTATCATTTTTCTCCTAATTCTTTTAATGCCAAGCAGCAATGACAAAACTAGATAGAGAAAAACTGTCTAAAGGTTAACCTGTACTGAAATAAAGTTTAAATAAGACCCAACAGAGGATGCATTGTTTGTAGAGTATCTATTAATAATAAACACCCCATACTAAGCTAAGGTATTGAGTATATTTCACAGCTAACCTTGCTAAATGCACTGAAGTAAATAATTCTGCAGCGTATTTATACACTGATTATGAACTCACCATAGAGAGTAATTGAACGTAATGAAACCACGACACTGTATCATAAAGCTGGGGATCCGTAATCTGATAACAAACATTTCGCACTGTATAATGAGCCTCTATTCACAAAGGCAAAAGCATAAGGCCCATTATAATAATTGTAGAAGGGAAAAACCATGTCACAGTGTTCTAGGTATTGGCAGGTACAAGCACTGTTAGAGAAGACAAATGCACCATAGGGGCCAGATTTGTTGAAGAGAAACAATTTAATACCAGTGCAAAGGGAGAGCTTTGAAGCTAGAATATGTTTTATAACTCTGATATTGATCATTAAGTGATTTATAAAAATATAGGGGGCTGGACACATTTTTTAAAGAAATATTCAACACCAAATCCATAAAACTGAAGTGTAACTAACTCAGTTCCCAAATGGCTGCTGTAAACTGTAATTCATTATATATATATATATATATATATATATATATATATATATATATAGTATATTGGAGTGTAATGTCTGTGGCAACATGAGGATCACTGGTTTGATCTACAGCAGTGGTCCCCAACCTGTGGCTCGTGAACAACAAGTTGCTCACCAACACCTTGGGTGTTGTTCCCAGTGGCCTCAGAGCAGGTGCTTATTTTTAAATTTCTGGCTTGAGGGCAAGATTTGGTTGCACCCCCAGGAATGTTTTGCATGTGTTGCACTACAACTTTTATTTACATATGAATGTGGCTCACAGATAAAAAAAAAAGGTTGGGATCTTTATTTTCCTGCTGTGAAATGTTTCACTTCTTACCTATTAAATCAGTGGTGAATAATGTGTTCTAACGGAGAAGTCTTTTTATACTTGGGGGTGCCAAAACGATACTCTCCCTGCTCTTTCTTTCTTTTGGCGTCTGCACGTGCGCTGTAGAATGAAAAGGCGAACTTTAACAAAAAAGCCAGCTATTTCATTTTACTGTGCATGGGTCTGCCCTGGGAAAATTTGAAGAGCGAAGAAGATGATCGCTCCATGGTGCTCATTGGCAGAACCATGGGTCGGTGCAGTTTTCTGCTGATAGGAGCACCAACCAAGGGTGTCAGGTAAGTAAATATAACAACTTGTGGGTGCCTAACTTTTGTCACCATAAGTAAAAATGACTTTCCTTTTCCTTTAAGCATTGGCTTTGACTCCCCTCTATTCTATCAATGGCAATCCCCACTTCCCTTTAGTGCTCAATCCATGGATTCTTTTTTTTTTTCAGGTTTTCCAAATTTTCTTCAATTTTTATGAAACCTAACAGGGCCTTAGAGAATGTCTTAGGTAGGGATGCACCGAATCCACTATTTGGGATTCCGGCGAATCCTTGGTGAAAGATTTGGCCGAATACCGAACCGAATCCGAATCCTAATTTGTATATGCAAATTAGGGGCAGGAAAGGAAAAAGTGGAAAAAAAATTTCTTTTGTGACGAAAAGTCACATGCTTTACCTACCCACCCCTAATTTACATATGCAAATTAGAATTCGGCCAGGCACAAGGATTCAGCCGAATCCGAATCCTGCTGAAAAATGCAGAATCCTGGCCGAATCCTGGATTCGGTGCATCCATAGTCTAAGGTAGTGAGAACTTTATTATGGGACAAAGAGACAAGCTACATGAACAATGAAGTCTATGGCTATGGTATGTTATAGATGATGACACAGCAACAAAAATGTTTTCCTAGCCACTAGGACATATAAATAAGATTTCTAGGGATATAAATAAGATAAATGCAGTATATCAGACCGGTCAATAGGCACCAATATTGTTTGGGGTTAACAGACAACCAGGAAGCAAATAGAATTGCACTCTTCATAAGATTCATGTCATGGTTGGCACCCTAAATTCAGAACCAATGCTAAGCACCCTGTTCTCGGCTCTTGTTTCCACCTTTAACAGCCACCTTTCACCTCGAGAGGAGCCCTCCGCTAATCGGATGCCGCCAGGTCTTAATAAGAGAGGTGCAAAGCGAGGGGTTCTGAACAAGCTAAGGGGCACAACTGTAAAGCGTAGATAGAATCGTAGTCAGATCAGGACGGGTCGGGGCAGGCAGAGTACAAAACAGAGTTAGGCAGGCAAGGGTCAAACCAGGAGATCAATCAGCAGTGATATAGAATAAGCGAAGTCGGATATCAGGCAGGGGTCAGGATACAGAAGTCAGAATTGTCAAAAAGCCAGGCAAGGGTCACAACAGGAATCAGAATTACAGATAGCTAAACAGCTCAGAAGCACCAGGAACATAATCCTATAACGGGCAATGACTCACTCACAGAATTGCCCTTAAATAGTGTTTGAGTTGCGCCTTTAAATCCCACAGAGGCGCGCCGCACGCGCCCTAAGGAACCAGCGCCTGAGGGGACATGACACGGAGGAGCAGCGTGGCGGGCGTCCCCACCGTACCACTGGACCACCAGGGAGGTGAGTTGTTACAATTCAGTTGCTTGGCACCATTTTTGTGTTAGGGTGGTGGAAATAATGATGGGGAAATAAGAATTGGATACAGGATGGATTTCTCTTATATAAACAGTATTACAACAACACCAGGTAAGCATGATCTATTCTGCTTTAAAAATTATTCTTTTACATCTAATTTCTATATGTATGCCCCGTGCATAATGACTAACTGTGAATCATATCCAGAAATAACAATAAGCTTATTAAAAAAAAACTCTCAGGGAAAACTGTAATCATTGCCTCGCAACTAATGTTATTATGAAATTTCCATGTCTGCATTAATGGTAGCTGTCAACACTGCATATTTTACAAATGCTTATTCCTGCCGTCAATAAATAATGATTTCTTTACAGAATGTCACCATGTCATTATTACACTTTGCTGTGACAGTTTCCCGAGACTGATCTCTTCAAACCGTATGGTCATTGAAACATACAGATCCCATTTTGATCTGTAACATATTTCCCTTAAATCCCCCATGACATATCTGCCTATAAATAGAAGAGAGGTCAGCAGCACAGATTGATTGCCTTAAAGTTTCACAATCAGCACAGTGAGATGAATTTGCTTTGATTAACCACTGCCTTTCAACACACCATCAGCATGGATATAACACTTTCAAAGGAGGTCAGATAAATAACAGATTTATTTGATTTTGCCATTTAGTTCTCTTCTACCATTAGTGCCAATTGTTTTGTCAGTGTGAGTTTGACTATTCTGAAAATGTTCTTTAAGTTTAAAAATTCAAATAAATCAAGTTGAACATTTGCTAAATGCACATTTTACTGATAAAAATGTAGAAAAGGTCAGCAATGTTCTGTAGTGTGATTAGTGCACATTACACCCAGCATGCTAGCATTATGCATGCACCTCCATTTTTGTATATGAACATAAACACTATATACAGCTCGTTCTGTACTGGAAAAATGTGCAATTGCAAACTGTTGCCTCTATATAGAGATTTTCCACAATTCTGCAACCTCTTGCTCCTGTCCTCTCCTGCAGTTTTCATTGTGATAGGCCTGACATGAAATACATTGGAGAAAGGCAGTTTTAGACAAAGCACTGTAGTAATAATGATTTCAGGAAAGGAAAGGGTGTTAAAAATGTATGACTGTTGTAGGGGATTGATAAATGCATCCCCATTTATAGTACAATCACCTAAGGATTGGTCACTAAGGGAACCATATTTAAAGTGGAACTGTAACCCAGTAATAAAAAGCTGTATAATAAAAATCCTCTTCAAATTAAAAATGAAATCCAAATTCTTTTTTTTATTAAAGCATTCATAGCCATTGTAAACACATTTAGAAATGTCAGCTGCCAATCAAATATTACCTGCCCCTCCTCTATGCCTTAAGCATAGAGGAGGGGCAGGCAATTACTTTCACTTTCCATTCAGCACTTACTAGATGTCACTGCTCTCCCCACACTTCCCCTCTCTCTCCACCCTTTAATTGTGTAACCAGGGCATGGGAACAGACATTAGGTTCCCCATTCTGGTGCACAAACAAGATTTTGAGATGATGCAAGGCTTGTCCTAATAACATTGTCCACAAAATGCACCTGCCTGCTCGCTATAATTATGAAATTCCCAGACCAAGGGAAACAAGATTCAAATAATTTATATAGTGTAATTAAAGTTTATTTTGCTTGGCTAACATGATAAGCAAGGATGTGGAATTATTTATTTAGATGACCGGTCCCCTTTAATACAGGGAGTTATTTTTCGCTTCCTGTTTTTCATAGCTATTCTGGGTAGCTATAAGTACCCTAATATAAAAAGGTGAGCCATGCAGCTCTAGAGGCTTTTGCCAACAGCTTCCCCAAGTGAGAAGAAGGAAGGAGTGGAATCCCAGGAGAACAAAGGGTTAAGTGATTATCAGTTAGACCATTTAATAGTCTCTCTAGGAGAGCCAGTCAGGAGTAGGGCTTCCTTTATTGAGCAGATTTGGGCTCCACCAAGGAGATTAGCAGGGATTAACCCTTTAACCGCCAAGCACGTACGGCGTACGTGCTGGCGGTTCAGGGCTCAGGCTGCCAAGAACGTACTATGTACGTTCTCCTGCAGCTGAGCCCTACACTCTGCATCGGCGGCTTTTGCCGCCTCCGCAGAGTGTCAGAAGGGTTGACAGCCCCCTGGGCAACAAGGCTGGGGGGCTGTCGAGTCGGATCTGCGACACGATTGTCGCAGATCCGACTTCAAAGATGCAAATGCGCTGCAAATAGCGCTGCTGCGCATTACTCACCTCTTCCTTCCTGAACAGCCGCCCACACACTTCCTGCTGCGCAGTAACTCTGCAGACACGCTGTTCTGGCTGCCTCCATCTGTTCCAGCGATCCTCCTGCTACAAAAACGGTAAGTGCACGTTTTTTTACCCACTTACCTGCATTTACACATACCTACAGTACATTTATACACTTACACAAACATTTTAGTAAAAATGTGTATTTTTTATTTTTTATTTTTTTATTTTAGCACACTTGGTCAATTTTGTACACTTATTTACAGTTAATTACATGTATTTGCACACTTAGACAACTTTTATTAGTGCACAAATATGTATACACAAACTCACAAACAGGTTTTTTTTTTTTTTTACTTATTCATTGTACTGTTTGTTTTGCCTAAAAACATGTTATTTTGACAGCGTGACTATTGGATAATCGATTTCGGCCACTAATTACGCTGTTGGATCAATTATTTTGTTATTTCATTGATTTACGCTATTTTTGTGGTTTTATTGCAATTTTATAAATGCATTATTGTTCCTTTTGAATCTTTAGTATTGTTTTGCTGTTTGGTGCTTTGGTATAGAAAGATTTATTTTACTTAGTTTGATTCGCCAGAATATATGCTTTCCAAAAATGTATAGTTTTCTGGGGGTCTTTTTACATTTTGTGGGTCATACGGCACATAACGCACAGTTGGGGCTCTCTTTTCTGCAGCTTAGTTGGCCAGCGTGAAAATTCATATGCATGTTTTTCATTTGGGGTCCGTACACGCCACATACTTTGGTAAATCTTTGCATATTGGGCATCAAACTATTCAGTAGACCTCTGACGTCCATATTTAGGGTGATTTCTCTTTATACGTAAAACATTGTGTGTGATAAATGCGGCAAACTGCAACAATTTTAGGCGATTTTCAGAAATGTTGTAAAAACCTCTACGTTTAGAAAAGCTTTGCAGTTTGGTAGTTTGGTGTAGAAAGACGTCTTTATCTTTGGTGGATTCGTCAGAATGTGTACTTTCCAAAAACATATGGTTTTCGGGGGTTTTTGTTGTTAGGAGGGTCTTGAGGCACATAATATGAAGTCAATGGTCTATGTTCACAGAAGGCGAATCGGCAGCGGAGTAAATCATATGCACTATTTTCATTTGGGGTCCGCATATGCCAGCTGCCTTGGTATATCAATGCATATTGGGCATCAAACTGTTCAGTAGACCCTTGGCATCAATATTTATGGTGTTTTACAATTGTATGCAAAAAATTGGGTGAAATAAATGCGGCCAATTGCAATATTTTTAGGCAATTTCAAAAATGTAAAAACTGTTGCTTTTATCGCCAAATTTAGGAAAGGCTTGCGACTTGGTACTTTGGAGTACAAAGACATGCATACCCAATTTGGATTCGCGGGAATGTGTACTTTCCGAAAATATATGGTTTTCTGGGGTGAATGTGCATTTTTCTACCTTTGCTCCCCCCCAAAACTATGTTTATGTGTTGATTTTGCAGTACCTAAAATGACAGACCATATGGGGGTCTTCCTTTTGGGGGTCCTATATGCCACGTGCTTGGGTACACTATACATATTGGGCATCAAACTGTTCAGAGGACCCTAGGCTTTCATATTTGGGGTGATTTCTCTTGATACCTAATAGTATGTGGGTAATACAATGCTGCAGGTTAGAAATTTTTAGGTGACTTTTGGAAATGTCACCAAAATCACCAAATTTGGGAATGGTTTCCGGCTTGGTACTTTGGAGTACAAAGACATGCATACTCAATTTAGATTCGTGGGAATGTGTACTTTCCGAAAATATATGGTTTTCTGGGGTGAACTTACTTTTTTCTACATTTGCCCCCCAAAACAATGTAAATGTGTTGATTTTGCAGTACCTGAAATGACAGACCATATGGGGGTCTTCGTTTTGGGGCCCCTATACGCCACGCGCTTGGGTACACCTATACATATTGGGCATCAAACTGTTCAGAGGACCCCAGGCTTTCATATTTGGGGTGATTTGTCTTGATACCTAAAAGTATGTGGGTAATACAATGCTGCAGGGTCGAAATTTTGAAGTCCTTTTTGGAAATGTCCCCAAAATCACCAAATTTAGGAATGGTTTGCGGCTTAGTACTTTGGAGTACAAAGACATGCATACCCAATTTAGATCCGTGGGAATGTGTACTTTCCGAAAATATATGGTTTTCTGGGGTGAACTTACTTTTTTCTACATTTGCCCCCCTCAAAACAATGTAAATGTGTTGATTTTGCAGTACCTGAAATGACAGACCATATGGGGGTCTTCGTTTTTGGGCCCCTATACGCCACGTGCTTGGGTACACCTATAAATATTGGGCATCAAACTGTTCAGAGGACCCCAGGCTTTCATATTTGGGGTGATTTGTCTTGATACCTAAAAGTATGTGGGTAATACGATGCTGCAGGGTCGAAATTTTGAAGTCATTTTTGGAAATGTCCCCAAAATCACCAAATTTAGGAATGGTTTGCGGCTTGGTACTTTGGCGTAGAAAGACATGCATACCCAATTTGGATCCGTGGGAATGTGTACTTTCCGAAAATATATGGTTTTCTGGGGTGAACTTACTTTTTTCTACGTTTGCCCCCCTCAAAACAATGTAAATGTGTTGATTTTGCAGTACCTGAAATGACAGACCATATGGGGGTCTTCGTTTTGGGGCCCCTATATGCCACGTGCTTGGGTACACCTATACATATTGGGCATCAAACTGTTCAGAGGACCCCAGGCTTTCATATTTGGGGTGATTTGTCTTGATACCTAAAAGTATATGGGTAATACGATGCTGCAGGGTCGAAATTTTGAAGTCATTTTTGGAAATGTCCCCAAAATCACCAAATTTAGGAATGGTTTGCGGCTTGGTACTTTGAAGTAGAAAGACATGCATACCCAATTTGGATTCGTGGGAATGTGTACTTTCCGAAAATATATGGTTTTCTGGGGTGAACTTACTTTTTTCTACATTTGCCCCCCTCAAAACAATGTAAATGTGTTGATTTTGCAGTACCTGAAATGACAGACCATATGGGGGTCTTCGTTTTGGGGCCCCTATACGCCACGTGCTTGGGTACACCTATACATATTGGGCATAAAACTGTTCAGAGGACCCCAGGCTTTCATATTTGGGGTGATTTGTCTTGATACCTAAAAGTATGTGGGTAATACGATGCTGCAGGGTCGAAATTTTGAAGTCATTTTTGGATATGTCCCCAAAATCACCAAATTTAGGAATGGTTTGCGGCTTGGTACTTTGAAGTAGAAAGACATGCATACCCAATTTAGATTCGGGGGAATGTGTACTTTCCGAAAATATATGGTTTTCTGGAGTGAACTTACTTTTTTCTACATTTGCCCCCCCCAAAACGATGTAAATGTGTTGATTTTGCAGTACCTGAAATGACAGAACATACAAGGGGGGGGTCTTCATTTTAGGGCCCCTATATGCCACGTGCTTGGGTACACCTATACATATCGGGCATCAAACTGTTCAGAGGACCCTAGGCTTTCATATTTGGGGTGATTTCTCTGGATACCTAAAAGTATGTGGGTAATACGATGCTGCAGGGTAGATATTTTGAGGTGATTTTTGGAAATGCCACCAAAATCACCAAATTTAGGAATGATTTGCGGCTTGGTACTTTGGCGTAGAAAGACATGCATACCCAATTTGGATTCGTTGGAATGTGTACTTTCCGAAAATATATAGTTTTCTGGGGTGAACTTACTGTTTCCTACTTTTGCCCCCCCCAAAATGATGTAAATGTGTTGATTTTGCAGTACCTGAAATGACAGACTATATGGGGGTCTTCCTTTTAGGGCCCCTATATGCCACATGCTTGGGTACACCTATACATATCGGGCATCAAACTGTTCAGAGGACCCTAGGCTTTCATATTTGGGGTGATTTGTCTTGATACCTAAAAGTATGTGGGTAATACGATGCTGCAGGGTAGATATTTTGAGGTGATTTTTGGAAATGTCACCTAAATCACCAAATTTAGGAATGATTTGCGGCTTGGTACTTTGGCATAGAAAGACATGCATACCCAATTTGAATTCGTGGGAATGTATACTTTCCGAAAATATATGGTTTTCTGGGGTGAACTTACTGTTTTCTACTTTTGCCCCCCCAAAACAATGTAAATGTGTTGATTTTGCAGTACCTGAAATGTCAGACTATATGGGGGTCTTCCTTTTAGGGCCCCTATATGCCACATGCTTGGGTACAACTATACATATTGGGCATCAAACTGTTCAGAGGACCCTAGGCTTTCATATTTGGGGTGATTTGTCTTGATACCTAAAAGTATGTGGGTAATACGATGCTGCAGGGTAGATATTTTGAGGTGATTTTTGGAAATGTCACCTAAATCACCAAATTTAGGAATGATTTGCGGCTTGGTACTTTGGCGTAGAAAGACATGCATACCCAATTTGGATTAGTTGGAATGTGTACTTTCCGAAAATATATGGTTTTCTGGGGTGAACTTACTGTTTTCTACTTTTGCCCCCCCCAAAACGATGTAAATGTGTTGATTTTGCAGTACCTGAAATGACAGACTATATGGGGGTCTTCCTTTTGGGGCCCCTGTATGCCACGTGCTTGGGTACACCTATACATATCGGGCATCAAACTGTTCAGAGGACCGTAGGCTTTCATATTTGGGGTGATTTCTCTTGATACCTAAAAGTATGTGGGTAATACGGTGCTGCAGGGTAGATATTTTGAGGTGATTTTTGGAAATGTCACCAAAATCACCAAATTTAGGAATGATTTGCGGCTTGGTACTTTGGCGTAGAAAGACATGCATACCCAATTTGAATTCGTGGGAATGTGTACTTTCCGAAAATATATGGTTTTCTGGGGTGAACTTACTGTTTTCTACTTTTGCCCCCCCAAAACAATGTAAATGTGTTGATTTTGCAGTACCTGAAATGTCAGACTATATGGGGGTCTTCCTTTTAGGGCCCCTATATGCCACATGCTTGGGTACACCTATACATATTGGGCATCAAACTGTTCAGAGGACCCTAGGCTTTCATATTTGGGGTGATTTGTCTTGATACCTAAAAGTATGTGGGTAATACGATGCTGCAGGTTAGATATTTTGAGGTGATTTTTGGAAATGTCACCTAAATCACCAAATTTAGGAATGATTTGCGGCTTGGTACTTTGGCGTAGAAAGACATGCATACCCAATTTGGATTCGTTGGAATGTGTACTTTCCGAAAATATATGGTTTCCTGGGGTGAACTTACTGTTTTCTACTTTTGCCCCCCAAAACAATGTAAATGTGTTGATTTTGCAGTACCTGAAATGTCAGACTATATGGGGGTCTTACTTTTAGGGCCCCTATATGCCACATGCTTGGGTACACCTATACATATTGGGCATCAAACTGTTCAGAGGACCCTAGGCTTTCATATTTGGGGTGATTTGTCTTGATACCTAAAAGTATGTGGGTAATACGATGCTGCAGGGTAGATATTTTGAGGTGATTTTTGGAAATGTCACCTAAATCACCAAATTTAGGAATGATTTGCGGCTTGGTAATATGGCGTAGAAAGACATGCATACCCAATTTGGATTCATTGGAATGTGTACTTTCCGAAAATATATGGTTTTCTGGGGTGAACTTACTGTTTTCTACTTTTGCCCCCCCCCCCAAAACGATGTAAATGTGTTGATTTTGCAGTACCTGAAATGACAGACTATATGGGGGTCTTACTTTTAGGGCCCCTATATGCCACATGCTTGGGTACACCTATACATATCGGGCATCAAACTGTTCAGAGGACCCTAGGCTTTCATATTTGGGGTGATTTGTCTTGATACCTAAAAGTATGTGGGTAATACGATGCTGCAGGGTAGATATTTTGAGGTGATTTTTGGAAATGTCACCTAAATCACCAAATTTAGGAATGATTTGCGGCTTGGTAATTTGGCGTAGAAAGACATGCATACCCAATTTAGATTCGTGGCAATGTGTACTTTCCGAAAATATATGGTTTTCTGGGATGAACTTACTTTTTTCTACACTTGCCCCCCTCAAAACGATGTAAATGTGTTGATTTTGAAGTATCTGAAATGACAGACCATATGGGGGTCTTCCTTTTCAGGCCCCTATATGCCACTTGCTTGGGTACACCTATACATATTGGGCATCAAACTGTTCAGAGGACCCTAGGGTTTCATATTTGGGGTGATTTCTCTTGATACCTAAAAGTATGTGGGTAATACGATGCTGCAGGGTAGAAATTTTTAGGTGATTTCTGGAAATGTCGCCAAAATCACCAAATTTAGGAATGGTTTGCCGCTTGGTACTTTGGTGTAGAAAGACATGCATACCCAATTTGGATTCAGGGGAATGTGTACTTTCCGAAAATATATGTTTTTCTGGGGTGAACGTACTTTTTTCTACCTTTGCCGCCCCCCAAAAAGGTGTAAATGTGTTGATTTTGCAGTATCTGAAATGACAGAACAAACGGGTGGTCTTCCTTTTGGGGCCTCCTATGCCACGTGCTTGGGTACATCTATTCATATTGGGCATCAAACTGTTCAGTGGACCCAGGATTTTATATTTGGGGTGTTTTACATTGATATCTAATGATGTGTGGGAGATATGTTGCTGTAGAGTGGAAGCTTTGAGGTCATTTTTCAAAAAATTCACCAATTTCTATAAAACATTATAACTTTAGGAAACAATTGCAACTTGGTGGTTTGGAGTACAAAGATATTTCTACCCATTTTTGATTCACCAGAATCTGTTCTTTCTAGTAATGGGTAGTTTTCTAGGGTAAACCTACTGTTAGTGGAATGTTTGGCCTTGAAATCAAAAGTATGCCGTTTGCGGAGTGTTGCTTTGGAAATTTGGTTGTGTACTGCTTGTAGATTTTGAGCTATACAAGTGAGAAATCTCCATAAAACTATATATATTTGGTATTGTCGTGTTCAGGAGACATAGACCTTTCTAAATCGGCTGTGTTCTCGTACATAAAATGAATGATGTTTCTGATATATGTGATTGTTCTTCATGCAACATGATTTTTTTCATTTTTTTTGACACTTAGAATCCAATATTTTTTTAGAGAAGTAGAATTACACCAAAATTCTTGCATATTGTGAAAGTTCAGGTTGTCCTGAAAAAAACAATATATTGTTTTCCTGGGTTAACTAAAAGACCACCCCAGGAAAGGCCCTTAAAGTGAAAGAGTGCAAAATATCTAAAAACTGCTTGGCAGTAGATGTTCGCATCTAGGACAAAACGGCTGGCAGGGAAAGGGTTAAAGTCCCAAGGGCATTGTGGTCTAGACAGGGAACAAGAGCTATGTTATAGGGGTTTAGCTAGATTCCAACCTGGGTTCCACATGAGAGGTGTCCCCCCGAAAAAACAGGAGAAAATCTGGGAGGATAGTGTGATATTACTTTCTCAAGTGCTACTAGAGGGTAGACTCTTGTATTGTTCTGTATTGTGAGTATATTTGATTATCCATTTATTTTGCTTCTTATAACTGTATTATTCTCCCTTCTGGATTTGTTATAATAAACCAGGTTAGTTATTGTTCAAGAACCACAGACGCCCATTCTTTGACTGTACAGTGATAATGCACCCTACCTCCACACAGTTGCAAGGGCTTACCCCTGAGGATAAAAGGTCTCCTGTACAGCATATTTTGGGGTACAGATACTAGTGTAGAGCAACAGGGCTGCTCATTTAACTATAAGCTTACACCATATTTAAGAGACTTATATAATTTGAAAGAACTATATCCTGTATAAACTAGAATACTAATGAGAGGCTATTCTTCAGAATTTTGCTCATTGTAGCAAGTAAAAAAAAGGAAACCTTGGTTATAGGATGCAGAGGTAGGTCATGGCAAGGAGAGTTCAGTTTCTGAAGGTTAGTGTAGGGTTCTCCTATACCTTGCTAGGGGACACTCCAGGGGATAACCACATGCCACCCACCCTCTCTGAATCAGTGCTGCCACACTCGAGTCTCCTTTTTTGCACTTTGCCACACATAAGTCACATAAGTCCAATTGAAGGAGCCCAGGTCAACACAGGGGGGTATTTTTCCCTCTTATCACATCCTTCAGTAAGCTATTGTCAGGGATAGGTAAGGGGCACTGAGGAGGCAAAGGTAGGAAAAGTGAGGTTTTAAGGCAGCAGCTGTTTCTGTGTGCACAGGAACAGGGTGAAGAGGGCAAAGAGACAGGGCCAGGCAGAGCAGGACAGGACCAGGACATTGTGGGTGTAGAGACAGGGCTAGGCAGGACAGGACCAGGATAGTGCAGGAGCAGAGACAGCGTTAGGCAGGACAGGACCAGGATGGTGCAGGAGTAGAGACAGGGCTAGGAACACCAGGACAGGACCAGGATGGTGCGGCATAGCGATTGGGCTAGGCAGACCAGGACAGGACCAGAACTTGATAGACAGAGCAGGAGCCGGATAGAAACCAGGTGAGGCAAGGTAAGGTAAGGTACAAGGGCAAAAGCAGGGAACAGAGCTAGGGACTGTGTCTCAGTGTTCAGTAAAGCCAGTGCTCAGGCCCTGGTGGTTAGGAGGGCTGGCCCTATATAGGGCAGGGCCAGCCCTTATTGGCTGACCCTAACCCACCAATTAGGCTGCTGTGGGAATAGGCTGAAAAGGCCAGGTGATAGGTAACGTACAATCCGACTAGCTGCCCACCTGGCCCAGTGGTTAAAGCATGGTTCTAGAAACCCAAAGTTCTCTGGCTCGAATCCCAGCAGAGCCTTACAGCTACTTACAAATTTCTTCTGTAACTGTACATATTACCTTCATTAAGTTTACTGTTTCTCTGTAAAACACCTCCTTTATAAGAACCCCAATAAAACAAGTCAAACAATAGCATTTAGAGTACAGCCTCACCTTTCAGTGGGCATCTCTTCCCATGTGTTTCAACCTCAGGTAAAACCCTTGGACTAAGTCAACTCCTGTTGATCAGTTTGCTACAGGAACACTATCATTTGTCCCCCTTAACGTCTACCTTATTATTTGGCATCCACTTCAGAATACTACTATACATAATTTACTAGTCAACTTACTCAGGCATTTGGAGACAAGTAGTCAGCAGGAGAATTGTAAATTCTTCTCTATGGCAAACCATATGCAGGATAGTTGGAACAGCACCACAAGTTGATTTCACATAGAATGCCTTTATTGCACACTTAGGGCATTACAGCAAAGTTTCAGGCCATGTGACTTTTTATCAAGCTTTATAAAAAGCCGCATGGTCTGAAACTTTGCTGTAATTCCCTAAGTGTGCAATAAAGGCATTTTAAGTAAAATTAACTGTTCCAACTATCCTGCAACTTACTCATGCAGACGCATCTATATGTCACTTCCTAGTAACTGTAGCAGATATGGATGCCCTTCTACAGAGCATAGGTCCTGGAAACCACAATTACCTGGATCACTGGCCATCGCTAAACTGCACTAAAACTTTGGTCTCAACTATTAGCCCAGCATCATTAATACATACATTAGCATATAGCGTAATTACGACCTGTGTCCAGTCCAGTATAAATTTTCCTTTTACCTTTACTAATATTATACTATACTATGGTTGCTATGGAAATTTAGTCTGTGCATGTCTTATTACCATTCCCTTTATTAAAACATATTATCTCATCATTCTGATTAATATCTTTTGTAAAAGCAATTCATATATATATATATATATATATATATATATATATATATATATATATATATATACTGTATCTAGGGAGGTTTTCAGAAAAGTCATGCAAACATTACTTTTAGTATTGTTGTGCAGTTTGGAATAGAAATACATTTTTACCCATTTTGGATTTGTCAGAATTTGCACTTCCCCCATAAATATTGTCCTATTATACTGAAAGGGAAGTGTCTAAGAAAACTACAATATTTATTATTCTCACCACACTTGTTTCATATAAAGCATATTATATCTCCTACTGTAGATTATAAAGATACTAAAGGCACTAAAGATTTCTGTGGCCATATAAAGGCACAAGGCTGCAGTTGTTATTGTTATGGCTAAGTCAGAAACTGGTAGTGATACAGGCTCTTTGTGGACACAGGTTGCACTTTACCCTTGGGGAGGGCAGCTGCCATGTCAGATAACAATAAAAATAGTAGGCACATGAAATGTTTATGTGTGCAAAACTATCATAGCTTTATTCAACATTTAAAACATTTTAACCATGCCAAAAGGACAGAGGTACCTAAGTGCTCCATGGTCCCTGAGCTTCTCGCTTCTAATGCATTTCACAACATTCATTGGATGCTTCCATCAGATAAGTTCATGGCACATAGCCCAGGAAGGTGTATGGTAGTTATTCTTAGTAAGCATTCCTTGTGATTTTTACCTTGTGTTTAAAATTTTAAAAAGTTGCATTGTAAAATTGTTAAAATATATATTTTACTTTTCACAAAAAATATATCCTTTGGTTATATTAGCTTAAGTATTGTGCAACGGTATCCCCCCCTTTCTATCCTCTAACTTGCACATCTTTCAGACACAAAAGGGGGGACAGAAGGCACAGGCTGCAACAGGGCCTACTCCTTACTATCTGCCTTATAGGCTGCCATGTGCATTTGTGCCAGATTTTATTATCCAGCATCAGGTGCAGAAAGTGTTCCTTAAGGTGCACTAAGGAGCACGTTTCCCCCTCTTAGTTCTCTTGTATCGGGGTGCCTGTAATGACCCCAGTGGCGTAACTAGATGTTACTGGGCCCCACAGCAAAATAATTTTAGGGCTCCCAAAAAATACAGTGGTTGCCCTGTATTAACAATATGTATTCAAATTCCTAATTAATTAGAGCCTTATGGGGCCCCCTATGCCTCTTGGGCCCCCCTGCAGCCGCAGGGTCTGCTTCCTCTGTAGTTACGCCCATGAATGTAAAAAAAAACAATTTTCAAGCCATTCTTTTAAAAAGCACAAAGTCAAAGTCAAAGTAAACTTTATTGTCATCTCAGCAGTATACGAATATACAGTGGGACGAGACAACGTGGCTCCAGCTAGTACATATCACAGAAAGGCACTTAAAAACAAAGTGTTGTTCAAATGCGTAATATAGTAATTATCTAATGAACAATATTACATTGTGCACGCAATGTTTCCTTTTTTAATTTTGTGCATTTTCATACCACTTCCAATTTTTAGTTCATTCTCTCAAATGACTCCTAAACTATTTTAATATATTTTATATTCATCTTTAAAACCCTGCCTTTTTAGGAACATTTTCTGTTGTGTCCATGCCTGTTGTAAATGCCTTTTATTCTGCATGTATACAAGTTCAACTATTAAGTGGGTAGGGGGAGTACACAAGATTCTTATTGATTACAATGTGCTACTAGACTTAGGCCAAACTTGTTTGTTCATTTCAGAAAGCAAAAACAACAGTTATATTGTGTCCCAACCTTCTTTGCACAGTGTTGGTTTCCAAATAGATCCTAATGCCTATGCTAGTGAGAAATAATTTAAACATAAAATGGTAAATCATTGGTATGATTACTCTTTGAGCACCAGATGGTGTTTTGGGCACTGGTCAAGCAAAAAACCAATGGAAGCATGTTTTCTCTTCTGATAGCAACCAGCTTAATTTATCATATGACTAACAAGAAAAGGCAGGACAAATATGGGTTGTTGTTTTTTTTTTAACACACATGCCTTGGAGATCACTATGTACAAATATATACAAGATCAATATCAATTTTAGCTTCAAACTATACTTGAGTGCAGGTAAATAATAAGATACCTAATTGGTGAAAGCAATTTTTTCACAATTACATAGTTAATTGGGGTTGAAAGAAAGAGGACTGCCCACCAAGTTCAACTCTTTATTGTAACTGCAGTATTGCAGTATTGCTGCATTGTGTTTAATTTAAAAAAAAAAAAAAAAAAAATATATATATATATATATATATATATATATATATATATATATATATATATATATATATGTGTGTATGTGTGTGTGTGTGTGGCTAAAAAAAACCTAGCAAATAATCTAGGCAGCAATGTGATTCTTGGGATGACAAAAGATTTTTTTTCTTCTCTTGAGATTTTATTAACTTCCACTGTGATGCAACATCAACACTTCTGTTCTTACATGTCTCTGTCGTATTGTGTAAAATGGAGTTTACACACAACTGTGGGCTCCAGTGGCTCTGCAACACATGAAATGCTCATTATTAAAACCTCCAGCAGGAATATACAAACAGACAGCAAGAGGTGTGTGGCGAAGGGCTCATCTAGCAGTGAACGTATTATATACAAAATGTAGAATTGTACCCGTTCATATATATTGTTTATCTGTACAAAGAGCCACATGAAACTGCATATTTGTACATTTAATATGAGAGGGAGTTTAAAGAAAAATTTAAATTTCAGCTGAAACATCTAATGGACTTCCTGATCACTGTGTGGTTACATGCCCTTTGGGCTGCCTTCAGCCTAGAGAATTCAGAAATCAGATATACGTCAGCTTTCTGTGTGTGTTACATACAATTTACATTTACTACTATTGTTTTATATCTTTGAAATGTACTGTGAATCGCAGTCTATTGTGTTGCACAGACACTGCATCCAAAGTTAGTGGAATATATTTAGATGCTGCTAGAACCAAGTCATTTCACAGTTAATAGTGTGAATGTGGTCATGAACTTACTCTGTAATATATTCTAGTTAAACTATGCTTCCATTGCAGCATGTATGTTACTTAAATGCAAGCAGATCGGTTCTCCAATGGTGTGTTTTAAACTTAAACCACTAGAAATCTATCATCCTGGATTTCCTTTAGTGATGGCTATTACATCGCAGCTTGGGTGAGACATACGAGGTTAGAGAACCTCCATTTAGGCGAAACAGTAACCTTTCGTTTTATTTAATACAGCGGATACTCTGAGAGTCCAATGATATGAAACTAAATAAACACAATTATATTTGTATATCACTCCGAATAACAAAGCAGTAAAGGTAATTGTTTTTATAGATGTGTTGTAAATAGGAGCTCTGCTATGAAGGCATTACAGACATTACAGCATTCAACTACTGAACTTCATCACTTTCATATTCAGCAATTATTAAACATTCTCCTGATCTGGGTATTTTTAGAAAAATCTTGTGCTAACCGCCACTATGCTCACAGCTCTGTAACCTCTGCCAGTCCCATGGCACAATATAATTATAGAATGCCTTGTGTGCAGTAGAAGAGGTGTGTCAAGCCATAGAAAGGCACAGATGGGCATGAAATAGAAGACATACAAAAATAATAAATGGTACAGCACAGTGGGAATAAATAACATATGGAAACTGATTTATGAACATTGGATTGTTGATTGCATGGTAAAACTAAGTCAGAGCATGCAAAAAATAAGCTCCATGGGTTTCAGGTCTTTAGGTGGCCATAGAAGCACAAATAATATTGTACAAAACAAATTTTCGTCCAATATTCGTTGCGTGCATGGTGGAAAAAGAGCCGCCTCTTGTAACTTTAAGAGCCAAACTTCCGGGTTTAAAGCCGGAAATTCGGCTCCGCTAGTGCAAAGAGCGCTCTAGCGCTCAATGCACTAGCGATACTGCCCCCTGAAACCCGCTCCGACGCTAATTTTTAAGCGCGGAGCGGGAGAGGAGGGGGCGGCATCTGGGCTCAGGCGGCAGCAGTCCCAGAATCGGCACTGGGGGCAACCAGTTTCATCTACACTTTTCTAATGAAGGAGTTCACACATACACAGTGTCTACTTAATAAAGCAAAGTGGTCACTAGGCACATTATCCAAGAAACTTATATCTGGGAAATAAAAACTATTTCTAGTTTGTCTCTCTGAATCACCCAGAGCCAGTCTTGTAAAATGAGATTACTTAGTTATATGTAAAGCGTTTACCATAAGTCTCTCATGCAGAGCCTGATCCTGACTTTAGTCTCGCTTATTAGCAAATCTTGTTAGCATTTCAAGGCGGCTCAGCACATGGGCCACTGAAGCTGTAATGCACTGAGATTACTAATTAACATCCATAAAAAGAATTATTCATGCTAAAGCTCAAGTTGTCATCGGTAGGGGTGACATTTTTCATAGATCCAAAGTGACAGCTAAAGGGTCGGTCATTTGTTAAGCATGGTTATATTATATAACAAGACCATGTTTAATGGTATAAAGGGTCAGCACAGCTGAATAAATAAAATCAATACTGTATATTTTGTATATGTGCTGCTGAATATGAGAACACCCACTGCCTGTATGCCATGCATGCTGTCATAAAAGCAATGTAGTTATTTAGAGAACTCATTTAGGGGCCACAGAGTGTATGGGTGATAGGTCATTTACCATTATTTTCTGGCATAATATTGTGTTTCCACTGGTATGCAGTGACTGGGTGTCATTATATAATTGTAGGACATCTTTACCTTATTATAATTGTAGTGAATATTTTTCTTACCCATTACATATACAGCACTGATGTTACACAAAGCTCAAGAGAAAAAGTTATGTTATTAATACGAGTCTCTAATTCTGTAAGGCTTACGGGTGTCAGTAGTAGTGATGAGCGAATTTGCACCGTTTCTCTTCGCCGGAAAATTCGCGAATATCGCACGAAATTTGCGAAACAGCGAAAAAAAAAAAAAAAAAAAAAAACAGCGGGTGTTTCGCAAATTTATTCGCTGGAGGCGAATCGCGCAAATTTGCCGCGAATTCGCACCTGGCGAATTAATTCGCCCATCACTAGTCAGTAGAGACAACGTCCTTCACTTTACATGGTTGGTAATATACCATTAACTATATCATGGTACCTCTATTGGTTAAAGTAGGTAGAGAGTACCAAAAGCAAACTCCTAAGTATTCCTCCTATCCCCTACTTAGCCCTGAGTTTAAATAAATAAATGAACCTTGGATAGACCCGTAACTATTGGGGGGACTTTGACTCTAACCTGCTTCACTGCAGTATTTAGTTAATAATACCATAGCTTCTGGTGTGAATTAAAAAAATATATATATTATGTACTGGTAACTTGATAAACGTAGTCAAAATTCGTGACTGGTTAATGTATGACTTGAACAGTTCATTCAACTGAAACAGCATTGAAACTAGAAATGATAAAATGTAAATCCATTCTTTAAGGGGGTTATTTACTAAAATCTGAAAATGTCTCATTATTTTAGTAAAACCACTTTGATCAAACTCCCATCAACATTTTTACCTTATTTATCAATGAATTAACTTGAAAAGAATTTGGTGCGGGAAAAGATTCGCTAAAAATGTGAAAAATCGGAAGCATGCAATTTTTTGGGGATTTGACGCTGTGAAAACTCAATTTTTTTTGGATTGTCACACAAAAACCAGGAATTATTCTGATTTTTGTATGAAACCCAGCATAGATCAGGATATCTTCCAATTGTAAAATGGACATCTGATATTGACTTCTAAATGACCTTGGTGGATTTGAGATGGAGTACTTTTTTATTCAGACTTTTAGCCGACTTTTTAATGAATCTCAAAAAATGCAAAAAAAAATTTCTATGAAAAAATTGTGTTTTCCCCTTTAAAACTCTGACCAGAAAAAAATCAGACTTTTGTAAATATACTTCAGTCAATTTAATAAATAACTCCATGGTGTTGGCATTTAAATGTCATCTATTTGTTAGCGGCAACTGGTCACGGTATTAGTATCCCCCTACTAGCAATAAGGAGAAAAGTAGGGGCCAGTAACTGTGTCCTGAATCAACTTTTGTTCAGTGTTTATGGATGTGGTGCTATTTGTTCTTTTTGGGATAGATAGATAGATAGATAGATAGATAGATAGATAGATAGATAGATAGATAGATAGGATCGATAGATAAAAAGACAGACCGACCCACAGACAGACAGACAGACAGACAGACAGACAGACAGATAGATAGATAGATAGATAGATAGATAGATAGATGATAGGTAGATAGATAGATAGATAGATAGATAGATAGATAGATAGATAATAGATAGATAGACAGACCCACAGACAGACAGACAGATAGATAGAAAGACAGCAGACAGACCGACAGACAGACAGACAGACAGATAGATGATAGATAGATAGATAGATGATAGATAGATAGACAGACAGACAGACAGACAGACAGACAGACAGATGATAGATAGATAGATAGATAGATAGATAGATAGTAGATAGATAGATAGATAGATAGATAGATAGATAGATAGATGATAGATAGATAGATAGATAGATAGATAGATGATAGATAGATAGATAGATAGATAGATAGATAGATAGATAGATAGATAGATGATAGGTAGATAGATAGATAGATAGATAATAGATAGATAGATAGATAGATAGATAGATAGATAGATAGATAGATAGATAGATGATAGGTAGATAGATAGATAGATAGATAGATAGATAGATAATAGATAGATAGATAGATAGATAGATAGATAGATAATAGATAGATAGATAGATAGATAGATAGATAGATAGATAGATAGATAGATGATAGATAGATAGATAGATAGATGATAGAAAACATCACAAAACAAATCTACATAAGTCAAATTTCAAATTTTTCCCCTTTTTTGAGTCAGCACAAGAACAATAAATAAGGCAGAAGTTAATATTTTGGCATCTATTGATGCAACTGTTTGTATTTGAAGAATGGAACGTAAAGAATTACAGCCTCTGTATATTACATTTGTGACATGAGGACCGAATACAGATTTCCCCTGGAATTCCACTACTTGTGATTCAGGACACAAAAGTTGGCGCACTTGAGGATGCTCAATGCTAGAGGATGCTCAATGCAATGCCTTCCATTTTACATATGGGCGATAGAGCTCCAGCGCTTGTGCCAATAATAAATGAGTTATTGGATGTCTTCCTCACTGATTTCATCAAGGTTCCTGCCCAGGTCTTCTTGTGCTACATTTTCATCCCCTTCAGTCTGTCCAAATAAGGCTGATTCTTAAATATGTCTGTCTCCTGCTTAAGTAGCATCTGGCCTCTTGCAAAGAAAACTCCTAGTTATATACAGTATAGAAATAAACAGACTTATTAGGATTGTGATTCATATGAAATATAGCTGATTAGAAAGAGAACCTTGAGTTCAAAAATAACAAGCTGCTACATGATGCTGCCAGTTCTAGGACTACAAATAGAAGGTTTATAGATGCGGGTTCATAGAAGGTCTATGAATGAGAGTCAGGTTTAATTATAGTATTCTGTGCAACTCATTTTACACTGTTCTATGCAAGTGAATTCAGAGTAGTTGTTATTATTTATGAGCTTGTAAATAATGATAATTTGGAAAGAATGCTATCCATCTTTCCATAGGGTTGAGGTAGCTAGCATAGTTGTGCTCCATGCCGCTTGGTGCCAGGACCACTTTGTCAGCCCTGCCTCTTGTTCCAAATTGAGCACTGTGCACTATACAAAAAATCAGGTACACACATTATTTTGAAGTGTGCTGGAAGTGACAACAACTGTGAGAATTTTGACACATTGGCCCTACTTCAGGGGTTTGGCTAAAATTCAAAAATCCGGGTCAGAATTAGAGATGCATGAGTTAATAACTGCCAGAGTTGCAATATCCAAACTCTGGATCTATTATATCACAGTATGATAAGACTCAAAGGTTTCCAGTCCATTGTTCTATATTGTATTTACTATATTATTAGTATATTATGCATTTGTAGCTTAGCTTACATGAACTCTGTTCACATAACTTTGCTAAGCCTCCTTACAATAAAATCAGGCTTGATATATCAACTTATCTTTGTTCAGAGTTGTTTGCTGTTGTCTGAAACCATGGCATGGTCTTCAACAAATTTTTGTGTGAAAACTGTAAAAAAAAATACCCAGTGCTACGGTTTTTATGGGATTTCCACTTACAGCAATATGGGGCATCAGGGAGTGTTATCTCATCTGGGCTTACATCCGTAATATAAAAATGGATGTTTTTTTTAATCATCAATTCCAGACATTGAAAGTATTTGTTTTTGCTGTACTATGACCTGACATTCTGGGGTTTGGATAGCTTTAACTTAATGAGTCCGTTTAGGATTTTCATACTGCTGTATCTCCAAATATGGGGTGATTCAGGAAAAAATGTGCCAACCCCATTATATCAGTTCCTGGAGATGGCATAGCAAACTTAAAAAAAAGTAAACTGGGTCACTATCATGGGTCATTTTAATAGAGAAATAATTGATTGCGTTAATTTTTGGCTGTCGGAGTCAATAACCCTTATTTGTAAGCTGGAAGGAGGCAGAAGATGAAGGGAAATAATTACCAACTATTAAAAATAATTAATGACTACATTTATTAAAGTACGATTTTTTCTGGTCGGACTTTTGAAGGGGAGAAACACAATTTTTTTATAGGAAAAAAACTTAAACAGAGGCTGTAATTCTTTAAGTTCCTTTCTTCAAACACAAACAGTTGAACCAATAGATGCCAAAATATTAACTTTTGTCTTGTTCATTGTTCTTTTCTAACATATTGTGTTGGCTCAAGGGGGAAATATGTGGTTGGGGGAATTTAACTTCGAATTGTTTTGTGATGTTTTCTATCTATCTATCTATCTATCTATCTATCTATCTATCTATCTATCTATCTATCTATCTACATATCTATCTGTCTGTCTGTCTGTCTGTCTGTCTGTCTGTCTATCATCTATCTGTCTATCTATCTATCTATCTATCTATCTATCTATCTATCTATCTATCTATCTATCTATCTATCTATCTCTCTGTCCAGTGTCGGACTGGGACACCAGGGGCGAACCCAAAAACCTTATACCAGGGGCCCACTCTCAGTACTATTATTCTTTCTCTCCTCACAGAACCTCTTTTCTCATAGTCTCTTTTCTTTACATACTATAATCTATTAATCCATCTATTTAGTTTCTTTGTTCTCATAGAAATTGATAATGACCATGAAATAGGCCAAATGTTTAGAAGCAGGAGGGCCCACTGATATTTGGCCCACCGGGAGTTTTCCTGGTATCGCTGTGGGCCAGTCTGACACTGTATCTGAACAAGAACAAATAGCACCACAGCTGAAACATCCATAGACACTGAAGAATCGTTGGTAATATATACTGTAAAACAAAGGTGGCAATTACATTTATATTTTTATGTAGATTCCACTGTATCCTATTCCCCTGGAATTTATTCAGCAGGTTTGGGTAAAACTGCCACTTTATAAGAACCTCATATTATTTGCACATCCTTTACAAAATAGAATTTGTATAGGGGTTTATTTTATAGAAAACAGGATTTTTACCAGACCTATGAAATCAATGTATTATTACTGGTCCCTAGTCTGATTTTTTTCTGGTCAGAGATTTAAAGGGGAAAACATAGTTTTTTCATAGAAAAAAAAAACTAAAATTTTTTGAGATTTATTAAACCTCGATGTTGTTAAAAGTCGGAATAAAAAGTACTCCAACTCAAACCTGCCAAATTCATGTAGAGTCAATGGCAGATGTCCCTTTGACATTTTCAAGATATCCTGATCTGAGATAGGTTTTGTTCAATAATCTGAAGACTTTGTGGTTTTGGGCGTCAGATCTGAAAAAGTGGCAGTTTTCAGGGACAAACCTGAAACAATCATAAGATTTGGATTTTTTCACGATTTTATCAAGTCTTTTCCCGCACAAGAAAATTGTGGGGAAAAAAGGAGGAAAAGTCAGATTGATTTTAATAAAATAGTGAGTAAATTTCGTATTTTGCTAAATAACCCCCTTACTATAAATATACTAGAAATAACACTCGATAACATACTAAAAGTTAACATAGGTGCCCTGATTCATGGCATGTTGTGTGGCCCCAGACAAATCTGCGCTACTGCAGTCAACAAAACAACGCTGGTTTCCTTTCTACTGGTCATTGCCATGCAAGGAAACTTCAGGCTACCTGAGAAACCTGAAGGGATGTGTTGTTTCCCCACTGGCTACTTATATTATTGCCTCTAGGAAAGCATTTTTAAAAGATTAGTTGCCCTCGGTACCTCTGATTTGTCATGGGTAACTAATGTCCTAGTCCATCATCACCCTAATGGTGAACCATCGCTTTAAAAATAGCTCCTCCCATTGACTTATATTTAAGCCTATCAGGTTTTTGTATGTCAGATTGCTTCATTCAAATTTCAAATATATTCAAGTTTGGAAAACTTGAATTCGAAAAATACGAGATTCCTTTTTTTGCAGCCATTTGGACATGGATGCTATTTAAAATATCAATAAATCTCTGAATGTCATTCTAGCAAAAAGCACACAGATTTGTTAGAATCCCAAAGCAATTCCTAGAATAAACTTTAGCTGGTAAGATCAGCATATTGAAACCTCAAGATCAAGTCACACGCATAACTAGCGATGGACGAATAAATCGCCAGCCACTAATTCGAAATGAATTTCTGTGTTTCGCCACAAGCAAGTTAATTAATTACTTAATTAAAACTGTGGCAACAAATCGCCAGCAAAGAATCCGACATGCCAAAAAAAATGGACTTTAATGCATGTGGACGAAATAGTCGCGCATATAACGATTGTCGCATCAAATTTGAAACTCGCGTCAAAATTGCCACACATTTTGATGCCCTTTGACTTCAATGCATTTCGCAACATTTTTTGCCGTTTCGCGAATTTTTCGGCACAGATTCGCCCATCACTACTCATAACTCCGTTCACCTCTGTGAAGTCAAATCTGATTTTTACTTGGAATACTGCCACTTCTTTTTAAACTGAGTCTGTATTTCCCTTTGGAGAATTTGGTAAAAAGGTGAGTGTACAGGCATTGGTTGACTGTCCTGTATATACCATTATCATTAGTCTACCTTTTTATAGTACAGGTATAGGATCCCTTATCTGGAAACCCGATATTCAGAAAGCTCCAAATTACGGAATGGCTTCCATAGACTCCATTTTATCCAAATAATCCAAATTTTTCAAAATGATTTCCTTTTTCTCTGTAATAATAAAACAGTAGCTTGTATTTGATCCCAACTAAGATATAATTAATCCTTATTGGAAGCAGAACCAGCCTATTGGGTTTATTTGACGTTTACATGAATTTCTAGTAGACTTAAGGCATGAAGATCCAAATTACGGAAAGATCCGTTATCCGGAAAACCCCAGGTCCTGAGCATTCTGAATAACAGGTCCCATACGTATACAGGAATTCCATTTTATGGATGAAATTCCTAGCCATCAAATGAATGTGCTGCTACACTAACTGACTCTTAAACATCTCAGTGTAATATTGCACTTTCTTCCTGTTTTTACTAATATGATTGGGATTTAACATACAACATGGATATCATATATAAGCTCCACAATAGACTAAATATCATGGCATTGCCATTGAGTACAGTCATTGTCATTTAGTTTGCTCCATTTAACTTTAATCTAAAAGCTTTAGAAGAATATTTAGCAGAATATTGGATTCCCGGGAAGTGAGAGGGGACCTTTGTATTATAAATACACTTGAAAATCAAAATATTAAAAAACTAATCCATTGTATCCTTGGAGACAAATTCTTTTAAAATTGCCTGGTAATTGTCTGTACACAATTCATCTCATTTTAAAAAAAAAAAAAAATCACAAGCTGTCAATTTTCCTTGCTCAGAAGACACCATTTTCTCTGTGACTATGAAATCGAGAGATTTATTAACATAAATTTAAGAGGAAAAGGAATGGGAGTTTCTTTTGTAAAAAAAAAAAAAAGCTGTTTTCGATGGCTATGGTCTGAACTCACAAAAGAATTCCACCAAGAATAGGCTCATTTAGCTTTTGTTAAATCTCCATATTCCATCTTACTCCGTTTTTTATGCTCATAATATTTTAACAGGAGAAAAGAATTATTTTAGCAGGGCAATTATAGCACAGATTCAGTTCCCTTCTTCAGTAATTGCCTGACTAATGCGTGTGCTCTAAATTGAGTTTAAAACTGACCCTGTACCCCATTAGTCACATTACTAACAACTCCGTGGGCCTGAAAATTTAACCCATCAGATGCTCAACATGGACCTATTTATCCTGTTAAACGTATTATTGTCATTACTCATTAATCTCTTTGTGTGACATAAATCCTATTATACAGCCTCATTGTCATTAGATCACTTTTGCTCATGAGACTGTTAATTTAACTTAACAACGCCAGCCTTATTAGGTTTGCATACAGTGGTCTGAAAGTCTACGCTGTCAAAAGTATTAGGCAAGTTTACAGTGTGATGATGGGCGAATTCACATTTATATTTTGACGCCGGTAACTTTAATGCTATTGGACAAAATAGACGTGTGTCAAATTGTCACCGGCGTCAAATTTGACACCCACGAATTGACGCCGGCATAAAAATTTGCATTTTGTGAATTTTTGCCGTTTCACATATTTCACGGGAAATTTGCAAATTTGTTTTGTCCCGAAACGGGACAAATTCGCCCATCACTATTACAGTGTTCATGGAAGTAGCTATATAACCCATTAAACAAGGTACAGGTATGGGATCTGTTATCCAGAAACCCCTTATCCAGAAAGATCCAAATTACGGAATTGCTGTCTCCTACAGACTCCATTATAATCAAATAAACCAAATTCTTGAAAATTATTTCCTTTTTCTCTGTAATAATAAAACAGTTCCTCTTAATTGATCCAGACTAAGATTTAATTAATCCTTATTGGCAGCAAAACCAGCCTATTGGGTTTATATGTTTACATGCTTGTCTAGTAGTCTTAGGGGCAGATTTATCAAGTCTGTAATCAAGTATCGAGTTTGTTAAAATTCCCATAAACTCCCATGAACTTGAAATTTGAAAAAAAAAAACCAATCGAAATTTATTAAAAAATTTGAATTTTTCAAAATCGGGTGAATGAGATCGACCCGCAAACTCGAATCGAATTTGTATCGAATTCGCATTCTCTGAAAAAACTCTATTTTCAGGATGGCTGCAAACTACTCAAAATTGATCCCAGGATGTCCCCCATAGGCTAAAACAGCAATTCAGCAGGTTTAAAGTGACGAATAGTCGAATTTGAATTCTTAAAGGGCCAGTACATTATACATTTCGAAAATCTAATTTTTTTAAAAACTCGAATCAAATTTTAACTATTCCCTAGTCGAATTCCACTTAAAATAAACTCGGAAATTCGAATTAGAAAATTCGAATTTTCAGTTCGCCCCTTGATAAGTCTCTCCCTTAAATTATGAAGATCCAAATTATAAAAAAAAATCCAATATCCGGAAAAACCCAGGCCCCGAGCATTCTGGATAACAGGTCCCATACCTGTATTACCATTTGATCTCTTTGCTCCTATATAGCACTATCCCGTAAACATATGTAACTGCTGTAAGGCCATTTTCCTTCTATCTAATTAGACATGTCATTGTATTAAAGCAGGATTTAGGGGCATGTTTACTAACATTGGAGATAAATATCTGGAGATATTTCTGGAGATGTT
This sequence comes from Xenopus petersii, assembly GCA_038501925.1. NCBI lineage: Eukaryota > Metazoa > Chordata > Amphibia > Anura > Pipidae > Xenopus > Xenopus petersii. The sequence continues at coordinate 22,018,935 of CM076687.1, read as the reverse complement.
GCCCATGGCAACCAATCAGCAATTAGATTTAAACAGCCACAGCCAAGTTAGAAAACAAAAGCAAAGATCTGATTGGTTGCTATGGGCAACATCTCCAGAAATCTCTCCAGATATTTATCTCCAATGTTAGTAAACATGCCCCCTAGACTCCTAAATCCTTGAAAAAAAAAAAACTGTTTATATGAGATTAGATGCGCTAATGAGTTTTATCTTTCACAGTACGGAGATCATGTGCAAACTACGCCTACTGCATCTCTGCAAGTAAATTTAATGTTGATTGATGGCTACAGCATGTCATAGTCTGTCTTTTTCTCATATTATTTGTCTTCTGTCAGTATATTGGTGACATGAGAGACCCTCGCTTGAAGAGGATTATAAATCATAAACACTGCTGTCATTTTTGTACCTCCTAACTTGCAGAGAGATAAGCAGCTGTAGTCTGGAGTCAATTTGCTTTGCTTATTGTGATTCTTTGTGCTGCCGGCACACAAACTCAGGTGAGTGGTTTTTAATACACTTATCTATTTAAAATTGTAGTTCTTTGTAACGTATGAAGAAAGTGCCATTCTTCACAGTACTATACAAGGGCAATATATAAAGTTGAATTGTTTGTTAGGATGAAAGCAGGCCCAAAATCAGAGCTAAACTACATGGTTGACTTTGTAGGATGAACAGATCGCCTCCTACAAGTTGGATGTAGTGGCGTGGGTCAAAATATAATGGGACTGATAAAAAGAAATCTGATTTTCGAAACTGCTTGGAAGTAGGGATGCACCGAATCCAGGATTTGGTTCGGGATTCGGCCAGGATTCGTCCTTTTTCAGCAGGATTCGGATTCGGCAGAATCCTTCTGCCTGGCCGAACCGAATCCGAATCCTAATTTGCATATGTAAATTAGGGGTGGGGAGGGACATCACGTGACTTTTTGTCACAAAACAAGGAAGTAGAAAATGTTTTCCCCTTCCCACCCTTAATTTGCCTATGCAAATTAGGGTTCGTATTTGGTTCGGTATTCGGCCGAATCTTTCGCAAAGGGTTCGGCCGAATCCAAAAAAGTGGATTCGGTGCATCCCTACTTGGAAGCTTTGCCATCCAACATTGGGTGTTAGAAGGGGACATTGCATGCTGCGTCTGCTGAGATAAAATCTGATGGTGTTCGAAAGACTTAAGGGTTTGTTGACTAGCACAGCAGCAATGGGCAATTCACATTATTCCCCACATTGAGTTGCATGTAAAACCATTTTCATTACTGAAACTTGATTGGTGCTTAGCCCCAGTCCTTCCTGTCTTCCATTTCAAATCAGCCACTGCTGCACCTATTAATACAGGGGAACCCTGGAGACACCTCCTCATGGGTGTCCGCAGAAAATTTTCCAGGGTGGGGCAAGGAGGCATCTGTGGGCGGGTATGTGAGATAGGTGGGTGTGTCACTGCCATCAGGGGGTGGAGCTATGCCACGGCGATCGGCCGATCGCCGGGTCAGTCAAGGGAATCCTGCACAGTTTCCCTAATTTGAAAAACCATCCAGGAAGTTTTGACCCGGGCAACCCTTCAAAATACCGGTTGTCTGACAAGTGGCAACCCTAGTTCACACAAAGATGGCAAAGTGGCAAGTTCATGTATAAATACCCCCAGAACTCACAAACAGATGGCACAGGGGCAAGTACATGTATAAATACCCCCAGAGCTCACAAACAGATGGCAGTCATGGCACAGGGGCAAGTACATACATAAATACCAGCAGAACACACAAACTGATGGCACAGGGGCAAGTAATTGTATAAATACCCCCAGAACTCACAAACAGATGGTACAGGGGCAAGTACATACATAAATACCAGCAGAACTCACAAACAGATGGCACAGGGGCAAGTAATTGTATAAATACCCCCAGAACTCACAAGTACAAGGCTGCAGACTGCAATAGATAGGGCTTTCCTTCCTTCGTTTTCTCCAGCGCTGCAATCTGTGCTACTAGCCAATCAGATGCTCCCCGGCTGCTCTCTCTCTGTGTCACAGCTGAAGTAATACGGTCCAGCAGCACTGTGACAAGGGAGGGGGGAGCGAGCACCTAGGGAAGGAGCTAAAAGAAAACTCTGCTGCACAGAAGAAAAATCTTCGAGGGATCGCGACAGAAACCACAGTAAGCTGGGGCCAATGCACGAACAGGTGGAAACTTATGTGCACAGTCCCGGGGGGGGGCACTGCCCCCTCTTGCCCCCCTCTGTGGACGCCCATGCACCTCCTGACAGTTCCCTGCATGATTTGCATCACCGCAGTTCAGTGCAGTTGTGCAAACAGAATAGGGTGCAAACATTTACTTGCAACCGCACCAGAACTGTTGCCAGGCAGATAATATCTGAGAACTGCTCCCTATTTGGATCGAAACACATGTGCAACTGCATATATTTTGGTAAATCAGATGTGCCCCTATTCCCCACAAAAACATGATTTCAAAATTGCACTTTGCTCACAGCACTTGCAGACATAGGGCTAATGGTACGTCTTCTTCAGATCTGCCATGAAGAGAGGAAGCAGATGCGACAAGACGGATGCGCCGAATGTAATGTACGTGATAGGAAAGTCAGACCTACAAGCTGCTTGCATCTGACTGCCTGATGTAAACACCACAGGTTGCGTCTTCGTCTGAAAGTCGTGTTGTATGCTTGCAGCTTGTAGGTCCGACATTCCTATGATTAAAATTGCAGATTGCATGAGGATTGTGTTGTTTCTGGTATACAATGCCATAGTGTATCATAGTTTGGCACAAGTCTGTTATGGCTATTGGTGCAGCCTAGAAATACTGCCATGTTCAAGCATCAACATGCAACCTTGGCATCTATTTTAATGCACCCCTTTTAATCCCTCACTTTGGTAAATGGACTACAGAGCCCTTTAACTCCACCTGCTCCATTGCAAATGATATAAGAGTTAAACACTCCACACTGTAATGGCAGGCGCAGAACAAAGTGGTCTCCTGAAACAATGCCTGTTTTAGGCATGCAAGAAATACAAGGCTCCCACTGCACCTTGCATCTGTTGACACTCCTCTTAGTTTCTATTAAATGAAGAAGGCAACTCTTCCCATATGCTGCACACTAAATGGCATGGGCAAGTAACATCTTCTTATGTGATTTTTACTGTCTGGAGCAAACAATTGATTCAGGAGCTAGAGTTACAAATTGTGGGGGAAAAACAAGGTTGTCAAGACCTGCTTTTTGCACATAAATTGCCCAAAAAACCCCCACAAAGGAACAGCCGTGGATTTAGCATGATGCTTATTTATTATTAACCTCAGTTATTCTGACACTTGGGGGCCGATTCACAAAGGGTCGAATATCGAGGGTTAATTAACCCTCGATATTCGACTGGGAATGAAAATCCTTCAACTTCGAATATCGAAGTTGAAGGATTTTGCGCAAAAACTGTGAACGATCGAAGGATTTTTACTTCGATCAAACGATTAAATCCTTTGAATCAAACGATTTGAAGGATTTTAATCTAACGATCGAAGGATTATCCTTTGACCAAAAAAACTTAGGAAAGCCTATGGGGACCTTCCCCATAGGCTAACATTGACTTTGGTAGCTTTTAGATGGCTAACTTTTTTTAAAGAGACAGTACTTCGACTATCGAATGGTCGAACGATTTTTAGTTCGAATCCTCCGATTCGAAGTCGTAGTCGTAGTCGAAGGTCGAAGTAGCCCATTCGATGGTCAAAGTAGCCAAAAAAATACTTCTAAATTCAACGTTTTTTACTTCACTCGAAGTTAGTGAATCGGCCCCTTGAAGTAATATAGCAGGTGAGTTTACTTTTAGGTCCAATTTATCCCTTTGAGCTGTGCACTACTGGGCACAAATTGTATGGAAATACATATGTCTGTAATTCTAAGCCACCAACCTCTCTGTGCCTGTAGTTTTTTAAAGTGCACACAAAAGATAATTTTTGTGAACCCTGCCAAAAAGAAATTATAAGGAACGCTGTGCACGTCTGTTACTCAACTAGATTGTGCTGCATTATTTCATGAGTCACAATGACAAGTGCAAAAAAATATAAACAACCCAACAGAAATTGCCTCAGTTAAAATTAGAAAATGATTTTACAACTATTGGAAATCTTTATGTAATGTATATTCTATATATTTTTTTTGGGAAGGGATCTCCTTTAATATGTTGGACTGCAGCCAGTGAGACACAGTTATCTATTATTAGTTTGCTAAAAAAAATTCTCATAATTCTCTCCCTTCAGGCATTTTACAAATTCAAACAATCCTATCATTTGAAACAACACATCAGAGTGTTAATCCAGTTACATGCCTGATATTTACTATGCAGAACTTGCTCCAACTATATTACAATAATCTTGCAAGGATATACTGCAATTAATCATATACAGTTATTGTCAGTGGGATGGAGGATGCTCACCCTGCTTCCAAGCAGTCAAAGGGTTGCCAGTCTTATACATTTAAGGGAAAAACAATGTCTTATATCAAAGCTGAAAATAACTTACATTTTAAATATCAGTATGTGAGTGTCCATTGTATCATGCGCTCCCTCCAATACACAACCTTGGGTACAAAGTCTCCTGCCAGATGTTGCACTGTTATAAGATTTGTTGTATACACAACTACCAGCTAAAAACCAGCTGAAATATGTCTTCAGCCTTAAAGTCATTCTGACCCTCGAGATGAAATTGCTGCCCATATCAATACACTTAACAGTATATTTGCACATCACTCACACAAAGAAGGCAGATTTATTGCAAATATGGTTAAAGGGAAACCCATATCTGACTGTATGAAATGCATCTGATATGAGCACTGGAATTATCCAGCAGCTTTGTGTTGCAACAATGCTCATTGCTTTGACTTTTATGGCACACTTTGCTTGAAATGTATGAGGAAGATTTCACTGATTTATGTGTATGAGCTGCTTACAAAGCATCAGGAAAATGCCAGTTTTCTGATGCTGTTCACATTTCCACTGCTTTTGAAGTAAGACAGACTGAACAACATTTACATTGTAATAGTTCTTTCTTAAAGGGGAAAATAAGCTTCCCTTGAATTAGCTCATTCAACTGAGCTCTTATATTAGGTATACCTCTGAGAGTTAAGAGAGGAAAACAGGGAACTGTTCTGGTGTTGCTCTGCTCAGGAAAGAGATGGGAAAGCTCTTCTGAGGTTTCTGATCTCTTTGGCCGATGATCAGCAGCTTGGAAGTTCATTGTTACAAAATGTATTAATAAACATATTATACATAGGGGGAGTAGAAGTCATTTATTACATGCAGAGTAGGGTTTAAAGGAACAGTTCAGTGTAAAAATAAAAAACTAGGTAAATAGAGTTTGTGCAAAATAAAAAATGTTTCTAAAATAGTTAGTTAGCCAAAAATGTAATGTATAAAGGCTGGAGTGACTGGATGTCTAACAGAACAGAACACATCTGTTCAGTGAGTTTGCACTTGATCCTCAGCATTCAGCTCAGATTCAAAAGCAAACAGTTATGACCCATGTGCCCCCCCTCAAGTCACTGATTGGTTACTGCCTGGTAACCAATCAGTGGAAACCAAGAGAGCTGCAAAGCAGGAAGTAGTGTTCTGGCTATTATGTTAGACATCCAGTCACTCCAGACTTTATACATTACATTGTTGGCTAACTAACTATATTAGAAACCATTTTTTATTTTTCACAGGTTATCTATTTACCCATTTTTAATTTTTACACTGAACAATTCCTTTAAAAGTTGTTGATTTTACTTGAATAAATAAATACAATAAATATAATGAATAAATACAATGCCACTAAACAATTTCAGAAATTCCCAGTTATATATTTAGATGTACATCAGAAGCCTTCCTGTCCTAGAAGGCTTGTAGGCCATGGCAAAATGTCTCTGCAAAGTGCAGCACTGTCTAATTCACTAACAGAATAACATGTATTTGGGTAGAATATGTACAACAGAGCACACAACATTATTAAGTATAGTTATATAAACATTTTTTATTTTGCATTAGGTATCTATTTAACAAGTTTTTATTTTGTAGCTGAACCATTCCAGGCAATCTGACCCGTTTTTTCTCTGCTCCCTGGCCTAAACGAAGAAAGGTGCGCAATCCCTGCACTCCAAAATGGAGAGCTGCATTTGAATTCACGACTGACAGGCAAGGGGGCAGCATGTAAGTCTCACCCATCCCACCTATTAAGATGTGCATGTTAAAGTGATACTGTCATAGGAAAAAAACATATTTTCAAAATGAATCAGTTAATAGTGCTGCTCCAGCAGAATTCTGCACTGAAATCCATTTCTCAAAAGAGGAAACAGATTTTTTTATATTCAATTTGAAAATTGAAATCTGACATGGGGCTAGACATATTGTCAATTTCCCAGCTGCCCTAAGTCATGTGACTTGTGCTCTGATAAACTTCAATCACTCTTTAGTGCTGTACTGCAAGTTGGAGTGATATCACCCCCTATAATAAAGAATATTTTAATTTCTATAGGGCTATAGCCCTGTACATTAAAACAATGCATCAGTGGAACACACAGTAAAAAGGACCATAGTAAAATAAACGCAGTGCTAAATGTTATACATGTTACATATGAGAAAAACAGTGAATCATAAAAAACATACAGTACTTTAACATATTTGAGTGACTATAAAGGGAAAAGTATTTTGGAGGGTTATTTTGGGGTTTTTCAATACAAGGGAGAAATATTTTGAAACAAAAATCGACAAATTGAGAAAAACTTGTGAAAACGTGTATATTAGTGTTGTGTTTGTAAAGCATGAATTTATGAAAAGGACAATCATTTTCTATAAATGACCTCCCAACATGTAAATGTGAAGATACTGATATACTGATATATTTAATTCAGTGGGACCAAAACATATTTTTAGTAGAAGAGATCACACATCAGCCCATAAAGACACTGTTTTCATATTCAAAGGAAAATCATTTGGCAGATCATATATTTTGAGGAGAGTCCATTGGCTATGTAGGTAGCTCCCACTGAATTCACTAGCGGCAAATCAGATTTTGAGTTGATGAAAATTTTTTTTACTGGGGACATATTCAGGGAAACCATTTTATCATTCACCATGCTTCCTTGCACAGGTCATTGCTGTAAAAATTGCTCTAGTTTATCAGTTGTTTTTCTCAAGCACCTGGTCTTATTTCTCTCCTAATTTGAAGGCATAGCAGATATAAAACTGATTGAGTGTTATCCAGCCCTCCCCTGACACAATACAACTTGCTCTCTTCTCACTGCTAGCCATGGCTAGGTCAAACATTTCCCAGTGATCATTGGAGCAGATATTGAGCAGTTGATTAAACTCTTCTGCTTCCACCTATTATAAGCTCATGATTGACTCTTCTGCTTTCACTCTTAATCCTCCTTGGCTGACATATGCGTTATTCTCCATAACTAATGCTGTCTGAATTGCTAAGGGCCTATCTTTTCTATCAGGGCAGATTTATCATTGGCTGTCTGCATTCCCCTAGTCTCTAGAGCTTCTCTGAGTTATTCTGACAATGAAGACATTTTATAAAACTTGATATCACCTGTGAACTATATAAAATAATCTATTAACAAAATGTTTTATTTCAGGGAAATTAATAGTGCAGATCCCAAAAAAGAAATACAGGCATGGGGTCTGTTATCTGGAAACCCGTTATCCAGAGAGCTCTGAATTACAGAAAGGCCATTTCCCATACCTAATCATTCCAATATAATCAAATAATTCAAATGTTAAAAAATTATTGACTTTTTTTCTGTTATAATAAAACAGTATCTTGTACTTGATCCAGACTAAGATATAATTAATAGTGATGGGCTAATTCATCCCGTTTCGCTTCACCACGAAAACGGGCAATAAATCCGTGAAGCTCAAATTTTGACAATTTGCCGACATCAAAATTTACTCCGGCGACAATTTCGGCAACGGTGACAACTGAAGCCCATTAAAGTCAATGGGCGTCTGTTTAATTGTCGCCGGCGTCAGAACTGTCACTGACGCAAAAAAAATTTGACGCAGTCAAATTTTCATCTGCGATTTTTTGCTGCTAATTCACGAATTTATTTACCAGCGGCAAAACGCGGACATTTGCCGTGAATTTACGCCTGGCGAATAAATTCGCCCTTCACTAATAGTTAATCCATATAGGAAGCAAAGCCAGCCTATTGGGTTTATTTAGGGGCACATTTACTTAGCTCGAGTGAAGGATTAGAAGGAAAAAAACTTTGAATTTCGAATTTTTTTTGGCTACTTCGACCTTCGACTACGACTTCGACTTGGAATCGAACGTTTCGAACTATAAATCGTTCGACTATCCGACCATTCGATAGTCGAAGTACTGTCTCTTTAAAAAAAACTTCGACCACCTACTTCGCCACCTAAAACCTATCGAGGTACAATGTTAGCCTATGGGGAAGGTAGCCATAGGCTTTCCTAGCTTTTTTTGATCAAAGGAAAATCGTTCGATCGATGGATTAAAATCCTTCGAAACGTTCGATTCGAAGGATTTAATCGTTAGATCTAATGATTTTTCCTACGATCGTTTGAACAAACAAATTGTGGGAAATCCTTCGACTTCGATATTCGAAGTCGAAGGATTTTACTTCGACAGTCGAACCCTCTATATTCGACCCATAGTAAATGTTGCCCCTTAATGTTTACATGATTTTCTGGTCGACGATCCAAATTACAGAAAGATCATTATCCAGAAAACCCCAGGTCCTGAGCATTCTGGATAATAAGTCCCATACCTGTACTATGTCTCTTCATCAGTCAGAAAAACTGAATAAGAAAACATTACTTTTTCATGACATTTGTATTTCCACTGGAGTATTGTGACTTTAGTCCATTCAAATGTCCTTCTGGCACAAGTTACTGTATATCAGATGCAACCACTGAAATTGGAACCCAAAGACATTTCAAATAAACGTTGCATGTTGTATGCAGATATCAGGAGATTCCTGCATTTCATCTAAGGATGTTGAAGAAATAATTGGATTATACAGGAGTGCAGTTACTGTGGTTAAAGGAAAACTATACCCCCAAAATGAACACTTAAGCAACAGATAGTTCATATCATATTAAGTGGCATATTAAAGAATCTTACCAAACTGGAATATATATGTAAGTAAATATTGCCCTTTTACGTCTCTTGCCATAAACCACCATTTCGTGATGGTCTCTGTGCTGCCTCAGAGATCACCTGACCAGAAATACTACAACTCTAACTGTAACAGGAAGAAGTGTGGAAGCAAAAGACACAACTCTGTCTGTTAATTGGCTCATGTGACCTAACATGTATGGTTTGTTGGTATGTTTGTGAGTACAGTGAATCCTACGATCCCAGGGGGCGGCCCTTATTTTTTAAAATGGCAGTTTTCTATTTATGATTACCCAATGGCACATACTACTAAATATATTATTATGAAAATGGTTTATTTACATGAAGCAGGATTTTACATATGAGCTGTTTTAAGCAATATCTTTTTAGAGAGACCTACATTGTTTGGGGGGTATAGTTTTCCTAGGGTTGTTCAACCTGTGATTTAAAACTTGATAACAATTTGCCCAGAATATATGACGTCAGACATATAAGATGCCTCCACAACTTGTCTGTTTGAAAGCAATAAATGAATAACATGCAGTTCGTCAAGTTTCAGAAGAGAAAATGTCTCCCTTCCAAAAACATTAGTTCTACCATGATACCGTACGCTTCCCACCCTCACTAACACAGATCATTTTAGCTTTTTCTCAGTGTAATGGGCTAATGGACCCTTGCAGAGAAGGACTTTGATTTTATTTATAGCCCAGTGTAGACCACAGAGTTCTTTTCTATGGAAATGACACAATCTTTTATATACAGTAACTTCCAGGGATCCACATGAACAAGCTGTGTCTTCATTCTATTAACAAGCTCTCCAATCAAGCCATACAGATTAGGCTTTTTAAAGAATATCCATTTGTTTAATGAGGCATTTTAATTTGCCACTGAGGTGTGCAAGGTAATCATGAAACTCACACATTTCCTCTGATGTTTAACCCTAGTGTAGTTTCATGATATCATTTAACTGTACACTATGGTGATGCCTGTGAAGTGACTTATGAATAGCTTTGTGTTATTTCTTCCTTTTATTCAAACATTCATTGAATTCATTTCCATGATATTATAAATAGCAATAGCATGTTGTTTTTCTTCCTGTTTTCCAGGGCTAAATAGTCCATTTGCTTCTGTACATTTTGTCTTTCAACAAACATTTTTATTAAAAGCAGCTTTTTCCAATTTTCCTTTTGATTACAGACACTGAGGCATGCCTGTATGTTAATCCAACCTATACTTTACTGGTTTTGTGCAAACCTCATGCAAAAAACAGTTTTTTTACTCAGACACCTCTAGTGAAGGCAAACTATGTTAGAGGAGTAGCATCACCTACAGTAGTGGTTGTTGGCAATGGTCCTTGTTTTTGGTTCAAGACCACCTTGGAAAGGTACATTACTGACCCAGTCAAGGTACAATGAGGTCTGTTTACTAAAGTGCGTTAAAAATATTCGCACAATATATAGACAGAATTTTCGCCAAATAGGTTATCGCCAGTTTACTAACCTGCGGTAAATATAAATTTGCAAATTTTCTTGCGCAAGAATAATTGTTCGCCAGTTATCGCATTCGCTGAAAATAACGCTACGTACACATTAAAGCATGGTTTACTAAACAGCGAAATGTGCTAAAGACAAAATTAACGCCAGAATATTCGCAAACTTTTACCGCCACCTATGTAGTGGGTAAAAGTATTTTTTTCGCCAGAAAATTCTCAAGGGGCAGGAAATATCCCATAATACTGTTTTTTTTTACCCATCATTCTTTGCTGACAGGAGAGAGAGATCTCTGCTTCTGCTTCTATCTGGTGCAACAACAGCAGTTTCAGCTCAGAGGCGTATTATTGGCAGCGGCATCACAGTCCAAGGATTCGTCAGCCTCTACACTTTTTTTGGTTTCATTGTGATTGGCTACATTAAACTGTGCATTTCTATGAAGCAAAGAGATTGACTGGTATGATTTCTTGTTCGTATGATTCTATTGGCAGAAGGGTTTATATGATGCAGACATGTTTGATTGGTGTTACTCTGGTGATGTTGTTGGATGGTATAATCATCATTCAATAAAGTTTATGAGTTTTGAATATGCATTTCTGGCCATAAATGTCACAGTAAAAATTGCCATAATAACCGCCATAAAACAAGACTATTTTATAGCATAAATATTCGCAAAAACGTAATTTTTCGCCAGAAAATCTGCAACTCGCTAAAATTACCGCTAACGGAAGCTGGTTCGTTAACGTAGTTACCGCAAGTGATTGCAATGACTTCTGAGCGCATCGCTGTTTAGTAAACTTAGTCGCTTCGAAAATACTGGCGTAAAAATATTCTCAGCGATAACATGCGGAAACTTAAAGTCAGATTTACCGCACTTTAGTAAACGGACCCCAATGTGGCCAGTAATGATGAGTGCTTCCTTCTAACCGGCAATGAGACTGGAAAGTATTGGATTTGATTAGGGAGATATAAATATGGCCAAAAAGCTAATACTCTTAAAGGGTTCAACTTTAAGTTAACTTTTAGCATGTCATATAATGGCCAGTTCTAAGGTTCTAACTTTTCAATTGGTCTTCATTATTTATTTATTTATTTATTTATAGTTTTAGTAATAATTTGCCTTTTTCTTCTGACTCCTTCCAGCTTTCAAATGGGGGTCACTAACCCCCATCTTAAAAAAGCAAATGCTCTGTAAAGCTACAAATGGATTGTTATTGCTACTTGTTATTACTTTCTATTCAGGCCTCTGCCATAGATATTCCAGTCTCTTATTCAAATCAATGTATGGTTGCCAGGGTAATTTGGACCCTAGCAAACAGATTGCCAAAATTGTAAATTGGAGAGCTGGTGGATAAAAATCTAATATTTAAAAAAAACACAAATAATAAAAAATAAAAACCGATTGCAAATTGTCTCAGAATATCACCCTCTTCATCAGGAGTGCCCATACTTTACTAATTTGAGGTCTACTCTTAGTGATGTTGCCCCATTATAATTTACATCCATAAAAGCATTGTTAGCATCTATTAATCACCAGCTTAAGGTCTACTGGTAGAACTCAAAAGAACTCAAATGCAGTGATGGCCGAATTTATTCGGCAGGCGCGAATTCTCTGTGAATTTGCCCGTTTCGCCGCCAGCCAATAAATTTAAGAGTTTGCCACAAAAATTAGCCGTCGAAAATTCAGTGGCGGTGAAAAACGTTTTTCGACAACGCCGATGGTAAACAGATGCCGATTGCCCTTAATGGGCGCTGGCGTAAACTTTGACACAGGCAACCATTTTGACGTTGGTAAATTGTCGCAAACGTCAAAATTGCTAATTCGTGGCGAAGGGAAACGAGAGAAATTCGCCCATCAATACTCAAAAGTCAACAAACCCTTTAATTTCCATGGGGTTATGAAAAACAAGGCAGACAAGTGACAAATTACTATGTGGCATCTACTGTTCATCTTTATAAGCAAATGTCTTATTAGTTACTATAGGTGACTGCAGCTGAGCAAACTTTGTGCCTTTTATTGCATATGGAGATGAGAAGAGAGAGTTAGAAAAGGGAGATAGAAATGGGGGGAGATGGAAAAGTAACAGAAAAAATGAAAGTGTGGAGTAGAAATTCAAGAAAATTGATGGTAACAAAGTTAGAGCATATGGTAAAGAGTAAAAAGCAGCACAGAAAATATAATGGAGGGTGTAAACACTGGAGGAAGTGAGATGAAACAGTAGTGCATTCATATGAGAAAAAGAAGGGATGGGGAGAAAAAAAAAAGCATTGGCTCTAGGCAGCTTCTGTCCCACCCACTGCTCTAGTTAAGAGGCAGATTCCAATGTTTCCACATGTTTAATGCAATGTACTGTTGTCTATTGTTATTGATATGTTTTACTATTCTCTTGTGTCACAGCTTTAGGGTCTTTGCATAGACATTTCGTGCCCCCCTTTGCGGCATGGGGACTCCTGTTTATCGTGTTCCCATTTCGCGCTTGCTGATTTGTTCAGCAGCTGGCATAATGTGTAAGGTTGTTGGTTATTATGTTATTAATAATAAAGCCTTTATTCTTTCCAGCACAGTGTCAAGTGTCTTGTTTATTATACACCTGGCCACAGTGGGTATTTGTTAGGGATTTGGTCCCATTAGCAGCCAAGTAATGAGAAAGTGGAAGCTGCCTACATTGTAATCTTCTGTCCTTGTGAGAGTGAGAAGGCAGGGCAAAATGTGTAAAACATGAATCTCTCTTTTGACAATGAAGTGCAAAGATGCACAGCCTTTTATACCCCCAGAATCCTCTTTAGCTCTCAACATTGTGATCCTATACCGTTCCTTAATCTCAACATTCTCCCTTCTGTTACTGCTTTTGTCTGATAAAAAATGTAAAACACTCTCTTATACATGGGTTTGTTCTAATAAAATATAACTCATCAGCAAAGGGCTTAAAAAGATATAAATACCTCTACGTTTGACCTTTCATTTTCCCTTAGACACAGACAGACATAGGGGCAGGTTTACTAAAGGGCAAAGTGACTAACGCTGGTGAAGATTCGCCAGCGTTACCGTTTTCAAGGACTTCACCGATTTACTAACAGGCGCAGGCGTCACTTTGCTAGCGAAGGAGATAGACGCTAGCGGTGATGCACACTCTATCGACAGGCGAATTTTCGCTCTGGCGAATGGACGTTACTCCGCTAATTTACTAAGATGCGGATTTAACTGAACGTTACCTCTTTCACAAGACTTGCCTTCACCAGCTCAGACCAGGCGACGTGCACTGGAGTACATAGATCCTCCTCAATCTTCTGTTAATTACATCATATTTTTTAGTGGAAAAAGTTTCTAAGTCCAAAAAACGCTGGCGTCTTTTCCTTTTTTCAGAGTGATAGCCTGCAAAAGTCCTTAAATTTTTTTTTTTGGGTAACTGGGTTCCCCCATACATTTTCTAACATATGGAACAGAAACTATACAGTGGGCTCATGTGTAGGGCATTATAACAACTCTATTTTATTTATTAAGGTTCCCTGGACTTGTGTAATATAATGTATTTGCTGCAACATATACGTCCATTCAACTTCAAATTTCCCAACATATGTCATTTAGCCTGAGCGAAGACCTTTAACGAAGTTGCGCTAGGCAGAATTGAACGCTAGCGCATCTTTGCTTTGATTTGCTCGCATTGCGAAATTCACCAGCGTTCAGCGCCCTGGACGCATTTTATTAAATTAGCGTTGTCTGAGCCAATTTTTGCCTCGCTTAGTAAATTTACCCCATACTGTCGGACACACGTAACCTTCTCCACAGTAGCACGGGGGTATATGTGAATTCACATCCAACAAACAGTACCTTCTCCTGGCTAGCATATAGTATGTATTTTTTATGTTAACTATATTGTAAATACATTTGTTATTTTGTGTTTTAATGCATTTGTCATACAGGCAGTTTTTCTCATAAATCATTTGGAATATCAGATTATGTGGTACAGAAAAAAAATCCACCAACCAAACAGCAAAAAGATGGAATATATGGTTATAAAATATTACCCTGGACTATGAATCTGTTTTTTTATTTTTTTTTTATTTAATCCTCATACACTTTTTACTCTTGCCTTTTACATGTTGCAACTTGTTCTCTGTCATTAATTGAATATGATTTTGTAAAATTAAGACTTAACCCCCCCCCCCACCCACATTGAATGCATAATTGGGAATATGGTAATTGTCTTTATTATATGTAATCCGTCAGTCAGTACTAGCGTGTTATACCAAAGGAGACGTAATGGCATTGCACAAAAGACATATTATGTGGCTAGGTGTGGGTATATATCTAGCTGGAATATAATCACATTATTTGGTAGAACTGCTGTCTCAAACTCAGCTGCACTAAGAGTAAAAAGTGTAACCAAGCAAGAAAGCAGCATATGGCTTTTATGTGCTTCTCATGGTGCTATTGATGGAATGTAAATGCCCTGGGTAGCAGAATCCGATACAATCCCACTATGTCTATTTATACCTGACTGCACAATAGTTATTACTGAGACAGTAGAATGACAGTGTTAAAAATAGAGACTCTTTAATAAGAGCCAGGGCTCCAACCTTTGAAACCCCTAATATGCGACAGGTCACAGCCAGTAATGAAAAAACGATTACACAAATCAAGGCATGTGCAATAGATTATGAAAAAATTATGGAGATGAATGGAAACTAATAAGGATCAGTGTGACGCTGAACCTTTCTAAATGTGTTTTGCAGTTAATTTCAACAGAAGTTAAAATTGCTGTTTAACGGCTTTTGATTTTCTATCTAGCGCTCCATCACATAGGGGCAGATTTATCAAGGGTCGAAGTGAATTAAAATTCGAAATTCAAAGTCATTTTTTGGATACTTCGACCATCGAATAGGATAGTACGACTTCGAATTTACTTCGAATTCGTGTCGAAGTAAAATAGTTTGAATATTGGACCATTTGTACTGTCTCTTTAAAAAAAACTTTGACTTCAATACTTCGCCAAATTAAACCTGCAGAAGTGCTGTTAGCCCACGGGGACCTTCTACAGCATTTTTCTACGTTTTTTGAAGTCAAAGTAAAATCATTCGATCTAACGATTTTACTTCGACCGCAGAATACACAAATTCGATGAAATAAGTTCGAATTCGATATTCGAATTCGAAGTATTTTAATTCGATGGTCGAATTTCGAAGTATTTTTTACTTCGAAATTCGACCCTTGATAAATCTGCCCCATATTCTCCATCTTTTTGTTTTTCCATTGCTCGCTTGCATAAATCGGCATATGAGAAATTGTCACAGGCGGGAAGGAGTATCTACTAAGGTCATGGGAGAAATCCTTATAGTCTGTCTATTTGTTGGGTACATTACTTGTAAACTTTAATGAGTCAGCTCCGTTTATACCTTTTAAAGGAAAACTATACCCCCCAAACAATGTAGGTCTCTATAAAAAGATATTGCATAAAACAGCTCATATGTAAAATCCTGCTTCATGTAAATAAACCATTTTCATAATAATATACTTTTCTAGTAGTATGTGCCATCGGGTAATCATAAATAGAAAATTGCCATTTTAAAAAATAAGGGCCGCCCCCTGGGATCGTAGGATTCACTGTACTCACAAACAAACCAACAAACTATACATGTTAGGTCACATGAGCCAATTAACAGACAGAGTTGTGTCTTTTGCTTCCACACTTCTTCCTGTTACAGTTAGAGTTGTAGTATTTCTGGTCAGGTGATCTCTGAGGCAGCACACAGACCATCATGAAATGGTGGCTCAAGGCAAGAGATGTAAAAGGGCAATATTTACTTATATATATATTCCAGTTTGGTAAGATTCTTTAATATGCCACTTAATATGAAATTAACTATCTGTTGCTTAAGTGTTCAATTTGGTGGTATAGTTTTTCTTATTTAATTCAGGAAAAATGTCCCTGTGCAAGTGCGATTAATGACCACCATCCATTCGCATACTATAGAATACTTGAGGCACAGCACCGGTCCGTGTTTAAAATAAAAAGCCTTTATTCGATACACATGGCAACAATCTGGATACAGCGACATTTCAGGCTTAGTTTGGCCTTTTCTCAGGCTTACCAACTGCTACATAATTACTTCCTTTTATAGACAGAAAGCGTTACGCCATCTGCTGGCCTTAACTTCATTTATACTCTGTTCCAATGCTTATCAACATTTAAAAAAAAAGTTTTTTTTTTACAAAGATGTTACAATCGTGCATAGGGTTACAGAATATCTTGTTATCTCTCATCTTCTTATAAATTCATATGTATTCAAGAACAATAAGATATTTGTAAAACATCAGTTTACAGTGCTTTTAATACTAGTGATGGGCGAATATGTCCCGTTTCGCTTTGCCACATATTTTGCAAATTTATCGTGAAATTTGCGAAACTGGTGAAAAATTTGTGAAACAACAATTTGCCGGCATCAAAATGGACACTGGCGTCAAAGTATCCACAAGTCGAATCCTCTACATTTCCTCCCTTTTACTAATGACCCTAAGGGGCACATTTACTAAGGGTCGAAGTGAATTCGAAGTGAATTTTCTAATTCAAAAACGTTGAGTTTCTAAGTAATTTTGGGGTACATCGACCATTGAATATGCCAAAATTCGATATGAATTGAAAAAACGTTGAATATTCGACCAAAATTTAAGTACTGTATCTTTAAAAAAAACTTTGATTTCGACACTTCGCCACCTTAAACTTGCCGAATTGCTAAGTTAGCCTATGGGGACCTCCTAGAACCTATAGCCAGTATTTGGCTACGTTTTTAGAAGTCTAAATATTTTTTTTTTTTTGAAAATCGATCGATTAAATCGTTCAACGTTCAATTGATTTGAATTCGATCGAAAGCAGCTAAATTCATTCAAAAAAAACTTTGATTATTGAATTTCTTCAATTCGATGGTTGAATTTTGAAGTTTTACCACTTCAAAATTCGACCCTTAGTAAATGTGCCCTTAAGTCACTCCTGATCTTGTTTTTATAGTATCAATTCCTGGGCATATTTTTTACTACATTTCAATAAACACTAAGTTTTAAATATTCATACAGTGGGAACTTCTGACATACACTGTGGGGTGGTGCAACAACAAGGGTTCTTTCTCTATATTTGTCTTACATTACTGCATATAAATCAGAAAAACAGTTCTAGTTTTTATTATCTATTATTTCTGGATATATTTAGCTTTTTATTCAACAGCTCTCCAGTTTGCAGTTTCAGTAATCTGGCTGCTAGGGTCTGAATTACCCTAGCAACCATGCGCTGATTTGAATGAGAAACTTGAATATGAACAGCAGAGGGTCTAAATAGAAAGATGAGCAAAGTAGCAGGAAGCACCTGGGAAACTGACAATATGTCCAAATACCAAACCAAAGTCTAATTTGCATACTCAGAGATATGCACACATCCCCCCCCCCACAAACACACACTAATTGCATACTCGGTATAAAAAATTGTGTCAACTCTAAAGTTATACAACTTGAAAGGGCCCATTTACTTAGCTCGAGTGAAGGAATAGAGGAAAAATAGTTCGAATTTCGAATGTTTTTTTGGCTACTTCGACCATCAAATGGGCTACTTCGACCTTCGACTACCACCTTCGACTTCGAATCGAACGATTCGAACAAAAAATCGTTCGACTATTCGACCATTCGATAGTTGAAGTACTGTCTCTTTAAAAAATTCTTCGACCCCCTAGTTTGCCACCTAAAACCTACCAAGGCCAATGTTAGCCTATGGGGAAGGTCCCCATAGGCTTCCTAACAACAACATAGGCTTTCTAACAATTTTCTGATCGAAGGAATATCCTTCGATCGATGGATTAAAATCCTTCGAATTGTTCGATCGAACGATTATTCCTTCGATCTTTCGATCGAACGAATTGTGCTAAATCCTTCGACTTCGATATTCGAAGTCTAAGGATTTTACTTCGACGGTATATCGAATTAACCCTCAATATTCGACCCTAGGTAAATGTGCCCCTAAGGGTTCAGATATTGTTTGGTTGGACAAACTATGGTTTGGTAGAATGAGAATGAAGAAAGAACGGGAATTTGCCAATTCCAAACTGAATTCAATCTGAATTTTTTCATGGTTTAGAGCAATTAGTTTGAACCATCATTTTTAGCTCTAAAAAGTGAAAACAGACAAAATACGAATTTTAGCAAATCGGCCCCTAAGAGTAACAGTCATCTAGTTACCAACACCACTTCATAGATTTTAATATTTGCTTTGGTTTCTATCGCTGTGACCAACAAAGAGTTACAATTTGAAACCGCAAGCTAAATGTTTCACACTGCTGAAGCTGACTAAAATGAAGGCAGAATATTCATATACCAATTATGCATATATTTGCAAAATCCTTCCTGTTTATGCAATGCTTTACAAAACACACTTTAATAGGCAAGATAAATATTGCCGGCATAGAAATGTGCATTGAGATTTTAGTTGGATTGCAATTGCAGCATCTTAATAAGGCAATTAGACCATAAATAGATGAAATGCATGTTGGAAGTATTTGGGATCCTGAATTTCTTCTAGGTACACATGAACATTATGAGAAAAGGCTTGGAGCCGAAACACAGAAGGCTTAGAGAGGTTTGTGAATGAAGTTAAACAGGAGACCTGTTTTCTCCAGTTACTATATCTCCTTGTGTTCCAGCATATCTAGCTTGTCCTCTGGCCTTGATTTTTTTAATGAGTTAACTAGGAGAAAATCTGTATCTATATAACTCGAATTCTATTGTTAAATATATTATACAGGTGTGTATATTATTATTTCTAATAGAGGCTAAATAAGTGCTAAACACAATTACTTTTTAAATAGAGTTAAAGGGATACTGTCATAGGAAAATCTGTTTTTTTCAAAACGCATCAGTTAATAGTGCTGGTCCTGCAGAATTCTGCACCAAAATCCATTTCTCAAAAGAGCAAACAGATTTTGTTATATTTAATTTTGAAATCTGACATGGGGCTAGACATATTGTCAATTTCCCATCTGGCCCTAGTCATGTGACTTGTGCTCTGATAAACTTCAATCACTCTTTACTGCTGTACTGCAAGTTGGAGTGATATCACCCCCTCTCTGCAGCCTAACAACAGAACAATGGGAAGGTAACGCGATAGCAGCTCCCTAACACAAGATAACCAATCCCTGGAAGATCTAAGAACAGCACTCAATAGTAAAAGACAAGTCCCAGTGAGACTGATTCAGTTACATTAAGTAGGAGAAATAACAGCCTGCCAGAAAGTAGTTCCATCCTAAATTGCAGGCACGAGTCACATGACTGGGGCAACGGGGAAACTGACAATATGTCTAGCCCCATGTCAGATTTCAAAATTAAATATAAAAAAAATCTGTTTGCTCTTTTGAGAAAGTGATTTCAGTGCAGAATTCTGCTGGAGCAACACTATTAACTGATGCGTTTTGGAAAAAACATGTTTTCCCATGACAGTATCCCTTTTAAATATATAAATTCTACTAAATAATCATTTTTAACATTAGAAATAAACCCAATATGATTGTTTTGCCACCAATATGGATTAATTATATCTTAGGCACTGGTTTATTATTAAAGAGAAACAGGAAATTCATTTTTAAAAACGGAAATTATTGGATTTAAATGGAGTCTATAGGAGATGACCTTCCTGTAATTTGGAGCTTTCTGGATAATGGGTTTCTGGATAACTAATCTCATACCCATACCCAGAATTGTGAGCTATTGGTGGTCTGATAGACTAGATGCCTTTAAATTAGATTTCAGTAGGGGGTTCCTTGGAAGCCACAGGGTTTACAATAGAAAAATTAGTACTGAAGACTTCAGTGACATTTCTTGTGGCACTTTCATAAGATGCCACTTTTCCAACATGTAAGTTGATTAGATTCTCAGCTGCCAGAGCAGCTCTAGTTAACTGTAAGTCACAAAGAGGCCATTCAAACTCAAAAATGCACCAGTGAGTGCCAAAGTTTATAGTGTGTAAAAAATAGAGTCCAGGAAGTGGGCTAGATGGACATTAGGTGATACAACCATAAATCCTCATAATATCTGTTGAGCATCTAAAGGTGGCCATAGATGAACAGATAATATCTTAGTTTCATATGATATTCGATGCGTTTATGGCAGGAGACAAGTCAACCATCTTCGGTAGAAGACTTGGATTTCGGTCAGCTCATCGAGCTGTAAAAAATAGAGTCCAGGATGTGGGCTAGATGGACATTAGGTGATACAACCATAAATCCTCATAATATCTGTTGAGCATCTGAAGATGGCCATAGATGAACAGATAATATCTTAGTTTCATATAATATTCGATGCATGTATGGCGGGAGACAAGTCAACCATCTTCGAAATTGGATTTCGTTCAGCTCATCGATCTGCCAGGTGTTAAAATTTTGACTGGGCGCCTTTGAAGGCACATGAACATGGGTCACTGTTACTACTGAATCATCAGATAGAGGCAGAATTCTGTTGTTTCTACCTGTTTATATGACGATTCAGCTCTATCATATCTGTATTGAAAATGAACAAATGGTCAACCAATGGTCGTACAAACGCAGGTTGCGTCTTCCATGGCCACCTTAACTCTATTACACCTCCTATTCCAGATTAATAATGTCTCATTTGAAACAACAATGCCACCTGCTGTTCATATTAGTCGACTGCCTACAGTCTGCGGCACATAAATATGACAGAAAAGGAATGTCTTCTGATGTTTCTCTGCTTAGAAAATAAAGTTAGCGAGCGTAGAAGAGTCATATGACATTTCTCACAAAAGACATTTTCAGCCAAATGAAAGGCAGGTGGCGATTTTGCTTCAGATAAATGGCAGTTAATATCTTTAAAACTAGAAAAAAGAATTCAGAGTGATTTGAGACATTTTACATTAATTTGTTTTGAGGGTTTATATTCATTTTAAAGTATGTCTGAGCTTCTGCAATCCTCAGTAAAAAAAAATAGATACGTAAAGTATATGGGTCACTGGAGCATATAATAAAGGTAAATATCCTTGAAATATGTAAAGAGCTACAAAGGGACTTCATAGCAGTTCCAGTGGGCTTAGCCAAGCCAAATGTTTTCAATTGGTTCTAGAGTCTAAACAGAAGTTAGTAAATGCATTGCTAACAGATCAGAAAAGCAGACACACTTCATAAACTTTAATATCCCTAATGCTTCAGTCAGAAAATTAATTTTAAAAAAAGCACAGGTATGCAAAGTATGGGGAAAATGGAGCTCTGTAAATTGTATAAGATTTAAAATTATTTAATTCTTTTCTACGCTAGTTGCACAGTAACCAACTGCATCCAGGTGAAAACTCCATTGTAGAGAGAATTTATTATTACTCTCACAGCTTATACTTATTGAATGTATTATTACTCACAGCCACTATAGAATTATTTTCACAGTACTGTAGAGAACGAGCGACAAAGGGCAGATGTATCTGTAAATTCTAATTCACATAAGTCTCCATACCTCCATTAGGGTTGCCACCTTTTCATAAAATTTCTACCTGCTGGTGGTGGGGGCGGGAACAAAAGGGGCAGGTCGTGATGTAAAAGGGGTGGGCAGTGAAGTAAAAAGGGTGGGCCGTGATGTGAAACAGGTGGAGCCAAGCCACTCGATGGCCTGAAGGCGGAGAAAAGTTTAGATCAGATTGGAGGCGGGCCAAGGGCTTTTGTTAAGGGTATCACAAATTTACCGGCAACTACATTACCTGGTCTTCCCAGTTGTTTTACCAGCCAATAACGGAACTAGTAGCCAGGGTGCAGGCCATGCACCCTGGCTCACCAGCCCCTCTCCGGGTAAAATTTTTGGGCCGAATGCGAGCTATAGAGAGCGTCTGGCAGGCAACAAGAGGGTGCAGGCCTGGGTGCACCCGCCACACCCCTGTTAGTTCCGTCACTGCCTGTGTCAATAAACAGAGTGTACTTGCACCTAAAGCATACCTCCCAACCAGGGCCGGAACTAGGGGTAGGCAATGTAGGCGCGTGCCTTGGGCGCAAAGCTGGGGGGCGCCAGGCAAGTACCGCCTCTTTCATCTACCTCAAGTCCGGTTCCCTTCTCTGCCCGACTATCTGTGGTATTTTTGTGCTTGTGCCATATTCGTGCATGCGCACGCGAGCGGGCATTCGCGCATGCGCAGGCTAAGCCGGCGCCACGACTGGCCGGCTTGCCTAAGGCACCTGGCCAGAGTGGCCCGGCTCTGCTCCCAACTGTCCCGTTTTGAGTGGGACAGTGCCGCTTTTGAAAGCTCAACATGCTGTCACGGATTTGTACTGATAAGTTCCGAGTTTCTCTTTGATCTACTACACTGAATAGCTAGAAACAGATACAAAGGTTCTAAGTTAATTGGGTCTTGGCAGACAGCCCAGAACAGATACTTAACATACGTTTCTAACAGTTTGATGAGATAAGAACGAAGACTCACAGCTTAAAGGGCAATTCACCTTCAATTGCAAAACTGTAATAACATATAAAAACCACAGAAATGTGTTCAAACTTTCATAACCTGCCAAATTATGTAAAATGAACACGGTAATTAGGGGGTGTGGCCACAGAAATGGGCGTGACCAACACATTTTACCGCGATACGTGCAGCAAATCTTTTTGTCCCTCTTTCTGTTTCCTAAATGTTGGGAGGTATGCTAAAGAACCATTCAAGGATGTTGTTTTGACACTGTGTGCATAAAAACAATCTCAAAAAGAGCTATTGTGTGTATTTTGGCACACCAAACAAATGCACTAGTTACATTTCTCCCTCATGCCTGCAGTTACTCAGAAAGTATGGGGAAAATGCTGCATTGTGGATAAAAAACATGGAAACTTCAATTCAAAATTACCAAACTGAGCCTCCACTCGTAACTAAGTGCTCTAGTGTCTCTAACCTATTGGATGTTTGAGCTGTCCCCAAGCCCATCATGATTGCTGCTGCCATTGAAGAAAGGATGTAGGAGTCTGGTGTTAGAAGTGTTGGACTGGCCGGGCAGGACACCGGGAAAAAACCAGGTGGGCCCGACCTTGCATGGGCCCCCACTGGGCCAGACCCCCTCTCTAAATTTTGAAATCCTCAAAAATGAAAAAATCGGCACAGCGTTGCCTGCGCATGTGACGATCGCAGCATCGTACGTGTGCACCGAGCGTGCTTGCATGCGTGCGTGCCGGCCATGTTTCACAGTAAAGGTCGAGGCCAGATGGGGACCCTGGACAGCGGTCCAGGCCCCCCAGTCCGACCCTGTTAGAAAGTAATGTGGTTTTCTCCCAAACAACATTAGCCACTGCAAAGAGGGGCAAGGAGAATTGTGAGAAATAACATGGTAGACTGTTTCAGTTTTTTGCACTTTACAGCTATTAATCCACCCATAATAATTAGTGATGGGCGAATTTATTCGGCAGGCGCAAATTCGTGGCGAATTTGCACGATTCGCCGCCAGCAAATAAATTCGCGAAACGCCCATGAAAATTCGCGGGCACCAGCATAAAAAAAAACAGGCGCCGGTGGCAAAAACGAGATGCCAGCGCCGTTTCGTGAATTTTTTGCGAAGCGAAACGGCGCAAATTCGCCCATCACTAATAATAATGAGCCCTACAGTTGTCCTGATGTGATGATAAAACTAGATAATTGGTGATATTCTGAATAATGATAAAAAAGCGCATATATGTAGCTTAACCCCTCTGAATTACATTCATTTAAAGTACTGAATGATCAGTCAGAGCCTGCATCAAACATCTTGCTATAATACAAGCTACTGGTTAAAATGTCGATTATACTAGAAAAAAAAAGTAAATGTGTTAGCGAAAGGGCAAGAGAACTGGGACACAAGCTTGCTCATGACCTATGCAAAAGCAGCCAGAAAAACTCCCGCAGAGGTGCTAAGATGCTTTGATTAGGACTGAACTCTCATTCAGCCAAAAAGGGAATGCTGGTTGCTGCAGAAAAGCTTCAGGCTAATAGGCATGTGGGAAATATTCTTAATATTCCCAGTCAGTACTTCCCCTACAGACAGGCCTTCGGCACATAAGAGTAACTCTGCAGATCATCTCTCTACAGGTAATGTCACTCTGGAAGTTTTATCACATTTTTATGACTGATTATTAAATGTTACTGAAGACTTTTTTCATATAACTATACTTAATAATGTAGTGTGTTCTGCTGTACATATTCTACCCAAATACATTTTATTCTGTTAGTGAATTAGACAGTGCTGCACTTTGCAGAGACATTTTGCCATGGCGTACAAGCCTTCTGGGACAGGAAGACTTCTGATGTACATCTAAATATATAACTGGGAATTTCTGGAATTGTTTAGTGCCATTGCATTCTTTCACCGAGGTAAAAGTAAAACCAACAACTTTTATATATATTGTTCAGTGTAAAAATTTTAAATTGGTAAATAGATAACCTGTGCAAAATAAAAATATGTTTCAAATATAGTTAGTCAGGCAAAAATGTAATGTATAAAGGCTGGAGTTACTGGATGTGTAACATAATAGCCAGAACACTACTTCCTGCTTTTCAGCTCTCTTGGTTTCCACTGATTGGTTACCAGACAGTAGCCAATCAGAGACTTGAGGGTGGAGGGGCACATGGACCATAACTGTTCCTTTTGAATCTGAGCTGAATGCTGAGGATCAATTGCAAACTCACTAAACAGTTATGTCCCATGTGGCCCCATTTAAAGTTGCTTACTAACTCAGAGAGCTGAAAATCAGGAAGTAGTGTTCTGTTCTGTTAGACATCCAATCACTCCAGACTTTTTACATTACATTTTTGGCTAACTATATTAGAAACATTTTTTATTTTGCAGTCTGAGTTTTTATTTTTACACTGAACTGTTCCTTTAAAGTAACAAGCATAATATGCTAATGCATTTTGCCTAGGCCAATCGCTCTTCTGAAGACGCTGCCAAGCCAACGCAAACCAACTACAGAGACCTACAGACTGCACCTTGATTGCTGCCTGCATTAGACATCGCTCAATTCAAGAGTGGAAGCCATGGGGGTGGTACATAGGAGTCTCCCCTCCTACCCCATACCCAACCTAAACTGTACCTTGCATGTTGGGAAGGAGGGGATACCAGATAATCTGACATATGGAAGATTTCGACAAATTTATTCAAACAATATTGAGATAATGGAATGGAGATAGACACTGCAATAATTTAATTGACACTTGGGGGCCGATTCACTAACTTCGAGTGAAGGATTCGAAGTAAAAAAAACTTCGAATTTCAAAGTGTTTTTTGGGCTACTTCGACCATCGAATGGGCTACTTCGACCTTCGATACGACTTCAACTTCGAATCGAAGGATTCGAACTAAAAATCGTTCGACTATTCGATAGTCGAAGTACTGTCTCTTTAAGAAAAAACTTCGACCCCCTAGTTCGCCATCTAAAAGCTACCAAAATCAATGTTAGCCTATGGGGAAGGTCCCCATAAGCTTTCCTAAATTTTTTTGGTCGAAGGATAATCCTTCGATCGTTGGATTAAAATCCTTCGAAACGTTCGATCGAACTATTTGCGCTAAAATCCTTTGAATACTATATTCGAAGTCGAAGGATTTTAATTCCCAGTCGAATATCGAGGGTTAATTAACCCTCGATATTCGACCCTTGGTGAATCGGCCCCTTAGGGTCTAGATTACTCTGTTAAAGAACTGGATGATAGTATCAGGATTAAACAGAGAAAAATACTAGACTATAGGCCAAGGCATAGAAATAAAGATGTAAAAAATGGGACATTAGATTGTAGAGGGCTATTTCCTAAACTCCGAATGACAAAAATCCGAAAAATTTGTGTTTTTTTTAGTATAAAATCAGAATTTTTACCCCACCAATTTTTCAGGATTTATTATACCGTGAGGATGGAAAAAGTCCCAATCCGAAGATCGGCATCTCAGACCTGCCGAGGTTGCATATACTGTAAGTCTATGGGAGAAGTCCCAAAGATATTTTGATCTGCGCTGGGTTTCGAAGATTTTGTGGTTTTCTTGCAAATATCAGTGGAAATTCCAAAAAATATATATACAGTTTGTTTTTTTCACGCAAACAAGGTTTAAAATATGTATAAATAAATAAGTAGAAAAAACCTGTGCGGATTTGATTGTTTTCAGAAAATATTGAGATAAATTCGGACTTTGATAAACGGGCCTCAATGTTTTACTCATTAGTGGGAATGGCAGTTAGCAGGCAAGTGTATTATAGGAAATATATATGTATCTGAAAGATCACGTGAACAGGAGAGGAGGACAGAGCCTTTTCCAAAGACATAGGAGACTAAAATGAATGGGTTAAATATTTAGCAGAGCTTCTAGTTAAATGTTAGAAGAGGAAGGACAAATGAGCAGCAGGAGGGAGAATCAAATATGGGGAAAAGTTTACATGGCTTATTAGATTAAAGGAGAAGGAAAGGCTTGCAGCATTTGGGGGTGCCAAATGTAAGGCACCCCAAGTGATTATATTGACTTACCTGAAACCCTGGCCAGTGCTCCTATCACTATCACTTGGATACCAGGAAAACTCCTGGTGGGCCCAGGAGTCAGTGGGCCTTCTTGCTTCTAACCATTAAGCCTATTTCATGATCATTTCCAGTTTCTTTATGGGGAAAAAAGCTTAATAAAGGAAGAATATAGTAAGTAGATCTAAAAGATTAGGAGAATAATGATGTTAAGTAAAGAGAAGACAAATAAAAATTTGGAAAGTGGGCCCACGGTCTAAGGTTTTCTGGTGGGCCCCTGACATCCCAGTCCAACGCTGCCTTTAACTATTTTCCATTAGGGAAGAGAAATAAGTGTACCTATACCTAGAATTCTAGTATCGTTATTCAACAAAACAACTATTGCTGTGAATTTCAGGGGGTGGTAGTTTTAAGACCACAAGAGTAGTCCTGACAAGTGTAAGGAATGTATGAAACTGGGGAGCATGAAATGAAGTGGTTAAGACAAAGGAATCATACACAAATCACATAATCTATTAACACACAAGGTGAAATCAGTAAATTGATTAGCCTGAGCATAAGATGATGTTTATGGGACGTGATGCAATTAAGTATGTTCCTGAAGATTTGCCTCCACAATTTGTACCTGTGCATTTATTATCATGCATAATGCACCACATATTCTGACATCCTTCTCAGTAAGCCAAAGAGGGCAATACAAATGAAGACAAACAAGCAGGTAATTTATAAGGTTCCCTAATGGGCAGAATCTGACATGAATATATCTATAGGTCGAAAGCAAGTATTTTGTATTCAGGAAAGATTAAATAAAACACATGAACAGAGGTAAATTATGAAAATAAATGATGCAATACTTTTATTGGTGATCCACCAGTCAGCAAGCTGCATGGATAATAAATGAGAGGCATATCTTAAAACAAAAAACATTTTTATCTTGAGCAGTAAATTGTTTATTTTATTGTACCACCATTTATTGTGCTGCTCTTAGTTTGCATCTTTCCACAGAGAAATCGAGTTTCCTAAGCTACAGCTATAGTTGCATTAACATTCCCAGTATTCATAGTCAGCTTCAGATTAGGATAAAAATGCTTGAATAACACTGTTACATTAAGTGAATGTGTACTAAAACATCTGAGGAGCTAGAGAACGAGAGTGTAATTCATTTGATGTAAAGTACATATAGTAACTTTATTGGCTGTGTATTGAATCGTTATAACTTAATTAAAAAAGCGGATCCTACAATATTTATTTAAACACAAATCATCATCCCTAAGAGGGTAATTAAGAATTAGGACAGAAATGTTGCCCAGTATATTCTGAGCTTCTGTACCAGCCCAAGACAACTACAGCCCTTTAGCAGGGAATATCTGTGCCTCCAAAGATGCCCCAGTAGCTCCCCCAGGGCCGGCATTAGAAATCACTTTGGAAGGATGCGGCATGGCTTCGGGCTTCGGCGCCATTAAGGGGGGCCTTTCAAAAAGGTCAGCACTGCCGGGCCCCCCTTCAGACCCATGCCCGATACACTCGTACCCCCTGTGCCCCCCTGATGGCAGCCCTGAGCTCCCCATCTTCTTTTCTGCTGATTCACTGCACATGCTCTGTGTTCCTGTCACTTGCCTGAGCTTAGGGACCAACACACAAAATACTGTATATATAAAATTCAAGGCTGGTTCAATAAAATTCGCTGTCGAAAATTCGTCCGCGTCAAAAAAATGGAAGCCGGTGCTGTTTCGTGAAGTTTTGAGAATTTCGTGTGAAAGGGTGCAAATTTGCCCATCACTACTTTAAAGGCCTGGACCATTAGTACTATAGAGTTACTGAACCTTAAGGCTGGTTTAATATTTATATATATATATATAATATATGGCATGTTTAGCAATATTCATTTTTAGGTTTAAGTTCTCCTTTAAGTGCACTGTATGATTTTTTGGAAAACCTAAAATCTTGCACAAAATTTCCTTGCACACAGGATGTTTTGGCTCAATGGGTTTTCCAGGGGGAAAAAAATACTGAAACCAAGTTCAAGATTACAGTTCCATGGGGCAGCATTGAGAGACTGGGCTCTACCGTTTTAGGTGGCAGAAGGACTGAATTGACTTTGCATTCAACTGTTGCCTCAAAACACGGCCATTTCCATTTTGAGGGGATAATCACTTGTGTATGCCATAATCATAGTAATTGATGCACAATGTTCTTGCAATTTGATTTCAGCATTCTCCTAGAAATATTGCCCAGGCAAAACAAAATAAATGTATAGTACAGCTGTAGCTGCTTGTGAAGACTGGAACTGCTGGGATAGAGTCATATTTCAAATTCTTTCCTCACCTTTTTTTTTTGTTAGGAAAGTTTTAGTTTTCACACTTTCTCATCATGCTTCTTGCAGGGATTCACACCTTTGATTGCATCCAGTTACAGCAGATTTCGTACTTGGTAACTAATGATAATGTAAAAAAAAAAGTTATTGAATGTGAAGTTATGCAATAAACAGAATTTTTTTTCTGCTTTCATTCTTAGCCTGTGACCTTGTTCTGACTGAAAAATGGGTTGTGTGAGTGTTACCGTATATACTCGAGTATAAGCCGAGTTTTTCAGCCCCCAAAATATGCTGAAAAACTCTACCTCGGCTTATACTCGGGTCAAGCGAAAAAATGGTCGCCGGCGCCTAAGAATATTCGCCGGCGCCTTAGAATAGTAGCCGGCGCCTAAGAATATTCGCCGCGCCTTAGAATAGTAGTCGGTGCCTAAGAATATTTGCCGGCGCCTTAGAATAGTAGCCGGCACCTAAGAATATTCGCCGGCGCCTTAGTATATTCGCCGGCGCCTAAGAATATTCACCGGCGCTTAGAATAGTAGCCGCCTATAATAAAACAGAATTTATTTTCTGCTTTCATTCTTAGCCTGTGACCTTGTTCTGACTGAATAATGGGTTGTGTGAGTGTTACCGTATATACTCGAGTATAAGCCGAGTTTTTCAGCGTCCAAAATATGCTGAAAAGCTCTACCTCGGCTTATACTCGGGTCAAGCGAAAAAATGGTCGCCGCGCCTAAGAATATTCGCCGGCGCCTTAGAATAGTAGCCGGCGCCTAAGAATATTCGCCGGCGCCTTAGAATAGTAGCCGGCGCCTACGAATATTCGCCGGCACCTTAGAATAGTAGCCGGCGCCTAAGAATATTCGCCGGCGCCTTAGTATATTCGCCGGCGGCTAAGAATATTCACCGGCGCTTAGAATAGTAGCCGGCGCCTAAGAATAGTCATCCAAAAACGAGATTGAAACTTACAAGAAGCTGCTGCATTTCTCACCCTCGGCTTATACTCGAGTCAATAAGCTTTCCCAGTTTTTGGAGGTAAAATTAGGTACCTCGGCTTATACTCGGGACGGCTTATACTCGAGTATATACGGTAAATACTCTACTAAGTATTGCACAGTACATAGTGGCCTTCCAGTATACAGACCCAACCACCCCCCAGCAGCAAGATTGAAACAATGGCCATATGAATAAAGGAGAAGCAGCAGAGCGGTGTGCAGGGAATTCCAGAACTTCACCGAGTTGTCTCCCTTTGTCATGCAAAGGAAACAATAGCTGCTAAATGTAGCTGGCTCCAAACAGCTTTCATTATTTTTTTTTTAGTGTATCTGTATATTACCTGCAAAAACTTTGACTCATTTCCCAAGTAAAATTCTCCTTGTTTTAATCAACTTAAAGAGGTCTACACCATGGAGGCCCTTAATAAACATAGCAGTATATAAATAAAGCTCGTTACCACCACTCACCTTTCCTTTAGCATGGGCTGGGTGCTGACCGTAAATCAAAATATAACATAACAGAATGAAAGCACCCACAGCAAAAAATCAGATTGCAGCAGATAAAATGCTTTACTGCATCACAGCAATTGTGAACATCTGTTTTTGCTCATATTACTTCCTGTGATGTATTACAATAAATATCATGAATTTGCAAAATAACCAATTAGCAAGGAAACCAAAAAAGAATTCCCTGAGCAAGTCAACCCTGCAGACTTTAAACATGCAAGTAGCCAGCTGGCATAACTCCAGGATAATATTCCAAGTCCCTAATTCATATTTGCACCTCGCGATCACATTTCCTTGACCTTCTTGACGCTGATTATTTTTGTCTTCCTCCTAATCACTTTGTTTTCCTTTGTGCTTCTCATTGAGATGTAATCTGAAACAAACTAATCACTGATGACTTAAACAATAAAGGACAGTGGATACTTAATTATGTTTGTTCATAGAGATGTAATTTTTTTTTTTTTTTGGATCCTGCAAGTCTGTTATTTATATATAATTATGGGGTGGTGAATATTTAATAGGCAGAATTTTCAATACAAAATAAATAGTTAGTTTTTTTTATTGTTTTCTATTTTTACCATACTATTAGACTGCCAGAAAAATCATTGTATGTGACAACATAATGGCCAGGGCAACAAATCATGCAACACATTCTAAAAATCATTCTATGTGACAATATAATGGCTAGTACAACAAATTGCGCTGTAGTTTAATGCTTTCTCATCATTAGAAAAAGTGGACCATAAGATGGACCATACTGTTCCCATACAAACAGAGAGTATGATGTATGTGGAAAGTAAAAGACTGTCATTGTGTTCAATGACACATTTCGTAATGGCTCCAGTCCATCTCTTCTCATAGATATCAACTCTGTTCATAAAGAAGAATCCCAGAAAATTAAACATGGGTCAAGAACATCACATTGATTGCCCTATCATGCTTTCACTCACATGTGATTGTGCTTTACTTTCGTAAGATTTCAAAATGCAACCGCCATTCTCTATGTAAATAAAGCTATACAGGCTAGCTACCGAAAAATGCATTGACTTTACTGGGTGCATTACTAACAAATGCATATGTAGGGCATTGCCTTCTGGTCCTTTGATTTGTGTGTTTCTGTATTGAGCAGATGCATCTTGTCACATAATAACAAGGTTTCCAGGCTGTAAAGAGACACAAGTCTTTCTCCAGGCTAAGACATCTTTGTCTAACTCTTCTTTATAGCCATTTCTATGGGAGAGACTGAGCCTACGCAGAGATTAACCTCCTTTTTCCCTACCGCTCACTAAAATGTTCTTTTAAATGGATACTTCTAGCAGAAGACTTTACAAGATTGTTGTTCAAGGGATCCCCTAAAGCAAAATACAGAATGATACAAGGGATGGAGTCAGCCTGTGTGAAATTATACAGACACGCATGCTGAATACATAGATATAAATATATATATATATATATATATATATATATATATATATATATGTATATGTATATGTATATATATACATATATATATATATATATATATATATATATACATATATATATAATATATATATATATATATATATATTTATATATTGTTCAAATGCAGACTGTAAGTTGTCTGAATTTAATGGCATCAGTTGCATATCTCTCACTATTTGCACAGGCTATAATAAGACAGGATATGTTAATAGGAAGCTCTCTCTCATACACTTTCCCCAGCAAACAGTCATTACTCATCTAAACACCTTAATATAGAACAGCTTCTCCTGACTAACACAATGATTAGGAACAAGCTGATATTCTGTGTGTGTTTAGCCAAGGGATATACATAATCACATAGTAGAGTTTCTTCCAACGCCAACTTAGCCTTTCATTAAAAATACTCAGAGTGAGAGAGGAGACAACTGCCAGCTGTAACAAATATTCACTATAGGGCTTGAACGGCAATAAAAACAATGAGAGTTCTGAAGATGGATATTCATAGATTAGACAACTAGTGGCTAGTCTAGCCTTGTGCCAGGAGGTGTGTGTGCAAAGGCTACGGAGGGAATTAAAACGTATTAAGGAGTTATGTGGGGAGCCCAGAGGGTAGGGGAAAGGTATAATAATGCAATAAAGATAAGGCAGAATTAAACCATATTACTCACGAACATGTCTCCTATAGAGTATTCTGTTAGAACTGGCCTCTTAAACGTGAATGCAGTTTTATTGCGCGCCCCTGCTGCTTATTTTCTGAGTACATTAAGGAAATGTGTATTTAAAGAGAAGCTGAGAGCCTGAATGCGGTTGCACTGTTCGCATTAAATTGTGCCGATATGTGTATGTCTTCTTCCCTGCTGTTTAGCTCTTTTAGTATCGGGGCTGCAGCAGCAAAGCAAATAGATATATAGGATTTAGAATGTCCTCTTACTTCCTTACTACTCTCAAATGGCCCAAAAATAGTCTCAAGCTTTCAATAAAATGCATATTAAGAATGAAGAAATCCAAATGTGTCAAATATACAATATATTAACGTGTTAAAGTGTAATTCTGTGCTTTCTTTTAGTTTTTTTTAACATATCCTAGAATGTCTTGCCCCAAGTATGAAACTTAAATATTATACATTTGTCCTAGAAGCACCTTGAAGCATACAGCTGAATGATGTCATTTGTCTTAAGCTGGCCATAGATGCAAAGATCCGATCGTACGAATCATCGTACGATCTGACTTTCCCATCTCCCGACCCGCCACTAACCATTCAGATCAAAGTCTTACCAGTCAGATTAGTTAAAGAACAGATCAGCAATGTTCTGCCCCTGACAGCAATCGTACGATATCTATGTCCAACCAAAGCTAGTGACAGTCTCCCACTGAAAATCGTACGATCGGCAATACACGCAGAGATATTATCGGCAGCCGACAGAAATTTTCTAACCTGTCCGATCGACCAAACGACCGATCTTCGCCGGACGAAAAATGTCGGGACTCTCCACACACGTTCCGAAAACCGTACGAATCCTCGATTCGTACGATCAGATCTTTGCGTCTATGGCCAGCTTTAGGTCCACTGTTTCTGTTGTAGATGTTGCAGATGTTGCAAATACACATGATGCATGATATACAACAATACATCAACTACAACTGCGTCAATTTTGATGCATCAGACACAATTGCATCAGCCACAGTTTCCCCTGATGACCTCAATGGCGCTATAATTCTGACAAAAATGCTTTATTGTGCGTAAAAAAAAACATGGCAACTGCATGCAGAAGTGCACTTTGCACACTGTATCTACTGTAAAAATATGACCACTAAAAATGTACTTGATTGGAGCCTTGGTCAGTAGCCAATATATCACAAATAGTGATGGGTGAATAAATTCGCCAGACACTAATTTGCACTTAAGTAATACGCGAAACAGCAGCGACAATTCGCCGGTGAAAAATCCTTTGGCACACGCATAAAAAAATTGACGCACGGCACGCCCATTGACTTTAATGCATTTAAACCAAATAGCCGCACATGTAAAAATTAATGCTCGCGTCAAATTTGACAAGCGCAAAATCTATTTTGATGGCCATTGACTTTAATGCGTTTCGTAAATTTTTCACTATTTCGCGAATTCCGCGGAAATGTTTCGGCGAATTGAAACGGCACAGATTCGTCCCATCACGAATCACAAAGCTTCTTTATTATCTGTAACTGAAACAACAAGGTCATATCTGCTGACACATATTGTATAGGATGTACAAGAAAACCAGACATTCCCCCATCCATCACTGTCACTTTCTTCTAATAGAGATGTCTAAGGGCAAAATGTCATGCCAAATGTGCTTTTTTATGCTAAATCTTCTGAAATGCAAACTGAAACTAAAAAATCAGACAGGGATATGTTTTCTGCCCTTCGATGCCCCAGAAAAAAAGATCTCAGGGTCACAAAGGATCACTGTCATTTCAATTTAGTCACTGGATGCAGAGCTCTGTAGGACAACACAGTTTAGGATTTACTCCATTGTGGAGATTAGTTTATTCTTTAGAGGCAGCATTTAGTAAAAACTCACCATATACAGTAAATAGAAAAAAACAGGTCTACCCCTACCATTTATTGAGCATATTGTGCACAATGTCAGTCATGCACGATGCATATGATCAGAAAACAGCACAACAAAAACATACAAAAATAAAAAAAAATATCCCTACCTAATACAAAGGGGCATGTTTACTCCACAGTGGGGAAGAGTTGTGTCGTATGATTGTATGCAGC
This sequence comes from Xenopus petersii, assembly GCA_038501925.1. NCBI lineage: Eukaryota > Metazoa > Chordata > Amphibia > Anura > Pipidae > Xenopus > Xenopus petersii. Next base: position 21,983,820 of record CM076687.1, on the reverse strand, counting down.
AATAAAGGAACTGTAACACCGTCCACTTGCAGATAGAGAAAAACCATCTGACAAGAATATAAGAAGGTTAATTGGGTTTAATGATGGGTTTTGAATTAAAGCCCTTTGATGAACAGATTGTTTAACTACATCATTAAGTTCTTGTGCTGAGCGTGAAATAATCATTTATATGGTTTGGTTCTAACAACTAATCAATTAGGGGCCCATTTACTTAGCTCGAGTGAAGGAATAGAAGAAAAAATACTTTGAATTTCGAATGGTCGAATATGGCTACTTCGACCATCGAATGGGCTACTTCGACCTTCGACTGTGACTTTGAATTCGATTCGAACTAAAAATCGTTCGACTATTCGACCATTCGATAGTCAAAGTACTGTCTCTTTAAAAAATACTTCGACCCCCTAGTTCGCCACCTAAAACCTACTGAGGCCAATCTTCGCCTATGGGGAAGGTCCCCATAGGCTTCCTAAGCATTTTCTGATCGAAGGAAAATCCTTCGATCGGTGGATTCAAATTCTTTGAATCGTTCGATTCGAAGGATTTAATAGTTCGATCGAACGATTATTCCTTCGATTGTTCCATTGTAGGAATAACGCTAAATCCTTCGACTTCGATATTCAAAGTCGAAGGATTTACATTCGGCAGTCGAATATCGAGGGTTAATTAACCCTCGATATTCGACCCTGTGTAAATCTGCCCCTAAATGTCACTGCCATGTGCACAGTACACTTTGACCCAAAGAAGGACTGACCCGTGACCATCATAGTGGCATTAGCAAAATTGTGCCTGGTGCCAGGGATGCATTAATGCACGGGCTCCCCCTGGCTAGGTAACGGGCCCAGGGTGATCAGGGGCCCATCTAAATTTTTTATTACATCTATTTTCCTTTCTTTAAATTTTATTTTTTATTTACGCTGCTGGCTCCAGTTCGGCACACCTGCTGGGAGAAGAAGGCAAGACAAGGCAAGCACCAAAACCTGACTGATACACACGTGCTTAAAAATGTTTTGTGACTTATTTCCACTGAAGGGCATAAGAAGTATTTTGGTTAAGTACACACAACCAGGAAACAGATTTTTTTTCTTTGAATGTACATTTTATAGATATGCAACGTAAGACCCTATTGGGGGAATGTAATAGGTTTCATTAGCACAAAAAACATTCACAAAGACCATTGTAATTGTTAGCAACCATATTTGTGTCCTTTTTGACCAATTACAGACCTCAACGACCTTGCAAAACAATATATTCGGTTTAATGAAGGTTTAAATTATTTTTGTTGGAGATCCAAATTTACAGAAAGACCCACTATCTGGAAAACCCCAGGTCCCAAACATTCTGCATAACAGGTTCTATACTTGGCAATAAAAGCAACACCCAACCATGCCTGGCGCCTGCAAAAGGTTCAAAGCAGTAAGGGGGGGGGAAGATAAAGAGAATTAGATTGGAATTCTTTTAGGGCAGAGACACATGGTCAGATTCGGGAAAAGTTTGAGAAAGGTTTCTAATTGTTTCCCTAAGCAGAAGAACATCAGAGCAGCCTCTTTCTTTCTCCTGACAACTTCCTTGACTACTTGGTGGTCAGACTGGTCAGAAACTGACCAGCAGGTGGTGATGTTTTGAAAAAAATTCATTCACATTAACAGCGCATGTATCCCTTAATATCTTGGAATAAAAGCAAAATAAATAATGAATGCAACTGACAAAAGTGCTCAGAATAGCAAATACAAAAGGGGGGTTGTGGGAGCACCCGCATTGCTAAGTAGAAATGTATATGTATTTGCTTAGAATAGCACCCTCATCAATTTTACATTCACTTATTTTTAAGGTTTACTTATCCTTTAATGCTTTTGTGAATCAGTGCCCTACAATGAGGTAACTGGGGACTGATTTGGGGTTCCATAATGTAATTTTTATTTAAAATGTTACATTCTATTTTCAGCATGTATTTCTAATGCTATAATTCTATGTAGATGACTATTACCAGTAAGAACAGTGAATGATGAAGTGACCTCCAAATTTCATGATATTTCTTGCAAACACTATAAATGTGTTATTAATTGATTTTTAGTAAGAATTTGCTAGCAGACTAAGACACTATTATATTATAGTTAATAGGATGACTGAGCTTATGGCACATTATTTGATTATTAGTGATAGTGGGATATGTGTGTAACAATTCCCAATATCTGTAATGAGAAGTACATTCAGGCAATTAGTCTAGTTTTAGACTTACACTACATACAGGTATGCTGTACCTAATGGTATCCAACCTGCTTGATATACCATACCCACTACACAATAACTTCACTTGACACATTTTTTATTGGAGAATGGCCACAGCTTATTTATTGAAACCAAATTTTTATATACATAAATATCATCTTTTTGCAAATACAGGTATGGGACCTATTATCCAGAATGCACGGGACCTGGGGCTTTCCGGATAACGGGTCTTTCCATAATTTAGAAATTCATACCTTAAGTCTACTAGAAAATCATGTAAACATTTAATAAACCCAATGTGCTGGTTTTGCTTCTAATAAGGATTAATTATATCTTAGCTGGGATCAAGTACTGTGTTATTATAACAGAGAAAAAGGAAATTGTTTTAAAAAAATTGTATTATTTGATTGTAATGGATTCTATGGGAGATGGCCTTTTCATAATTCGGAAATTTCTGGATAACGGGTTTCCGGATAACGGATCCTATACCTGTATAAGCCTAGCCAGCCCAATTCCTTCATTAGGCTGCCTATCCCAATATAGATCTGCCTTTTCATTTGTAGCCAGGAAACTACTTATTAAAGGGATACTGTCATGGGAAAAAAAGAATGAATCAGTTAATAGTGCTGCTCCAGCAAAATTCTGCACTGAAATCAATTTCTCAAAAGAGCAAACCAATTTTTTTATATTCAATTTTGAAATCTGATATGGGGCTAGACATATTGTCAATTTCCCAACTGCCCCAAGTCATGTGACTTGTGCTCTGATAAACTTCAATCACTCTTTACTGCTGTACTGCAAGTTGGAATGATATCACCCCCATCCCTTTCCCCCCCCCCCAGCAGCCCAAACAAAAGAACAATGGGAAGGTAACCAGATAGCAGCTCCCTAACACAAGATAACAGCTGCCTGGTAGATATAAGAACAACACTCAATAGTAAAAACCCATGTCCCACTGAGACACATTCAGTTACATTGAGAAGGAAAAACAGCAGCCTGCCAGAAAGCATTTCTCTCCTAAAGTGCAGGCACAAGTCTATGTGTAATGCACTAGTTCACTTATGTGAAGCAAAATAAGTCATCATAAATGGTCTTCAGTATTGATTTTAGTGCTGTGTAAAATAAGTTCCATTGGGATGATAAGAGAAGTTCTAAAGAAATGCAGCTAGTATCTGGTGTGACAGTGAAGGGTATAAAAAAACACAGTGACATCCATGGGTTCCTTCCAGCACCAGGCAAGTCTGTGCAAAAGCTACATATAAATTCAAAAGCTCATCAGAATTTCTAGTCATCTATGCTTTATAATAGTAGAGGCCTAAACTGCGACCTGTTCAGTTTATGTTTCCATAAACACCTTTTGGTCCACTTTTATTCTAAAAATGACCATTTTGGTCCTGCACTATTCCAGTTTTGCCAGGGCCTACAGTGATTGGCCAATCACTCTCCCTGTTGCTAGTCAACCAACAGAGAGGATTTGCAGTTGTGCCAAGCAGGTAACATTGTTACTATTTTATTCATGCTAAATCCGCCCATCTCATAATGTAGATTGCATAGAGGATTCCAGACAGCAAGAAGGGTTTTTTCTTTCTGCTAATAATCCTTGTTTGTGTACACCCCTCCTTGCTATTTCTTGGTGGCACATTCCATCTAAGTAATCTCCTGTATAGATGTCAATAGCAAATCTTATATATTGAACATTTTGCTGCTGTTTGCATTGCTAACATATATTTGCACTTGTTGGAATAAATTAGTAAATCCCACATAAGAAGCAGACATTCATATAGGTACAAACAGAATACAAATACATTATATTGATAAAAAGGTCTGGCGGCCTCGTCTGAAAAGCTAATAGCTGTAATGGCCAGAGGTTATGATACAGTACACTTAAATGTTTAATGTATGCATTTATAAAGATATATATGACACTGCACTGCAGGAAAGGGCTGATTAGCTGTTGAAAATATCTTTTGGCTTCACCCCTGTCAGGAGGCTGAATTTGGCCCTGCGGATGAAATTTGGCAGTATGCCCTTTGTCTGCTTTTTCTCAAAGCTGAATTTCATTTATCATGCAAAGCAAGCACAGCGTGGAAAGACAGAATATTAACTTCATTGACGTATTGATTCAAAGTAAAATCCAAGCGGAATATCTGCCACACACCCAACAAGTGTGCAGAAAATAAAATATATCTATTGTTTTCTGAGCACAGGAAGGATTATATTTATAACTGGAACATGCCCTCTGGCACTTATAGTTTGATTGCTTCATTTCAAGGGTCGTGTGACACCTGCAGCGAGTGAAATGTGATTACTAGAATTTAATGACATATCTTTTAATAATGAGCTCTGTAAATAAACATCATAGGGCAGTCTGTTTCTTGGGGTTGAATGGTAACAGATTATTATTTTGCTACATCAAACAGACAGCAAATTCCTCTAATTACAGCTTGGGTGTTCCAAATTACAATATTGCTGTGACTATGCCAGCTGAATATAGAGTGTCTTGTGGCACATTCAGCATTTTATCCTGTGTCTTCACTCTGTGGTGCTTTCAGATGCACCAATCCACTGCATGGAGGCATAGCCAAACACCCTGTTTTTCAAACATTAATAGAAATATTGGGCTTGAAACATTTTTATTTCTTGAAATGTTTAAGAAAACTGGCTAGTTTAGCATCACTGCATAGATTCCATCTACAACGTGTACAAGAGACATTATCGAACCACGGATAAATCCTTAGTAACTGGTAAACTATCAAATGAGAGTACACATATATATATATATTGCAAACTATTGTTGTATTCCAACTTGATCACCACGCCAAATAATAAAATATCATCAATGTATCTATGACACAATAACAATTACTTAGGATAAATAATACGAAATTCAAAAAAAATCCATAAATAAATTGACGTAAGAGAGAGCCATGTTGGAACCCATTTCCGTGCCAGTTTTCTGTAGTAATTACACGTCAAAACTATCTCATGTAGAGAGCACAAAAAATTCAGAGAGATTGACGCCACGCAGAAGAGGCGATTAGCCGCCAGGTGACCAAACCACCCGAATTTGCCCGTCAGCCCCAACCCTAAGAAGTGTTTATATAATAGGACATTTTGGAAAATCTGTTGATAAATATTGAAAACAACTCTCACTGATCTCAGACATCTGCAATAGGGTATCAAACCACTGTTTAAATTATTCTGTAGGATAATACATCAGTCTTAATGCTCTACCTACTTCAGTCAAATTTACTTTGACTTATCATAAAGACACAGTGGATATTTTAGATGTGAGAATTTTTCATATTGAGGAGGAGGTGGGCACCACATTGTTCTGTAAGAGTACTGACTGGAATATGATATTACATGCCCATAGCTATCACCCTCCCTCTATTTTATACACAATTTCTGAGAGTGTTCAGGATTAATACTGATTTGGTATCAGTGAAACAGCAGGCTATGGAAATGCGTGCTTGACTTTCTGAATAATGAGCTGGAGAGAGCATTCAAAACTTCAGCAGTTAGCTAACTCCTAAAGTGAGGGGATCAGACAAACCTGAGAACATGGTGTTTGTCTCAGACCATGACCAGTGAGTCATCATGTGAATACTCTGATTAAGAAACATTGGCCAATTCTACAAATGGATTCTTCCTTACCATTTACTAAGATGTCCACCTATATGTGCCTATTGTCGGACTGGTCACTTAAAAATCTGCTGAAGGTGATGGATTTGCGTTAGAAAATGCTGGTACCTGGCTGAGAACAATGATGCTCTGCTTTTATAGATTTGGAGGATGTAAGATTTGCGGATGTTTGTTGATTGGATTGGGTGGAGATAGAGCTAAAATTTTATTATAATGAGAAGCCAAATGGATACGGACTTGTGACACTATTGCCCCTAGAGTGCTCAATAAAATATATTCTCTATCATGCTATTTATGAATTGATTAGTTTTGAATATGTGGGGTTATTATATATGAATTAATTTCGTATGAATTTTATTTGTGCACTTTAATGATAATGATAAAGTTGTTTGGGTGTATGATGGGTTTGAAACATTATTTACCATTGGATCAATTTACATTGTGAAAAATTTCTAGACATTGTGATTGGAAGCTTCCCATATGTGGAGGCTTGGTAAGGACTCCAATATATTTGGTGCAAGAAAAACACCCACTGACATCAATGCATTTAGCTCAAGAAAAAAGCAGATTGATTCCAATACATTTGGTACCATAAAAAAAACACAGCAAAAACAAAAGCCAATTGACTCCAGTGCATGTGGCAAATGTTTGGCAAAATGTCACCATTGGAATACCAAGAAAGAACCGTTTTGTATGTGCATCTTTTGTGCTGACTCAAGCGTACAAAAAGATTGGGCCCTCACTAGATTCATGGCGATAGATAAGATAAAGGACCAAATCAAATTACAAAAAAGAATCGTATTTAAAGTAGTAAAATATCAGTGTGATTTAGGTGCTAAGATTCTTTTGGCTTTGAAATTTTTTCGTGTGATGCTTAGGTTTTGGGGAAAAAAAAGTGCAGTTGTGACTGCAAAAACTCCTGTAGCCTTGAATTTTTCCAACTATATTCCCCCAGTGCATTTATGTCATGTGATTAATCCCATCTTAAATTTTGATCTCTGTTTATCGCACACTCCAGGATACACTTCATAATTTTCCAGGGATATCATGTTAAGTTACTACTTTCAGAAGCCAGCATCTAAAAAGGTACATTGTAATAGGAATCTTTGACATTTTATATTTATATGACATTACATTTAACTGCGTAAATACAATTTTTTTGTTCTTTGCAGAGATCCTTATAAAGTTATGCTCCTTTACTTTGCTACACTGCTAAGGCACATAAACCTGAAGGCTTTGGGATTAAGAAGTGAACAGTGCTATCTATGTATCAGATACAATGAATCAAATGATTTCCAAGCCCCTGATTGAATTATTTTTGTCTCAAAATATAATTTATTTTTCCCCAAACCCAACTTGTTGGAAAAACAATAACAGTTACAATAACAGCTTTTTCTCTTTTTCTTTAGTGCATTTTTTTCTCAACTTGCCCAAACAGATCATTGACTGTGGTTCAATATATAAATACTAACTGTAAACAGACTACAATGAGGTTGCGTTGGGTTGGTTAGGTTATCACAAACTCAAACACATACAGCATATGCATTCCTTCTGCCTGCCTGTCTCTCTCCCTTACCCAGAGGATGTTTTGGCCTTTCTAATGAACTAGACACCATCTGCTTGGCATCCTTCCGCATCCCCTCTACAAGCATCAAATACAGCTTTTTCTGTATTTTGGCGGGGAGAAACATTTCAATCATATTTAATTGCTTGGGACTGTAAGGCAGGATCGACATGCTTTCACTATTTGGTCTTTTCGTTTTTCAGGGTCCAGAAGTGTGTTTGATTCATTGCCATGTGATCAGCATATTTATACACTGATTTTATTTTCATTACTGACTGGCCTCGGTGCTCTTCTCGATTACATCAACCAAGCCATTCAATGTTTTTCCTTTTGATTGCAGACAAACACTACACCTCTGTGTTCTACAACTTGATAAATCCATTGGGAATCATTCCCAGCACAAATGGTAAGGGAAAATAAAAAAAACAGAATTGAAATAGGTCCTGATTAACTCCTTACCCATAGCAAATAAATTAGCAACTATGTTATAGATAATGCAAAAATTATGAATATGATGAAAAAATTATGATTTAACCGGGGATTCAGGAGGTTGTAGAGTTACAATTACCAGCTTCCCTTGACAGTCAAAGGTACAGCAAATGTGCTGATGGTAAAACCCCTCCTCCGTGCTTTATATGTTCTTGTGTCCATTTATTTATGAAAAAGTATTTTTAACATTTGAAGCAGGCTGTACAGTTTGTGACTTAACAAGTTTACTATATGAATACCTTTCAAGATCTTTCCTTCACAATCCTACAAGTACACACAGGGCTGGAACTGGAGGTAGGCAGAAGTGGCACGTGCCTAGAGCACAACAAAGTGGGGGCACCAAGCACTTATCTTTTCTTGTTCCTGCCCCTGGTCCGGGCCCTGATCCCCTGGTGAGTCCTGCCTTCTGGGAGCTTCTGAGAAGAAGAAATGTACATTTTATTGATGATCTCATTCATAATAGTGTAAAAATCCAAGATTCGGTTCCGGATTCTGCCTTTTTTAGCAGGATTCGGCTTAGCCAAACCGAATCCGAATCCTAATTTGCATATGGGTGGAGAGGGACATCGCGTGACTTTTTGTCACAAAACAAGGAAGTACAAAAAATGTTTCCCCTTCCCACCCCTAATTTGCATATGCAAATTAGGGTTCGGATTCGGTTCGGTATTCAACGGAATCTTTCTCAAAGGATTTGCGGGGGATCGGCCGCATCCAAAATAGTGGATTCGGTGCACCCCTAGTAAAAACTGCATTCTATTATCTATCTTTGTATTGTAACCCATTATGTTTAAAAAATATAGAATAAATATAGAATTGCAGATCATTATATGCTTCTTTTAGGAAACCTGCCTTTTGAAAAACAGGTTTATATAATATTATTCGCTGTTTCCCCATCTCCGTTTTGGTCAGTCATTTTACCTGCATTCACCTCTCTCTGGCAGTTATACAAAACAATTGTCTACAGGAAAAATTGCTGGGAAGTGGAACTGCAGTTGCTGTAACCTCAACAGACACAGTCCTGTTTATCTTTTAAGTCATTCATTAGACTAAAACAAGCTGTGAAAGTCTGAGCTCCCAAGGGTTAAAACACCAGGCTGTTTAAGATGTAAAGTTGCTGGTAAATAATCTTTTGCTATCTACATGATGATGAAAGCAATTACTAGCTGCTTATTGCATGTGAAATGAATAGGCTTAAGTATGCATAGTGTTACTGAACTTTTCAAGCACCCTACAATATCACGTTCTCCGCTTTTAATCCTTTTAACCTTCTGAATGTCAGGTTTCAGCATAACTTCAGGCACAACTCTCAAAAGCTTATTTGAACATGAGACAAAATATTACAATTCCAATATTATCTGGTCTTCAAAAAAAGTGGTGGATTATTATTATTACTTTACAGATTAGTTATACTGTAGATTGTGCCCTGCTTTAATATATGCTGGTATAGAAAGCAGAATTGTATTTATAAATGTCTGAAACTCTGTTCATGTTTCAAGCTCAAAACTAGACGCAGCTACATTTTTGCTTTCTCTCAACACTTGCAATTATGTATGCACAAATGGGGATTTACTTCTTTGCTCTTTGGATTACCCATTACCCCCAACTCCTTGGCACTAATATTTCCATTACTCTTTTTCACAAGCTGCAAGTACAATTGGCATTCCAGCAACTAACCTTTATCAAGTTCATAGGAGATATTTAAATTCATATTAAATAATAGTCTAATGTTAGAGGTAGGTAACATAGTTATTCAAGCAATATAGTGTTCAGAGTAAAACTCTGAAAATGGCATACCGTATATACTCGAGTATAAGCCGTCCCGAGTATAAGCCGAGGTACCTAATTTTACCTCCAAAAACTGGGAAAGCTTATTGACTCGAGTATAAGCCGAGTATAAGCCTCGGGTGAGAAATACAGTAGCTTCTGGTAAGTTTCAATCAAAAAATTGAGGGTTTCTGCTCCCATTGGAGGAGCCGGCATCTCGTTTTTGGACGCCGACGACCATTCTTGGATGCCGGCGACTATTCTTGGAGACTATTCTTGGATGCCAGCGACTATTCTTGGAGACTATTCCTGGACATGGCGACTTTTCTTGGACGCCGGTGACTATTCTTAGACGCCGGCGACCGTTTTTGCGCTTGACCCGAGTATAAGCCGAGGTAGGGTTTTTCAGCATATTTTGGGGGATGAAAAACTCGGCTTATACTCGAGTATATACGGTACATAAAAATGACTAGAAATAATACTGCAGTGCTACTATGCTAGAATTCCTCCGTGTGGAATAGAGAATATAGTGGTCTGCAGGCATCCAGTAAAAGGAAGCAATGAGCACAGGCGTTTTACTTTGTTGGATGCTTCTGTCACAAACAATCTTCCCTCCAATTCAATAGCCAAAAGGTATAGCTCAGTAAAAGAAAAGTTCTTTGTGACTGTGATTGATAGAGGAACTTTGCTCAGTAAAAGGATCTGTCTGTTTCTACGTAGTGTGGGGACAGGTTGCAGCCATTAGTATTCAGCTTGGGGTATGCCAGACATTCAAAAGTTAAATGATCACTTGTTCCTGCCCCTGGTCCGGGCCCTGATCCCCTGGTGAGTCCTGCCTTCTGGGAGCTTCTGAGAAGAAGAAATGTACATTTTATTGATGATCTCATTCATAATAGTGTAAAAATCCAAGATTCGGTTCCGGATTCTGCCTTTTTTAGCAGGATTCGGCTTAGCCAAACCGAATCCGAAGCCTAATTTGCATATGGGTGGAGAGGGACATCGCGTGACTTTTTGTCACAAAACAAGGAAGTACAAAAAATGTTTCCCCTTCCCACCCCTAATTTGCATATGCAAATTAGGGTTCGGATTCGGTTCGGTATTCAACGGAATCTTTCTCAAAGGATTTGCGGGGGATCGGCCGCATCCAAAATAGTGGATTCGGTGCACCCCTAGTAAAAACTGCATTCTATTATCTATCTTTGTATTGTAACCCATTATGTTTAAAAAATATAGAATAAATATAGAATTGCAGATCATTATATGCTTCTTTTAGGAAACCTGCCTTTTGAAAAACAGGTTTATATAATATTATTCGCTGTTTCCCCATCTCCGTTTTGGTCAGTCATTTTACCTGCATTCACCTCTCTCTGGCAGTTATACAAAACAATTGTCTACAGGAAAAATTGCTGGGAAGTGGAACTGCAGTTGCTGTAACCTCAACAGACACAGTCCTGTTTATCTTTTAAGTCATTCATTAGACTAAAACAAGCTGTGAAAGTCTGAGCTCCCAAGGGTTAAAACACCAGGCTGTTTACGATGTACACTCAGAGGTTACTTAAGAGAGAACCTTAGATGTTAGAGCAGAGTAGAGTTTTTTACCTTCGGGACTCTCTATAGTTTCAGGCTGTTTGCGTTGGTTTTCGCTCGATAATTTGAGTTTTTGGAGCAAAAATTTTACAAAAACACGCCAGTCAAATTGCTCCTCGATTTTGTAATGACGTTTTCGTTAGATAATTTGATAAAGTCGAGTTTTTGGAGCAACAATTTTGAATTGAATTGCTTGCTCTATTTTGTAACAACTTTTTCTTGCATCGATTTTTTCTAAAACTTTATTGGTAAATTAAGTGGATTCGGGTCTGGGCGTTTGGTCTAAATATCTTTTAATAAAGTAAAAGTGAGGAAATTTAGTTTAGTAAATAATCCCCTTGGTGTGTGTTCTTGCGTAAGGACAGCTCTGAGATTCTACTTATATGATTAGTTCATTATTTTGTATCTCTAAGGGAGGAACTCCACAGACAATTTTGGAGCGATCTGGCACGCTGCGTGTTGCGTTTTTATCCGACAGTCGGATAAATGTAGTTCTTATAAGCGATTCTCCTCCACTTCCTGTTTATTCAAAATATCCGACACGTCGCATGCGTTTAATCGCATGGCGACATGTCGGCTCCCGTCGCATAGTGAAGTTCCTCCCTTAGGGTAAAACCTAGCGAGGCAATTTCGAGCGACAGTAGAAAAAAGATCGCCGCGTGTGTTTTTACGCTGGCAATTTTTCGCGATTCCCCATAGACGCCAGAGCAAAAGTTTCCCCAGCGATTGCGGCTTAAAAGTCGCGGCGAAAAGTCGCCGCGAGTCAAATCGCGGCGCTATCGCCTAGTGTGGCCTTAGCCTTATGGGTCAGCTTTTATCTGATTCTGCTTGCAACACCACGCCACGAAATGTAGCAGAACAGCACGAGATTTTGTAGGATGCGACAAAATCTGTTCACCCTAGGCTAGAATGTAAAGTTGGATCAGATAAAGAAAATTTTACATGTAGTTTATGCATCAGATTTTTCTATCCCATTTTCAATCCCATTGTATTTTGACCCATGAAACTAAATCCGACTTATCAAATGTGTTTTGTTGATTCAACACCATCCTACAAAATCGCTTATGAAGTTTAGCAGCCACAAAAAGCCCTTAGCATATAGAGTCATTCATACCAAATTCATTGGTATTGGCCAAACATAAATGTAAAAGTGATTTTCTAACCCCATCACTAGTTGAGAGACATAGTTTCTATAAATTCTAACATTCACAGACTCACAGTAGGGGTTTTTATGAACATAGGCACTAAACTGCACAAATGCAGTTGCCATTTGCAACCAACCAGTCAATTTCCAACTCTGAGTGGAGTGTTTAAAAATGAACTGTTGAGTGGTTGCTAATGGTAACTGCAATAGTGCAATTTAGTATTTACTGTAAGTTCGTAAATGAGCCCCATAAGTAGTGATTAATATGTATTTTGTGCCCTTTCTGAAAGTGTGTATCCTCATTCTCTTTTAGGATGGAGCTTCAACACACACATACTAGACTTGGAAACATTCTTCACTTTCAGAAAATTGGTAGAATTTTTTTTTTATTTAACTAACCTGTCCGCTAGGCTGTCCCCTTTTACATAACAAAAGAAGCAATATAGAATATTGTATGCTAATACTTGCCACTAATGCTCCAGGTTATATATTTTCATATTCATAGGCAGGGCCGGATTTACATAGTGGGCGCCCCTAGGCCCACTGCCTTTCGTCGCCCCTGACCCCTCCCCTTTATTCGTGCAAATGTTCATCATCAATAGCAAATGTAAAAAATTATTTGATCTCCAGCACATTCCCAGTGTTTTTGAACCAACGTGGGTGTGGTTGGGCAGCATGCCGCCCCCCTAAAATCCTGCCGCCCTAGGCCCGGGCCTAGGTGGCCTTTCCACAAATCCGGGCCTGTTCATAGGCCAATAGAAAGTCTGAAATGGTACCCTATCATCCAATCATCATTCTTTCTCTTTCCGGAGATGTTATTTAACAGCTATTTTTTATCTTTCAATAAAACGTCATCATTTAATTTGACAATAGTTTGCTGGTCATATCCTTTATATATATATATATATATATATATATATATATATATATATATATATATTTATATTTATATATATTTCTCTATTAAAATGTAGATATTTTCTCCTTTCTCTCAATAGTTGGTCTTTAGGGATAAACAGAATGGTATTGGGGCATAAAAATCAGTTCTTAGTAACGTGTAGCATGTTTATCATACAAATAAGTCTCAATATAGCCTATACATTTGTTAGGCTCATATCCAGATGAGTTCATTTCCATATACACTACTTTGCTGTCAGGGGAATTCACATAATCAGTTATTGGCATCAACTTGAATTCATCTGATTTCCAAATGATGAAAATATCAATCACATACTGGTAATGACAGTGTATCTTATCTTTATACTTTCCATTTTGCAATATCAATCTGTTCTCCAGGGAATTCATAGAAATATTAGCATAGCTAGAGGCTATATAACTATACCCATCCTGTTTGACTATAGAATTGCTTATGGAACCAAAAATAACATGTTTTTTAAAAGAGAATAAACTTACTTTACTCTAGCAATTGGGGCGTCAATATACTCAATAAAAGGCATCATTTTTAAATACAAGGAAAAAAGTTGTCAAAAATATACTTGCATCATATAAGCACACAGCCACATGTGAGCTCTAAAATCAACCCCCTCCCTGGAACAGGTGTTACTGTCAGGTTCCCACTTGTGTTGCACCTACACTCAGGTGACTTGCATCTAGTGAAATTTATATTTATTGATTTTTTTTTACAAAATACACATTGGCACACCAGAAAATATACAATTCCAGTACATATTGCACGTTGCCATCACATGACAAGTGCAGGTTATTGATGTTTTCAGCTTATGCCAGTATAGCAACAACAAATCTCTTTCTCTGAAAGTTTTACGCAATGTTTTTGATGACATTTGCAAATGTGGGGTGGTCAGAAAAAAGGGTACAGTAATCCATTTAGGCAGTGAGGCTTAACTGGTACTCTGGGTAAAGTGAATTGCCCCCCTCTCTGATTCTACAATAATGAATAAGAGGGCTCTACTCTATAATGCTGTTGCCCTGATCGCCTATCCAGAGATTTAATTGCAGTCAATACTCTGTCTGTTAAGGTTGCCAAACACAGAGAGATCTCAACTTGAGGTGGGCAATATCGGGCTGATCCGATTGTGGGCCCTAGGGCCCAATGATCGGATCCTATCAATGGGTAACGGGCGGTCAGATCCAACGGGAATTTTAGTCCCGTCTGATCGTCATCTGGCCGACTTTCGGCCAGATATTGATTGGAGAAGCACGTTGGAGGGCTCCATACACAGGCCAATAAGCTTCCGACTCGGTCTGTCTACAGCTTCTATTGGCTCGTGTATGGCCACCTTTACTCTTCTATCGGGCAAAAGAACTTCATTGCACCACATGGCTAGAGAATCCTGCTGCTCCGTGCAATTGTAAATAAACTCACAATTCATTTTCCATATAAGTTCTGAGCTACGCTGAAAAACTCAAACAAGGGCAGAACCGGTCTGCATCTAATTTGTAGCTCCACTAGCTGTGCTTTAAAATGTCAGTGACCATAAACTTATAATGTACTCCAAGAAAGTAAAAAAACAACTTTTAAGGTGTCTTCTGCTGTTTTGCATACAAAGGACGTGGATCTTTGGTTACCTTTGGTGTGAAGCCATGATCTGATCAGCACTTGGTTTAGCATCTGTCTATAATCAGGTATTTCACAAAATCATGAACAGCCCTGAAGCAAAGTGTTTGCCATTTTAAATGTAGACAAATAGGTATATATAGTTACACCATGTAAATTATGTGTGGGTGCAAAATAGCAGGGTATGCACAGCAGTGCTGCTTAATTTATATGTAAGGTCTAACCTACATTTAATAATGCATTGTATTATTACCAACCCTTTAACACACATGTGATGCATGATCATGTCATCATAAGCCTAGTGTAGGGACAAGGTTTGTACCCGTCTCAAGTGCAATAACATATCAGGGCTGCAACTAAAATTAAAAACAAGTCTGTGTTTGCCATATGAGCAATCGTAGAAGGGCCGTGGGGAACTTTGTTTCATTGTGAGACTGACCTTTATTCTATTTAAAATATCTCTTATTTTTTTATCAGTTTGATTCGTTACTTCATTAAAAAAGTAAATTTCTCTAGCCTGACCATCAGTTGATCCGGAAATCTGGATTAAACTGCCTGAAATCATACATCCCTGTATGCTAAGCCACTGAGCAATTCAGCCCTGGGGCTATTCTGTGTTTACGTTATCCTCTCCCTCATTCTTATTACAAGAAGATTTATAACCTTCCCAAAGTCAAATTGCTCACCTTCTCTATACTGAAAAAATGCACATACTAGTTTCTTTCTGGCTTTAAACAGATGGGTAATAGCTCAAAAAGAATTATGTCGCTACCGATGAAATGGAATTAATTAGCTTTACTAATAAATAACAGAAGACGAGAGTACAATATGTGCATAGTGCTTAAAAAGCTACTACTAATGTTTTCATGTGTAATCATATTTATTAATGTATTATCAGCTATAGTCAAAATATGCCTCAGCAAAGGCCATACCTCAAAAAGAGCCAGCGCACAAAGGTTCTAGGAAAAACAAACAAGGAGAAGATACTGTATAGGGAGTTATTTATTAAAGTCCAATTTTTTCTGGTCAAAGTTTTAGAAGGAAAAAATCCAATTTTTTTGTAGAAAAAAACCCTAAAATTTTCAAGATTTATTAAAACCCAGAGGCTGTTAAAAGCAGGCCCGGATTTGTGGGAAGGCCACCTAGGCCCGGGCCTAGGGTGGCAGGATTTTAGGGGGGCGGCATGCTGGCCAACCACACCCACATTGGTTCAAAAACACTGGGGATGCACAGGAGATACAATCTCCATGAAAATTTGCATGAATAAAGGGTAGGGGACAGGGGGGACAAGCGGCAGTGGGCCTAGGGGTGCCCGCTATGTAAATCCGGCCCTGGTTAAAAGTCTAAATGAAAAAGTAAACCTGCCGTGGTCATGTAGAAGTCAATGGCAGATGTCCATTTAAAAATAGGTAGCTATCATCATGCTTTGCAGGCGATTTTATCGTGTCTTTTCCCGCACCAGATTTTTGCGAGTAAATTTATTGCTAAATGCGGTAAAAATGTGCGCGAGAGTTTGGTAGAAGTGGTTTTAAGAAAATAGTCAGGCATTTTTGGATTTTAATAAATAACTCCATAGTGTAATAATATTTGTTATATAATTTAGATATCTGAGGAGGGTTAAGAATAAACGTTGTTTAAATGTTTGCCATTTTTATTTTAGAGCATCAAATAAAATGCAAAATCTATACTTGGTGCTCAGATGCAGTGCAGACAGCTGTAGCTTTGTATACAGTATATGTATATACTGTATATACATATATATATATTTTTTTTTTTAAATATATATAAAGATGCAATAAAAAAAGACACAGCTACACCTACCTGGTGGAGATAACAAACCAGAGTACATTTCACAATGACAAGACAGAAAAGAGTTTCAAGGCTTAACTGTATCTTGGTCAATTGCATAAGAAGCACATGCCAGCTCAACCATTGGTGGCAGCTAAAATTCAGTGTTCATTAGTAGGGATGCAGCGAATCCACTTTTTTGGATTCGGCCGAACCCCCGAATCCTTTGCAAAAGATTTGGCCGAATACCGAACCGAATCCGAACCGAATCGGATTGCATATGCAAATTAGGGATGGGAAGGGGAAGACATTTTTTACTTCCTTGTTTTGTGACAAAAAGTCACTTGATTTCCCTCCCCGCCCCTAATTTACATATGCAAATTAGGATTCGGATTCGGTTCGGCCGGGCAGAAGGATTTGGCCGAATCCGAATCCTGCTGAAAAAGGCCGAATCCTGGCCGAATCCCGAACCGAATCCTGGATTCGGTGCATCCCTATTCATTAGTGATGGGGCGAATAGGGTGAATTTGCGCGATTTGCAAAATGAGCGTTGTATATTCGCTGGCGTCAAAAAAATTGTCGCCGGCGTCGGTCAAAAACGGATGTCGGCGTCAAAAGAAATGGATGCCGGCATCAAAAACGGACCTGTTTCGCAAAAACATCGCTGTTTCTCAAATTTTTCACCACGAAAACGGTGCAAATTTGCCCATCATTATTGTTCATGAATTTCTAAGACACATTTGAACTTGCTGATGATCGACCTATGAAAAAATTATAAACTAATGTAAGTCAAAAACATTTTGAAACAATTTGAGTTGGGCAGCTCTGTGGCCCAGGCTTTGATTCCAGACAGGACACTATTTGAATGTTCTCCCTAGGTCTGCATGGGTATCCTCCACTTACATTGGTTTCCTGCCATGCCAAAAACATACAGGCAGGTTATAATAATAATGAGAGAATAACTGAATGAGTTCCAATTTGTTTTTTAACACCCTTAAAATAATTTGTTTTTTGACATTCAGTTCTGGCTAATATGAAAATAGTTAGTTATCAGAATTACACATATACGGTTGATGTTCAATATACGGGGCATTAACAGCTCACGCATTGTCACTCATTCTCATCACATTTCTTAGGATAAAGGTTTGTATAAGTGTCACACCTTGCAAAATAATGTTAAATAATAGTATGTAGTGATGGGCGAATTCGTCCCGTTTTGCTTCGCAGAAAAATTTGGGAATTTCCAGCAAAATTCACGAAACTGGGAAAAATTCGCAAAACCAAAGTTTTGATGCCGGCCTCAATTCACGGGCGTCAAAATTGACACCGGCGACAATTTGAGGTGCACCTATTTTATCCAATTGCATTAAAGTCAATGGTCATCAGAAATTTCGCGAATTTAATCAGCGATGGCAAAACGTGAAAATTCGCTGCAAATTTGCGCCTGCCGAATACATTCGCCCATCACTAATAGTATGTCTTTGTATAGAATGGTGTACTTTATCACCTCAGAGAATCCTGTTACATTAACTGCAATTAAAAGTATAACGATATGTGTCCTTCTCAATGGAACATTCCATATATCTAATGCTAATATGACATCTAAAAATCCTGTCTCCTATATTGCTCTCTCCTATAGGAAAATAAAAGTGCTTCATTTGTCAATATGGGGATTGGAGAAGCAAGCCAGGTTTATTAATGGTCCTTGCAGGATTATTATTAGCATGTATTTATAAAGCACTAACATATTCCACTGCTCTGGTCAATAGAAAAATATAGGGTCGAAGTGAATTCGAGGGAATTTTCGAAGTAAAAAATTCAAAATTCAAAGTAATTTTTTGGATATTTCGACCATCGAATAGGATACTACGACTTTGATTCAAAAGTGAAATCGTTCGAATATTCGACCATTTGATAATCAAACTACTGTCTCTTTAAAAAAACTTTGGCTTCAATACTTCTCCAAATTAAACCTGCCGAAGTGCTATGTTAGCCTATAGGGACCTTCTAGAGCATTTTTCTACGTTTTTGGAATCATTCGATTAGAAGGATTTAATTGTTCGATTGAACAATTTTACTTCAACTGCAGGATACCCAAATTCGGTGAAAAAAAACTTTGACTTCGATATTCGAAGTCAAGTATTTCAATTTGATGGTCGAATTTCGAAGTATTTTCAACTTCGAAATTCGACCCTTGGTAAATCTGACCAAAATCTATTTTTTCCCCACTCAAAAACAGTTCATGACTCTATTCAACCTCCAAGTCTTGATGTGTCACTGCAGAGCTCCAAATATAAGAATGATAAAAAAAAATAAAAGCGTAGCATTCTTTAATATATAAACATACTTGTTTCACACACTCACATTATATCTATAAAAATAAAATGTTTTGGAGGACTGAAAGGGGCAGATTTATTAAGGTTTGAATGGTAAAAACTCACAATTTCAAGTTTAAAACCAGAGCTTTATCATTCCCCTACACTGGAAGTAATTTGAAATTCAATAGGTCGCCAACCACCTAAAACCTGCTTTATTTAACAGTCAGTGGCTGACCTATTTGATGAAGTTAATAGCCTTCCTGACATTGGAGCTTTTTTCTGAGAAAAAAAAGTTTTCAGATTGAATTTTAGGCATTCGAGTTTTTTTTTAAATAAGATACCATTTAAGTTCCTAGGTAATTCAAGCTCATTCAAGTTCATTTGAGGTTAAAAAAAAAAAAAACCAAAGTATGTGAATTTGAAAGGACTGTGCTTTTGTTGTGCCACACATTCATCAAATAAAGTGAAAATAGTAATCACCATAAGTGACAATGGGTATTGTAGGGTAAGACGAGCAACTGTGATGAGTGCGGTATTGATTATACACACAAGTGTTTAAATAAGATAAGGGCTTTTGATTTTTAACACTTGTCAGTAGAATAAACACTGCAGTCATGGAAATCATAGAGGCTTTCTATCCTATAATACCCATTGTCACTTTAATGGCGGTCAGCTTACCAGCTTTAGGATGACAAATAGTTGTATTTGCGTTTTTTCAAGTTTTTTTTAGCTTAATAAATCTCAAATATTCAAGTTCAGAAACTTGAGTTTTGCATCAAGCTCAAATCACGGTAAAACTCAAACTAAAATGTTGATATATCTACCCCCAAAATGTTGTCTGGATAGACAGGGCCGCCATCAGGGGGGGACAGGGGGGACAAGTGTCCCGAGCCTGAAGGGGAGCCTGGCAGGGCTGCTTTTTTTTGAAGAGTCGGGCCCCCCTTGACAGCTCCGAAGCGGTGTCGCTCGATCGATGTCCCGAATAGCCAAATGCGGAAGTGCAAACAGACGAAGTCCTGAAGCTGCGGAAAGACCCGAAGTCACGAAAGGAGCCGACACTGAAGTCCTGAAGTGGTGAAAAGACCCGATGTCACGAAAACAGCTATAATTGACTTCCTGAAGCCATGAGTTCAATTATACTAACACCAATGTTGTTTTTTTTGTTTTTTTTAATCCCCTGGCCACCAATGTTTTATTTTAATACTCTATAAGCCCCTGCCAATTTTTTTTCAAAAAATTAAAAATTAAAAAATATTCTTGGGGCCCCAATTTTTTTAACTTGTAAGGTGGGCCCTGGCACCAATGATTTTGTAAAAAAAACTTTTATGGGGAACCTGGCACCAATGTTTTTTTTTCACTTATAGGGGTGCCCTGGTCACCAATTTTCTTTTTTAACTTGTAGGGAGTCCCTGACCACCAATTATTTTTTAGTGTTTAAAATATTTTATTTGATTTTCATATTAAACAAATGAAATCAAAATTACAACAAATGTTATGCAGATGAAGAAAATATGTTGCAAAGGAGACAATGGCATGATAGTATCAAAACTATATCATTCATGAAAAATAACAAAAAACGAACTAAAAATTAACTAAGCCAGTGGATGCACAAGTAATAAAAAAAAAAAAAGAAAAAGCCCATTTATCATCTGGAGTGTCAGATAGGTCATCTCAATTATTTTTTAAATAAACTTTTACGGGGGGCACAGGCACCACAGTTTTTTTTTTACTTATAAGGGGGCCTGACCATCAATAGCTTTTTATAACTTGTGTGGGGGGGTTACCTTTTTTAGCGCTGATGTCTGCTTGTCTTTTAACTGTTGTGTGGAGTGGGCAGGATCTGGGGTTGGGTCTGGGTGGGCGGGTCCCAGGGGGCCCCAAAAATGTTGTTCTACGGGGCCCCGTGATTTCTAATGGCGGCCCTGTGGATAGATCAGGTTAATGTAAGGGAAGGTTATACCAACTGATGACTACTGAAGACAGAACTATATTGGATCATGAAATTAGAAACCCCTTCACTTAATTTTAATAGTTTTTTTTTTACATTTAGAGAAGATGGACATGAATGTAAGACGTAAGCACCCTCATTGCATATAAAATAAGTTAGTGCTTTTTATTGCAACCATATGTTTTAGTCAGAGATTTTGCTTCAATATTACTGTTATAGAATTCATCTACTGGATTCAAAATAGAGTGAATATTTTATATTTGCCTTGTGGGGTTACTGTTGACTTTGTAACACTCGAATCTGCGTATTTACATATGAGGCATTCATTGATTTCAATATGAATTCTACTGGTAACATTATTCATGTTATTTCATTACAAATGCCCATTGTAAAGGAGAACAAAAGCTACTAATAAATTAACCACACCAATTTACCCCACAAGTTTTTCTTTCTTGTTGAGAAAAAGCAGAGTAGTGTGGGGAGTTGACAGGCACCATCTTACATCAGTGAATCTTCTCCCACAATTGATTGCAGATATAACCTGCCTTGTCCCTGCCTTGTCCCACCAGCCTCCACAGGCACTAGATTCACACACTTAGGGCAGAGACACACGCTCAGATTCAGGGAGATTTAGTCGCCCGGCAATTAATCACCTCTTCTTCTGGCGACTAATCTCCCCGAACTGCCTTCCCCTGCCTTCCCGCCGGCTAGAATGTAAATTCCCAGACAGGATGGCACTCGGAGCGCTTAATTTTCCGGAAGTCAACCAAAGTTTCCCCGTAAGGCAACTTCGGGTGACTTTGGAAAACAAAGCGATACGAGTGCCATCCCTCCGGCGATTGACATTCTAGGCGGTTGGAAGGCAGTTGGGAGAGATTGGTCGCCTACAGAATCTGAGCATGTGTCTCTGCCCCTTACTCAGCATTACAGACAAACCGAGGCTGACAAAAGGACTTGAGTGGAACCGTTCTGGGTTTTTCAGCTCTTAGTTAAAGGGATACTGTCATGGGGGAAAATTTTTTTTTCAAAATGAACCAGTTAATAGTGCTGCTCCAGCAGAATTCTGCACTGAAATTTTATATTCAATTTTGAAATCTGACATGGGGCTAGACATATTGTCAATTTCTCAGCTGCCCCAAGTCATGTGACTTGTGCTCAGATAAACTTCACTCTTTACTGCTGTACTGCAAGTTGGAGTGATATCACCCCCTCCCTTTTTTCCCCCAGCAGCCAAACAAAAGAACAATGGGAAGGTAACCAGATAGCAGCTCCTTAACACAAGATAACAGCTGCCTGGTAGATCTAAGAACAACACTCAATAGTAAAAACCCATGTCTCACTGAGACACATTCAGTTACATTGAGAAGGAAAAACAGTAGCCTGCCAGGAAGCATTTCTCTCAGTCACATGACTGGGGGGCAGCTGGGAAATTGACTGGAGTAGCACTATTAACTGATGTGGTGTGAAAAAAACATGTTTTCCGATGACAGGATCCCTTTAAAGGAAAACTATACCCCTAAAATGAATACTTAAGCAACAGATAGTTTATACCAAATTGAATGACATATTAAAGAATCTTACCAAACTGGAATATATATTTACATAAATATTGCCCTTTTACATCTCTTGCCTTGAACCACCATTTCGTGACTCTATCTGTGCTGCCTCAGAGATCACCTGACCAGAAATACTACAACACTAACTGTAACAGGAAGAAGTGAGGAAGCAAAAGGCAGAACTCTGTCTGTTAATTGGCTCATGTGACCTTACATGTGGTTTGTATGTGTGCACAGTGAATCCTACGATCCCAGGGGGCGGCCCTTATTTTTTAAAATGGCAATTTTCTATTTATGATTACCCAATGGCACATACTACTAAAAAAGTATATTATTATGATAATGGTTCATTTACATGAAGCAGGGTTTTACACATGAGCTGTTTTACTCAGTATTTTTTAATAGAGACCTACATTGTTTGGGGGGTATAGTTTTCCTTTAAGGTGGAATGCACTTGGCTTGAGCCCTGTAAAACAGCAGGGAAACACACTGCCACGAATATATACACAGCAAGGCCACCAGCCCACCTCTCCCATAGATCTTAATGCACTGGGTTTTTTAACTTAACTGAGTGATCGTTTAGTGGTAACAAATTTTACATGAAACAATATACAAAAATGGATATAGCATACCTGTAAAACAAAAGCAAGGCCACCAGCCCACCTACATTACAACAGGCAGTTATTACTTGGTATTCCATGAAACATATTACAGGATTTATATAGAGTTTACAGTATAACACAAAATATATTAAACATTAGTAGCAATCTCCTTGCATTGTGATGAGAAACGTATAATCACGTAACAGGGTGCTGCTCAGACTGGGCAGATTCCTCGTACAGCAGCCATCTTGGGATGAACCATGTGCTGCTAATCTGCAGCACAAATTCAGTAAAGTTGCTGCACAACACACAGGAACTACAGCAGAGCACATACAACATATTGCAAATGAGAAATAAACTTCTAGAACTAGAAACTTCTCTTTCTTCTCACGGCCAGTGCAGTTTTCAGCTGATAGCCCGGGGTTTCAGGTAAGTCAATACAATCATTTGGGGGTGCCTAATATTTGTCACCCACAAGTGCAAGACAAATTTCTTTCTCCTTTAAGTCTGCTCAATAACATTCACACATTAAATAAAACCAATAGGATGCTGCGTTCATGTAGAAGTCAATGGGAGCTGTCTATGGCAATTTTTTTCCAATGCAAGTTCATATTTTTTAACAAATTGAAAAAATGATTTAATTGAAAAATCTGATTTAAAAATAATAAGCAAACATTTGAGTTTGATAAACATTTGAGTTCATTCCCAAGTAGAAAAAAAAACTCTAACATCACACTACTTTGAACATAGACTTTATTGTCTGTGAGCTCTTAACAATGGTACTGACCAAAAATGTCTTTTTATTGGACAGTTGGTTCTGCGAATTACAAGGACCCCGATGGGATCAAATGTCACCCCAGTTATGCTAATCTATTCATGTTTGATTATGAACACACTGTTATGGAAATTGGTGACATTTGGTTCTATCACCACTACATTGACGATCTGTTTCTTATCTGGTTAGAGAGATACCAGGAGCTTAGAAGCAAAATGTATGATTTTACTATTGACCTGGAGACAAGTGATTATTTTCTGATACCCAGGAGTGCGCTGCCTTCATTTTACTGTCCTACACAATGACACATACTACTAAAAAAAGTCTATTATTATGAAAATGGTTTATTTACATGAAGCAGGCTTTTACATATGAGCTGTTTTATGCAATATCTTTTTATAGAGACCTACATTGTTTGAGGGGTATAGTTTTCCTTTAAGTTATGTTTTTGTGGAGTTCCCCTTTAATGATCACCTGCAGTATTTAAGAATATGTATTTGGTAATAATTTCAGCCAAGTGACACCCTAGTAGTACCACAGCCTGAGAGTCATCTTGATATCTTTTGTATTTATATAAACATACTTTCCCTCCACAAGTGAAGCAGTTCACCTCACCCCTGTGTTGTATTGGATGGGACATGCCATATAAGAGTGTGCCAAGTTCTACTGACCTGTCTGTGCCAACGGCTTTCATGCATTATTCTTGAGCCTGGGGCTATATGACCTGTCAATGCCATTCATAATAATTATTTAAAAATGGGGTGTAATATGTGATCCCACATGTTTAATATATTGTTTTTGGGCCAGTAATTAACAATCGTTAGGGCTACTAGGCATAAAGAGGCACTTGGCTTTCCCGGTGTCCCTTATATATAAAACTATGCATGAAGCATGAAGTGAAATAAAAGATAAAACACATTGAATCACAAAACTTCAAAAACTAACGTTTTGGCCCCACCCAAGGCCTTTCTCATTTTGAGAAAGGCCTTGGGTAGGGCCGAAACGTCAGTTTTTATTTCTGCAATAAAGGTTTTTTTTTTCAATCTTAAGTCCCGTGAGTGCTGATTCTTGGAAACGGACACATATATAATATATATATATATATATATATATATATATATATATATATATATATATATATATATATATATATATAGCCATTCCAATTGGCTCTGGCCCTACTATTTATGGTGGAACTGCTGTGGAGTAATAGCCAATACAGGTAAACTATTTTATGCCTTATGTGGGTGCACAATGCTATAGCAATGTGTATACACAAATCCCTTGCATGGCTTGCCTAATTTTGACCCTTTTTCATTTTTGCATATGTGCTGTGTGTAATATGATTTTGAAGGTTATATCTTGACCTTTTGCTGGCGTCAGGGAACCGCAAAATTGGAGTGATTGTGGTGCTCATGTTTTTAATAGCCGCTTTGATTCATATCTACACAATGTAATATTTCTGCTTCACATGCTGACATTTTTTTCTAACACTCACAAATGATGTCATCAGGTGCCTGAACTTAGATATTTAAATGTGGGTGGAGGGGCCGGCTCTGTTTATGTGTCTTGAGAAAGATCTCACAATCAGACCGAAACAGCGACAAATAAATTTCGATTTTTTTTCACTTTATTTCAAAGTCCCAGTGTGCATCTATATATTGTAATGCTATATACTGTATATATTCTTAACTTAAGCCGAAAGGTCATATCGGTAAATATCTCAAACAGCAGCTAATCATTGACACTGCTCAAAGACATATTTAATTTTATCAATCTAGAATATATTTTTCAAATTGCCCTTTTTTCCTTTTAACCTTCTGAATTGAAAAGAATAAGCCAATACAGTACTGTAGAACATGCAGAAATTAAAGAGAATAAAAGGTCCTGGATACAAAGCGGCTAAAGTTCAGCTAAACATTGATTATTACATGAATTCTTCTTGTGCCAAGCAGATGTTCAATATGGTGAGTGCTTATTTCTGTACAAAATGAACCAGTTTTGCTCCTTTTTAGTGCTAATCAATAACACTGTATCATACTGATGGCACTTTATTATCGTAACGTGAAAAAAACTATTCCAAAAATGTAAAATGCAGACCTAAAAACAAGCAGTAATCTAACAGAGCTAGTGTTCCCATACATTCAGATTGGAGATGTGCAAAGCTAGGTAGCTAACTAGTTTTTATTAAACAATTTAAATAGTTGTTTCTATGTTTTGTAAATAAGATGTGCAAATTATACAGATACTGCTGTTTTACACAATAAACATTCAAAATCAATTGTTCAGAAACATTTATCACTCTTGGTAGCCTCAACGATAACAGAAAGTTATTAGATCCCTTCTATAATATACAATTAATGCTATCTGGCAGAAAAGGATGAGTAGTGATGGGCGGATTTATTCGCCAGGCGCGAATTCGTGTCGAATTTGCACGATTCGCCACCAGCAAATAAATTCACGTAAAGCCAGCGAAAATTCAGGCGAAAAAATTGTCCGGTGTCAAAAAAAATTTTTGCCGCGCCGAAAAAGCGCAGTTTCGCAAATTTTTCACTGTTTCGCAAATTTCGCCCGAAATTCATGAATTTTCCGGCGAAGCGAAACGGCGCAAATTCACCCATCACGAAGGATGAACAGAGTAACTATTCCAAAACACTTACCGTATATACCCGAGTATAAGCCGAGTTTTTCAGCATCCAAAATGTGCTGAAAAAGTCTACCTCGGCTTATACTCGGGTCAGTGGTACCAGACCTGAGTAGCTGAGATTGCAGTCACTTTTAATCATTCCTATACCAACAGTTCACTTGGGGAGAGACTGCAATATCCCACAATGCCCTCTGTTGGTTATATGAAAGAATAACAGTGCGCCCTCTGTTGGTTATATGAAAGAATAACAGTGACTGCAATATCACACAGCACCATCTATTGGTTATATGAAAGAATAACAGTGACTGCAATATCACACAGCGCCATCTGTTGGTTGTATGAAAGAATAACAGTGCGTCCTCTGTTGGTTATATGAAAGAATAACAGTGACTGCAATATCACACAGCGCCATCTGTTGGTTATATGGAAGAATAACAGTGACTGCAATATCACACAACACCCTCTGTTGGTTATATGAAAGATTAACAGTGACTGCAATATCACACAGCGCCCTCTGTTGGTTATATGAAAGAATAACATTGACTGCAATATCACACAGCGCACTCTGTTGGTTATACGAAAGATTAGCAGTGATGGCAATATTAAACAGCACCCTCTGCACATGGTAGTGGGACAGTGGGACAATGCACACAGTAATCCGTTTAGCAATTCTCTGTCACCATCAGCTTTGCAAAGAAGCCCGGTTGATCGCTGGGGGGTCGCTTTGGCAGAATGTGCGCTGCTGGGAGACAGGGCTGTAGTTGTGTCTAGGCTTATACTAGAGTCAATAAGTTTTCCCAGTTTTCGTAGGTAAAATTAGGTACCTCGGCTTATACTCGGGTCGGCTTATACTCGAGTATATACAGTATCTTGTCTCTCTTCCTTTCTGTCTGCCTCATTAGTCTGTGTCTTTCACCCCATTCCTAAAAATGGTTCCAAACTGTGGGTCTGGCTTAAAACAAGGGATGGGGTAGCACGTCTGAAGACTAGTGAGGATGGCCTTTTGATTTTTTTTTGTACAATATAGAACTAAATAATGTTTAAGAAATATTATAATAAGAATATTTCATCAATCATCCATGGCTTGATTCAAAGAGGGGCTGGTAAAAAGTTGACCTCTAAGAAAAATAGGGAGCTTGAGGACCTTTGCTATAAATTTCCCAGAAAAGGGGAAATTTCCTTTGACTGAGACTAACAACAAATGCAGCAGAAAGAAAAACAAGAATCTATACAAAAAATTATGCTATATAATTGTCAGGGGGCCTATTGGCTCCCAGCGGGAGAAGTGACATCATTGTGCCGGCGATGAGATGCCGGTGCTTCTAACCATGTGGCGGCCATGGGCACCGCCATCTTGGAAGCAGTGCCAACAGAGACGGGAGCCATCGGGCGGTCCTGACAATAATAGGATCTGAGGACATCTTGAAAGTGCAGTGAGATAAGGTCAGAATGTTCAACACCAAACTGCCTTGCCAAGGGTTAATTTACAAGGGAGGTGGTATTAAATATAATAGAAGCCCATTACTATGGTTTTCTCCCAAATTGGAGAGCTAAAGGTTGTATCTGTTTTCCTTGTTTATAAAATTCTACTTTAGCGAAGTGTTACGTTAATGTCTGGTTGTTGTTGGGGTTTTTTTTTTTTTTAAAGATTGTTGTTTTGTCGCCACCACTTTTGCAGGGATAACTCCTAATGACAGAGCAGCAAGAAAGTGGTGTGGATAACATCCGAGTTAATTCAGTAGAAAAATTGAGGCTGAGGGTTCGATTTTCTGTGCAAGAGTGCCATAACACCAGCAATTACCTCTAATATGGGAAATTAGCTGTAGCAATTCTGTGTTTACTTGCTGCAACACTAGAATTGTGAAAGCAAAATAATGTTATAAGTGGCACTTGCCTAAATTGGTTCATTATGAGACACAAGTTTAATAGAGAGAAAATGAAAAGTAATAACCCTAAGAAACAAGACCTTCACTCCCCGAATAATGTCAGGGTCATAGGATTATTTTTCGCAAGGTTTACAAATCATATTTTCAAGTAGGGGAAGAGGTAGATACCGTAAATGTTTATTCACTAGATTTGAAGCTAGTAGTTCAGATCTTGAGAAGGTGTTTACATGCCATTTATAATAATAAGATGTACTTATCAGCTTCTCAGATCTGTCCTGTAAAACATTTATTGCATTTACATCTGTTGTTTGGCAACAAGACGTTACGAGCAATTAACTGTGTATATATTAATATACATATTAATTTATGCTAATTGACTACTTTTAAAGTAATTTTTTAGACAGCCTCACCTGATGAAGCATCATGCCCTGTGCATAATGTATGAGAAAGCACTAGAAATAATTCTTGCTTCCTCGCATAGAAAAGAGGAAATTGAATCCAAAAATATGTAGGCAGTGCACATACTGTAATGTTATTGTTTGATGCAAGTTAACAAGGCTAAGGATCGTGGATTTTTACAAGTAGTTTCAATATGTGTTTCAAGGAGTATTCAAAATCAGTGAATCCCCCTTAACTACTTCAACACTTGTTATAGCTTATTGACGTGTCATGATTAGAGACCAAAGCCAAACATGCTGTTTGTCTTGATAGTGCCAACGGGGCTCCAGAATATTTATCCTGATATATTTCATTGCTTTCTCTTGCATTTCAGAAATGAAAGAGAAAACATTCTGGCTACAGTCAATTAAATCATAAATGAGAAAATGAGAATAATTAGTTACTGACTAGGTTACATGTTTTGTAAACCAAAAGGAAAACATAGCGGGTGTTCATATAGACATAAGAATTTGGGTGAGTTAACATAAATAGGGTTATTCGTGATTGAGGCACATTAATTTAAATCAGCAGCAGATATATCTTTTTTCTAAGATTCTATAATGTTTGTGTAATAACAAGGCCATGTTTGCCCCAGTCTAGTAACCTATAGCAACAAAGAAGAAGGTAGCTATTACTGGTCTGGTGCTGGGTCTCACTAAAGCTGGCCATTCACAGACCGAGTCAGCAGCTTATCAGCCTGTGCATTTGGCCCTCCGACGGGCTTCCTTCCCAGATTGATATCTGGCCAAAAGTCAGGCAGATGACTATCGGGCAGGGTTAAAAATCCCGTCCCGTTGGCAATATCGACAAACGAGCGGATCTCTACGTGTATGGACACCTTTAGGGTAAACAAATACAAGAGGTCCTCTGCACTCAACCCATTATCAATATATTTAAAACAGAGACATTTTGTGCATACTGCTACTAAAAAATGCCTTACCCTTTAAACAAAACAGGGATTGTTTGTCCATATATTGCAATATATTTAAGCTGGCCAACTACGTCAAAGTCATCCCATATCTGGCCAGTCCTATACTCACGTTTAGGGTAAGACTTTTCATCAGATTTTGTGGGTCAGATTTTATCCTCCATGCAACACCACGCAATGCCACTGTAACGTTCTGTTACCTGGGAACGCGTAGGAAGATGGCTGGTCCACAGAGGGCTGGTGGCAACGGGAACTCCTCTACGGGTCTGGTCTTCACCGACGCCCTTTTGGGGCCCGGGCTTTCTGCGGCGGAGACAGCAAAGGAGCCAAGCGTGTTACCAAAGCGTAGTACAAGGGATCAGGCAAAAACGTCAGGTTCAGGCAAGGTCAGTTCCAGAAGTCAGAGAAGCGAGGTACCAAAGGATCATACAAAAGCGTAGTCAAGTTTCAGGCAAAGGTCGGTTTCAGGAAGCGAAGGTTCAAAGGTGCAGGAAAACAGGCAGAGGGTCAAAAGGGAACATGGACAACCAGCCAGCTTGGGCAAGGAGAGGAGGAAGGTATTTAAGGGAGCAGGAACCAATCAGGAGCAGGCTGAGGAAGGACAGGCACATCAACAGCCAGTAGGGGACTGGGCGCACCATTATGAGGTAATTACACCTCAGTGTTTTGGCGGGAGCGTCTGTTTTGACGTGCCCCGGTGTTCTGACGCCGGTGCCTAAATTGACGCACACCGGCGTTTATGCGCCGGCGCCTAAGTTGATGCGCGCCAGCATTTATGCGCTGGCACACTGCGGATGTTACAGCCACACAACAGCACAAGATTTTGTAGGATGCTAAACAATTTGATCACTCTAGCCTAAAATGTAAAGTCAGATCAGATACAGTCAGATGGAGTCTTTACTTCGTGCGTTTTTATAAGACAGTCAATATATTTCAATGAGAAAAAAAAGTCTTTCCAACACATTCATTTTTATGTTGTCGGATGAAGATGTAGTATGCAGTGTTCACATCCGACAAATTTCTACACGGTCACCCGTTGGTTTACATGGAAACAAACAAAGCTGCTCCAGTTCTAGGAAGTAAGGTGTGGGAGCTCCCCCCTGCCATTTGAAAGTATCATCGTTTCCTTGCAGAGCAGTTAGGGGCCGTCTGAAGTTTCCTATCCACAGCAGTCACAGCAAGTAAAATGAAGGGGGAATTTCACTGCATACAGTCAGGTTTCTTATAAAAACAGTATACATTTTTTAATTAAAGTATATTGGAGATAGATTTCTTTTTCATTAAAGAAAGTAAAAATGGGATTTTATTTTTTTTTGCCTTTAGATCCCCTTCAAGCAACAGACAGTTGATGTCAAATTAAGAAGTTACCAAATTGGTATAAATATTTAAGTAAATATTGCCCTTTTACATCTCTTGCCTTGAACCACAATTTCCTAAAGGTCTGTGTGGTGCCTCAGAGATCACCTGGCCAGAAATACTGCAGCTCTAACTGTAACAGGAAGAAGTGTGGAAGCAAAACACAGAACTGTGTCTGTTTAATTGGTTTATGTGACCCAACATGTAAGGTTTGTTTGTGTGCACCGTGAATCATAGGATCCCAGGGGACATCCCTTATTTTTTAAAATGGCACTTTATTATTTATGATTACCCAATGGCACATACTACTTAAAAAATATATTATTATGATAATGGTTTATTTACATGAAGTGGGGTTTTACATATGAGCTGTTTTATGTAATATATTTTTATACAGACCTACATTGTTCAGGGGTATAGTTTTCCTTCAAGAGCCCCTTTGTAAGGATACTTGCAACTTGTTGGTTCCCTGATGGACGCGTGTCTCTTGTGTCATGTTGCAGCATGCATGTATTGTGCCTATCTGTCCTCTATTACAGACTTTCAGTAGAACCCTCCTCACTTGATTATGAACCATGGTTCCATTTGGTATCCTTGCTGTTTTAAAGATTACTAAAGATGTAATCCAGTTTGACTCCCTGGCTTGATCCTTCTTGATTGCTGCCTGTCCCAGCCTCAGCCTGACTCTTGACCTTAATATTGTTCTGCTTGCCTGCACCTTACTCTGCCTGTCCACCTATTTTGTCTACTCCCTGGTACCTCTCTTATTAGATATTGGACCTTACTGACCTCTCTCCATTCACTGTTTACCTGTTCTCAACCCAAGATAGCTTGGTCTCAGTGTGGGTTGTGGGTGTCTGTCTATGACTGATCCCCTTCTAGAACTTGAAACCTTTCCTCAGCTGATTCATAAATCTTACATAATTTCACAAGGGTCTCTTGTACTGTTCAGGGAATAAAGTTCCCATGAAGATTGTAGAACTGACCATGCTTGAAACCTAATCCAATATGACAAGTCATTCTTCATAATATAATCCTTTCATACACCTAATGAGATTAGTTGCCCTTCTCTGAACTCTTTCAGATTCGATTATGCCTTATTTATATACTAGTGTCCTTAACTGAATGTCATGTTTAAGATGAAAATCAAATCAAACCAGAATGTCAGAATGTTCTTTCCTTATCTCTTGCACCTATACTTCTGTTTATGAAAACAAGATTTAATTAAAAAAAAAAAATTAACTGAAGAAAACATTTTTTTCACTTGTCAGCCAATTCTCTATGTGTTCAATTTTTCTCACCAAGTCTTTTGTGTCTTAGGTATCTGCAGTAATCGCCTCTGGGGAACTTTATCAAGAGCCTATGAAAAGTCTAATAAATTGTCATTGCTGCAGTGTATAATGTCCTACTTCTTTTCTGAAACTTATTAGATTAGTTTGACATGACCTATTTTTCATAAAAGTGTGCTGTTTGAAACAAAATCCTTTTCATGTTATAACCCATTGTTTTTCTGAACTTCTACATCCCTTGTAATTCTATGCATATGACTTATATGGCTCAACACTTGTATATTGTATATGCAAGTAAACTATGTATGATCAGTGGTGGGCGAACCTCTCCCGTCTGGCTTTGCCGAAAAATTTAGAATCTCCAGTGAAATTCGCAAAACTGCAAAAAATGTGTGCAAAATTAGTAAAACTTGAAAATTGATGCCCGCGTCAATTTTGACGGCCGAGTAAATTTTTGATGCAGCAGTTTCGCAAATTTATTTGCCGTTGGTGAAATGCGGAAATGCGATGAATTAGTGTCAGGCTAATTTATTCATATATATATATATATATAATCCAAAAACATCCACCTAGTATTTTTTTTTCTTTACCACAATGAAAAACAATTTTATGGAGGAATTCTGTACAACCCTCAAGGTGCATTTAGAGGCACCAACAGTTAAAAAATGTGACCCAAAAAGTAAGTTCAGGAAGTGCACCCAATATACTATTTTTACAAATACACACAAAAGATAACGACACACGGTCATGTGTATCCAGATTTAGAAAATGCTTAAAGAGGCTATAAGAATATTGCTCCAGAAAATATGTTAGTGAGCTTTTCCTGTTGATTAGAACAAAGCTGCATCTATATTAAAATAGACTACAAAATGAACCCTTATCAAGTACCAATGTTTTGTCAGCAATCTATCATAAGGCTGGTGGCACTGTAATATTGCTGTGTCCTCCTAAACTGAGACAATATATTGAAAGTGTCAAAAATAGATTTGGCTTAAATAGTTCCGAACAAGACTCCTACATAACCACTCAAGGCAGCAGGAATTTAGAGCATAATAAAAAGTGATGCACCGTGTTTACATTTTGAAAGAACTAGAACTGCCTTAATTCTTAATAGGGTGTATATTTTATTTACTGTATTTTTGCATTACTGTTTAAAGGAAAAACATTTTGATGAAACGTCTGCATTAAGTGAGTTCTTCTGATTTCAAGCTGACAGTAATGGTTTTGTGTATTTAGCCAAAAAAAACTGTCTGTAATGCTGAATTTGATATGGAAAACCCGTCTGGCTCTAAATCTGACAGCAACTGTTTCCTGTCTTTAATTGGCATATCAATGTTTTCTCTGTGTTTTGATGAAGTTATCCATGACCAGGGATGAGCAAATTTTTTCACTGAGTTTCACTGCGGAAATGATGCCCATAGACTCCAATGGGAGGAAAAAAACCGCTGTGACAAATTCGGGCGACAAATATTTTATGATGGCCGTCACCCATCCCTATCCATGACTCACAATATGGCCATATTATTTTTTTTAGAATGCTGCCTCTGATTAAAATCTTCACAACACTAAGGGGCACATTTACTAAGGGTCGAATATCGATGGCTAATTAACCCTCGATATTTGACCATCGAAGTAAAATCCTTTGACTTCGAATATCGAAGTCGAAGGATTTACCGCATTTACTTTGTTCGAACAATCGAAGGAAAAATAGCTTGATCAAACTTTTAAATCCTTTGAATCAAACAAAATTGCTTAGAAAGCTTATGGGGAAGGTCCCCATAGGCTAACATTGGTGCTCGGTAGGTTTTAGGTGGCGAAGTAGGTAGTCAAAGTTTTTTTAAAGAGACAGTACTTCGACTATGGAATGGTCGAATAGTCAAACGGTTTTTAGTTTGAATCGTTCAATTCGAAGTCGTAGTCGAAGTAGCCAATTTGAAGGTCGAAGTAGCCAAAAAAAACTTCGAAATTCGAAGTTTTTTTCATTCTAATCCTTCACTCAAGCTTAGTAAATGTGCCCCTAAATCTGATCCTGACAGTTCCTGTATATATAATGTATATATATATATATATATATATAGAGAGAGAGAGAGAGAGAGAGAGAGAGAGAGAGAGAGAGAGAGAGAGAGAGAGAGAGATTGAGTTCCGGTTGCTCAATAGCACAATATTTGCAGTTTTCTTTTGTTGAAACTGTCCCTAGTGATAAATGTGACAAAATACTGTTTCCTGGATTAGGTTGCAACTATCCCTGATGCTGTGCCCTGCATTTAGTTGGACATGTGCCTGCTAATTGATCTGGCTCAGTTTCCTTCACTTAAGAGCTCTTTAGTGCTGTATTCAACTATATTTCCTTATATAGAACGCATTCCTTCTTTGGTGGGTATTGTTGTTTATGTTCAGCTTTATAAAGCAGTTCAGTGCTTAGAGGGAGCTGTCCCTGATCATCGGAGCTGAAATGAATCCAAGTTGTAGTGTTTAGTGAGAGCTGTCCCTGGTGCTGAATTCAGAAGCCATGTTTACCTTTAGTTAACGGAAGCTGTCCTTAGTACTGAATTGAACAGTCAGTGCTTTCCTTACATTGGTAGAACTGCATTTTGTGTCAATTTGTCATGTATTCTTTTTCTTTCACAGTTGTTTTCAGTGCTGTATATTTAGAAAACGAATGTCGGTACTTTAATATGATTATCAAGATTAAAACTGATTTATCTTTCAAGTATTTTTTAATGGGTTGGGGGAAAGAAATATAAATGCCAATATGATATCTAACAGAGAATTCAAGAATACATTTCCTAATACATTTCCTAATGACAGTATGGGGTCGGCTAGCTCAGTTAAATAGCTCTGTTGTTATCAAGTTGTTAAATATTTTAGTTTACGATTGGTACAATTTTTCAAAAAAGCAAACAATTTAGAGTTGTAAAGATGAATTTCATTTAATTTAGTCTAATGTAATTTAATGAACTGTTGACTGCAACATAATGAAAGTTGGCTTTTATGGGAACTTGAAAGTAAATAGGTTCTGTTATATTTTATGTATAGCACTTTTCCAAGTAAACTGAAACAGGTTTTTGACAGTTTGTTAAATATGCTGCAGAATTCGATAATTCTCAGGGAAAGTTACTGCCGGAAGATCTGTTCCTCAGATGGGTACAGCAGGTTGTCAGGCTTCAAAAGAGAATCTAAAAAAACTGAAAAGTGATGTTAGTCAGCATGGTATGAAACTAAATCCATATGCAGAGATAGATTACTTTAGTAACAGAGTAAAGCTTATTAAAAAGTGTATTACTAGTGTAGGGGACTGGTAAATGTATCCCCCTTTACTTTGCTTTCCCCAAAGATTGTGCTCAATGGGCACCCTTAGTCTAAGAAAGGGAGTAATTCCCCATTTTCTGGGTCACCGTATGACCACTAGCTATCCCAGCTTGGCCACTAGGTGGTTCTGTGTTACAATATATAATGCCCGAGCCATATGGCTTAGGGGGATTCCACTAGAGCAGTGATCCCCAACCAGTAGCTCGTGAGCAACATATTGCTCTCCAACACCTTGGATGTTGCTCTCAGTGTCCCGAAAGCAGGGTCTTATTTTTGAATTCCAGGCTTGGAAGCAAGTTTTAGTATAGTGCCAAATAGAGTCTCCTGTAAGCTGCCAGTCCACATAGGGGCTACCAAAAAGCCAATCACAACCCTTATTTGGCACCCCAAGGGACTTTTTCATGCTTGTGTTGCTCCCCAACTCTTTTTACATTTGAATGTGGCTCACAGGTAACATTTACTAGATGTTACAGTTAAGTTGTACAATATATATGTATATTGCTTAAATGTATTGTTTCCTGTGATATATGTTCACTTTTATCCATCTGTTTTGACATTTTGTCACACCCCAATCATTACACAGTAGATACTGTGCCAAAGTCTCATTTTTAATCTAGTAATATGGAATAATGGCCAATCAATAAAGCTGGGTCTGCCTCAAACTGAAATGATAATAAAGATCCTATTCTTTCATTTTGTCTTCCCACCTCCTCTCACATTATTCTTTTCATAAAAGTCTTTTCAAACTTTGCCTGTTCCACATATCTTTGACTCTCTGCAGAGACCACTCATATATCTCATGAGAGTGCACGGTTTTATTCAGTTCTAGAGTACATGGCAGCTATTCTCTGTACCACCTTAAAAGCAGCCACAGATAGATTAGATAGGATAGATTAGATAGATAGATAGATAGATAGATAGAGAGAGAGAGAGAGAGAGAGAGAGAGAGAGAGAGAGAGAGCACCCTGCCCACCCAAGACTCCCACCAACTGACAAAAGGCCAAATAACACAAAAAATAAACAAAGTCAAAGAGCAATACGTCTGTGACTGGAGGAACGAAATATCAAATTCCCAGAAACTTTCTATCTACCAATCACTGGGGAGAGAGTACAGACTGGCCCCATATCTGGAAAGGCTACAGAACCCCAAAGACAGACAGATCCTGAGTATGTACAGACTGAGTGCCCACAACTTGGAGATAGAACAAGGACGGCACAGACAGACCTACAGACCCAGAGAGAACAGACTGTGCCAGCGATGTGACCAGGAGGCCATGGAGGATGAGGTCCACTTCTTGCTACAGTGCCCCAAATACTCAGCACTGAGGGACACCCACTTCCAGAGATTTTCCAGTCACATCCCAGACTTCACATCCATAAAAGAAGAGAGGAAACTCCACTTCCTACTGGGAGAAGAGGCACGGACAGTAACAATAGCTGCACAATATATAAGAGACTGTCATAGACTGAGAGAGACCCCACTTTCCCCTATTCCCATAAACTGCCCCCCCTAACCCCACCCATTTCACCCCTCTACCTGCTTTGGCAATGCTTAATGTATTTGGTCCTGCCAATAAAGCTCATTTGATTTGATTTGATTTGATTAGAGAGAGAGAGAGATGATAGATAGAAAGAGAGTGAGAGAGAGAGAGAGAGATTAGAGAGAGAGAGAGAGAGATGATAGATAGAGAGAGAAAGAGAGAGAGAGAGAGAGAGAGAGAGAGATTAGAGAGAGAGAGATGATATAAAGAGAGAGAGAGAGAGAGAGATTAGAGAGAGAGAGAGAGAGAGAGAGAGAGATGATAGATAGATAGAGAAAGAGAGAGAGAGAGAGAGAGAGAGAGAGAGAGAGAGAGATTTAGTACCATTGATAAATAAGCACTTAAATAAAATACTGAATATAGTGCATTGGAGCCTTGTTCTTATAAAGAATTATAAGGCACACAGAGATAAAGATTTGTTTTAGAGTTTCATACTTGCAGAAGATGGACCAAAGTGTATTGCTGATAAGATAACTCTTTATGGGTAACCTACTTTACTTTAGTATATTCCAGTCTACTAAATGAATCCCAGAGTCCAAGTTAAAGTTCTAGGTTTCCGAACAAATAAAGATCACATTCATTGTGCAACCACTATGCAAATTATAATCTATATGTAATTTAAATTGCATAAATAAAACCATTATGGCAATATCTACATCTGAATGCAATTTTTGCATCTAAAACAAGAAAAACTGTGCTGCAAATTATTTCCAGACCTTTGAATATACGGCATGACGCAATTTGTCAGACTGAATGAATGCTTTATCTGAAATAAAATTAAGATAAGGTAAGGCCATTAAATATCGGAACATGTTCTTTGAAAAAGAGGAGAATGATTTCTATCATCAACCTTTGTGTTTTTTTCTAGAGAACTTTGTTTGGATAAAATCAATTCATAACTTTTCTAGCAGATGTTTGCTTTCATAACTTTCATGCCTTTTAATGAAATTAAATAATTCTTTAGCCCTTCAAACGGCAGATTGATACTATGTGCTCCAGACAACACTTGTCCAGTCTTCAAATCAATTAAAAACTCTTTAAGAGGATTGGCCATTTAAAATGAATATTTCTGCAATATGTTTTGTCCGCACATGCAGGAGGTCAGACTAATCAGGCGTAAGATTTATATCAACAGATAAATGTTTCTGGGCTCTAAGTAAGTGCTGTGCGATGATTGAACGGGCCATTAGGGGAATATTTGAGTGTAATTACTTTTATTAGGTGACATTTCTGCATGCATAACCAAGTTAATTTGATAATTAAGAATCTGCAATGTGTCCTTCTAGCTAATACAGCTGTGTTCATCAGTTATATCAGAAACGGAACCCTACTGATTAATAGCAATATACTGTAGATAATGGTGTTAAGAAATGTATGAATCATATGCCTTTCTACTGTTTTTAATTTTAACAAACATGGCCTTCAGCATGTGGGTTGCACTAACTTAAATTTGCGTCTTTAAAAGAAGGGTCACTAAGAAAACAAGTTCATACCTTCAGAAAAACTGAAACATTGGTGTATCGAATAGTGATGGGCAAATGTATTCGCCAGGTGCCAATTCGCGGCGAAGTTGTGTGATTCGCAAAACGACCGTGAAAAGAAAATGGAGTCTGTTTTTTGAAACTGGACGCTGGCATCCAAAAAACCGATGCCGGCGTCCAAAACCGGACGCCGGCGTCAAAAACAAGACACTGGCGCAGTTTTGTGAATTTTGCTGATAATTCGCAAATTTTTGCGCAAAGCAAATTCGCTAATTCGTCCATCACTAGTATTGAAATAATAATATCATCAATCCTAATTGGAAGCCAAACCAGCTTATTGGGTTTTTAATTTTATAGTTTGAAGATCCAAATTATGGAAAGATCCATTATCCGGAAAACCCCAGGTCCCGAGCATTCTGGATAACAGGTTCCATATACATCTACTTAATGAGAGATTCAGTTAAATAGTTAAAAGCTTAAAATGTTCTCCTGGTCTAGCAACCCCTCAGCAATGTCAGCAGATGCTACACTTGTTTCACTGAAACTGGAATAAGCTTTGCACCTGTTATTGAATTACTTTCATAAGCTTTACTCAGAATCAAACACAATAACTACACTCCTGGTTTATATTCCTTGGCAAAATACAATTTGATAAATGGTGCCCTGCATTCATTGTTTTAGGTACAAATATGGGATCTCATATCCAGAAACCCATTATCCAGAAAGCTCTAAATTATGAGCTGACAATTTGCCATAGGTTCGATTTTAAGCAATTTAAAAATTATTTCCTTATATTATTATAATTATATATATATATATATATATATATATATATATACAGTATATATATAAAATATAGCCAATATTTTACAAATTCTGCCTTGGAATTGGAAGCTTTCAAAAATTATCAACTGTTTGAAATGTACCGTATATACTCGCGTATAAGCCAAGTTTTTCAGCACCCAAAATGTGCTGAAAAACTCTACCTCGGCTTATACGCGGGTCAGCTAAGGGGAAAAATAGACACCCCCTTCCCCAGCGGAACCCCAGTTCTCATATGTGCCCTAAATCCCTGCGTAACTAGCCAGTCCCTCACCGGCCGCAGATACAAGGCTCCTTCCGTGGCCCCAACACTCCTCCCTCTCCCATAGCGCATCAGGAGACTGAGTATGACGTAGCGCAGCTCCTCCTGTCTGGTGACGGTGAGGTTGTCGCTAGAGGGTCATGGCTGCTCAAAAGATCAATGAGGCACTGGAGCACCTAGCAAAAGCAGAAAAAAGGTACCGGTAATATTAAGGCACCGGGAAGGAAATTAAGAGATGCGTTGCCTTAAGAGATGCGTTGCCTTTTATTGTCGTTGGGGTTCAGTGTGACTTTTCCCGATGAGGGAAGGGCTGCTGTGTTCTAAATAATGTCCATACGATTGCCATGGGTTATAGTCTACTGTTGTTCCGCAGACATTACCCTAATGGCGTCAACATTGAGCTAATACTTATTTCCCTCAAATGAGAGCCCTAGTCTTCCTGCAATCACTGGCTTCCCTTGATCTCATCATACTCTGGCCTAGATCAATAAAAGAAGTACACTAAGAGCAGGCACACTAAGAGCAGGCCTACCTTTCATTGTTATTCAGTGGGTGCAGGTACAGATTGATTTTCAAAATGAATCAGTTAATAGTGCTGCACTGAAATCCATGTCTCAAAAGAGCAAACAGATTTTTTTATATTCAATTTTGAAATCTGACATGGGGCCCCTAGGCTTATACACGAGTCAATAAATTTTTCCAGTTTTCTTAGGTAAATTAGGTACCTCGGCTTATACACGGGTCAGCTTATACACGAGTATATACGGTAAGTGTTACTGGAAAGGTTTCCAAATGCATCTAGTTCCTGCCAAGAATGTATCATGTCAATAATGGAAACATTTCATAACATTTTGCATATGGAGTTTTCAGGGGTAGGAACAGTATATGGCATAATTGAGTAGAAAAAACGAAGAGATATAAAATCCTGAAATTAATAATAGAGGGTAGTGAACATGACTATACATGATGGATAAGCATTTACATTGCACTTGTACACACTGTAAGATCACCAATATCATTGGTTCACCAACTATTGACAGAAATTACTTTAACTGCCAATGTCAATGGCAGATGCATCTTAAAAACTACTGAATTCCTTTCAATGTATAAGAGATCCACTGTGAGCTCACCTACAGAAATTTCAAGGCAAAAAATAAAATCCTTTTTAATTCTCATTCTTTTCCTACTTATTTACATTGTTAAATCAGAAGCTGTAACCAGCAATTTCTACTGTTAAATAAAGCTAAACTCACGAAAATTGTTAGTGAAATCAACCCAATCTTAAACTAATTGTTCAACATTTAGGGGCACATTTACTAAGGGTCAAATTTCGAAGTGAAAAAACTTTGAAATTCGACCATCGAATTGCAGTAGTACGATATTCGAGTCAAAGTTTTTTTGATCAAATATGGCCATATGCGATTGAAGTAAAATCATTCGATCAATCAATTAAATCCTTCGATTCAAACGATTTAATCGATTGTTCGAACGATTTTCAAAAAAAAAAACTTTGACTTCTAAAAACTTAGCCAAATGTTGGCTATAGGTTCTAGGAGGTCCCCATAAGCTATAATAATATAGCAATTCGGCAGGTTTAAGGTGGCGAAGTGTCGAAGTGGAAATTTTTTAAAGAGACAGTACTTCGATTTTCGAATGGTCGAACATTCGAAGTTTTTTCAATTCGAAACAAAGTCGAATTCGGCGGTCGAAATATCCAAAAATAACTTCGAAATTCAAAGTTTTTGAATTCGAAAATTCACTTAGAATTCACTTTGACCCTTAGTAAATGTGCCCCTTAATTTCTAATGAGTTATGCCAGCCGAAAGCCTCTACCTAAACTATAATGCTGCAGCCAACCAAGTTTAGCAGCTTCTGAACAAATCACTTTATTAAACAAGGTAATTGAAACATTCACAGCCAAGTTTAAAAACTTAATTCTGTGGTTCTGTGAACTTCTAGAATTGACACCTAGAGGCCCATTTACTAAGGGTCGAATATCGAGGGTTAATTAACCCTCGATATTCGACCATTGAAGTAAAATCGAAGGATCGAAGGAAAAATCGATCGAACAATTTTCCTTCGATCAGAAATTGCTTAGAAAGCTTATGGGGAAGGTCCCCATAGGCTAACATTGGTGCTCGGTAGGTTTTAAGTGGCGAAGTAGGTAGTCGAAGTTTTTTATAAACAGACAGTACTTCTATCGAATGGTCGAATAGTCAAACGATTTTTAGTTCGAATCGTTCAATTCAAAGTCGTAATTGAAGGTCGAAGTAGCCTATTCGATGGTCGAAGTACCCAAAAAAAAACTTTGAAATTCGAAGTTTTTTTACTTTGAATCCTTCACTCGAGCTTAGTAAATGTGCCACCTAAACTCCTAAGCAATAATCTGATGCATGAAAACCATATCTCATATTCTGTCCACAGTATTGTTTTGTCGGTTTATATACCTTGTTTTTCTGTGCCGCAGATAACAGAACAAAATGAGCACAATATAATGTGTGTTATGCTCTCTTTAAACTTACGTTCTCCTTCTTCTTTTCAGCTCCATAATACAAATGGAATGTTCTTCCAGCCCTAACAGTGGTGTTAACTTTGAAAAGAAATTCAAGACGTACTGACATAAGGGCAAAGAAATATGTGATGATTCGTCGCAGTGATTTTTGAAACAAATCGCAGTGACTGATCACCATACCGCAAACGCCCCGCAATTCATTGCGACAACTTGTGCATTAACCTTCTCCCACTAAGTCACTGCGATAAAAAAAAATTTTAAAGTCGCATCGCCGAATGTCCACAATGGACAATGCCCACTATCATTTTTTTAGGACATTCCATAAATATTTATAGGCAACAAAGTGTATTTCGTGCTAGTCCTATGATTATTTAGGCAATTCCATTAATATTTTTAACCAACAAAAAAAGTACACATGCAACTGCTTTTCTTCATCTCTGATATACCTTGGGAGAAACTGGAAAAATACCATTCCTTAGGAATCTCATTGATTTATTATTCCATTTTCAGAACATCACAGATCACTGCCCA
Source organism: Xenopus petersii (assembly GCA_038501925.1). Lineage (NCBI taxonomy): Eukaryota > Metazoa > Chordata > Amphibia > Anura > Pipidae > Xenopus > Xenopus petersii. The sequence goes on along the minus strand of CM076687.1, from coordinate 21,940,876 downwards.
GTCACTCAACCCTATCTATTCATATTGTTGCAAATTGTTCATTATAAAAACCCAAAGACCCTGCCCCCTAAGGGTAGCGGCACAAACCAAATTTATCTAAACAAAGGCATTGAAATGCAGGCATATATTTTCCTTCAGCCACATGTACAGTATTGCCATATAAAAAGTGGATACTATGTTTAAACACACTGTCATAGGTGAATCATTATATGACAGATACTAAAGTTTTCCCCTTGAGTTGTTGGTGATTACAGAACAGTCTGTATCTGAACAGAAAAATGTTAAACCTTCTTTTATTGAAATTTCTATTATGTGCAAAAGTTCCAGTAGGTAAAGATATGAGTGGTGGTGAAACAGATAAAGGAAAAGTGGGTTCTAAAAGTAAAATATATCAGATAATGGCAAGAAATATAGAGTGAGACAGAGAGGCCATGTTTGGAAGAACAAACAGTTGCTGAAATAGAAATCTAAATGAGAGAAATGATTCTTTGCGTTTTACTGTATGAAGGTTAAAAGTAACTTTACGGTAGATAACGTACATTATTTGTACACCGGAGTCCAGCTAGTGAGCCCTATGTTTTCTACAGATCATTTAAGAGATAATATATACCGTATATACTCGAGTATAAGCCGTCCCGAGTATAAGCCAAGGTACCTAATTTTACCTCCAACAACTGGGAAAGCTTATTGACTCGAGTATAAGCCGAGGGTGAGAAATGCAGCAGCTTCTGGTAAGTTTCAATCTCGTTTTTGGATGACTATTCTTAGGCGCCGGCTACTATTCTAAGGCGCCGGCGAATATTCTTAGGCACCAGCTACTATTCTAAGGCGCCGGCTACTATTCTAAGGCGCCGGCGAATATTCTTAGGCGCCGGCGACCGTTTTTGCGCTTGACCCGAGTATAAGCCGAGGTAGAGTTTTTCAGCATATTTTGGGGGCTGAAAAACTCAGCTTATACTCGAGTATATACGGTAAAGCATTTGACACACATGTTCAACAAGCAATGTTAAGAGTGGAAGTTTCTTGTATGTGCTTAGATGGTAATGGCAAAGGATCAAGACTTTCATAAAAAAAGCAAAGATATCCATTTATTTTCACTGAATAAATCAAAAAAGAAGCCGAGTATTTTCCTGTGGATTTTGTCGAACACTTGATGATCTAAAGGACACTTGATGATAAGTGTGCATTGCCACTGATTAATATTACCAAAATGTATGCTTTGGTGATTTTGTTTTACTTGGAACATTGTTATGGATTTTTAGATTTAAGGGGATAAACTTAAAAGGTAGTTAAATGATCAGTGTGAAAATAAACTGGATAACTACATAGTAACATAGTAAGTAAGGTTGAAAAAAGACACACGTCCATCAAGTTCAACCTTTTAGTTTTTTTGTTTTTTTTAATCTGCCTGCCAGTTGATCCAGAGGAAGGCAAAAAAACCCATCTGAAGCCTCTCCAGTTTGCCTCAGAGGGGGAAAATTCCTTCCAAAATGGCAATTGGACTAGTCCCTGGATGAACTTCTACTTTGAACTATCTTCCATAACCCTGTATTCCCTCACTTGCTAAAAAGCTATCCAACCCCTTCTTAAAGCTATCTAATGTATCAGCCTGTACCACTGATTTAGGGAGAGAATTCCACATCTTCACAGCTCTCACTGTAAAAAAAAACCCTTCCGAATATTTAGGCGGAACCTCTTTTCTTCTAATCGGAATGGGAGACCTTGTGTCAGCTGGAAAGACCTACTGGTAAATAAAGCATTAGAGAGATTATTATATGATCCCCTTATATATTTATACATAGTTATCATATCTCCCCTTAAGCGCCTCTTCTCCAGCGTAAACATCCACAATTTGGCAAATCATAACTAAGATTTTCCATATCTTTTACCAGCTTAGTTGCCCTTCTCTGTACCCTCTCTAATACAATAATGTCCTGTTTGAGTGATGGGGACCAAAACTGTACGGCATATTCTAGATGTGGCCTTACAAGTGCTCTATACAGTGGAAGAATAACCCCCTCCTCCCGTGACTCTATGTCCCTTTTAATACAGCTCAAGACCTTATTTGCCCTTGATGCTGCCGACTGGCATTGCTTGCTACAGCCAAGTTTATCATCTACAAAGACTCCAAGGTCCTTTTCCATAATGAATTTGCCTAGTGCAGTCCCTTTAAGGGTATAAGTGGATTGGATATTCTTACATCCCAGGTGCATGACTTTACATTTATCAACATTGAATCTCATTTGCCACTTAGCTGCCCAGATTGCCAGTTTGTCAAGATCATGTTGCAAGGATGCCGCATCCTGGATGGAATTAATTGGACTGGATAGTTTTGTGTCATCTGCAAACACTGATACATTACTTACAATACCCTCCCCTAAGTCATTAATGAACAAGTTAAATAAAAGTGGACCCAATACGGAGCACTGAGGGAACCCACTAATAACCTTACTCCAAGTAGAGAATGTCCCATTAACAACCACCCTCTGTACCCGATCCTGTAGCCAGTTTCCTATCCATTTATATACAACTTCATTAAGCCCAACAGACCTTAGTTTAGAAAGCAGTCGTTTATGGGGCACAGTATAAAACGCTTTGGCAAAATCCAAATAGATCACATCTACTGCCCCCCCCACTGTCCAGCATCTTACTTACCTCATCATAAAAAGCAATCAAATTAGTCTGACATGACCTATCCTTCATAAAGCCATGCTGATTGCTGCTCATAATGTCATTCACTAGGACAAAATTTTGCATGTGATCCCTTAACAAGCCTTAAAATAATTTTCCCACCACAGATGTCAAATTGACAGGCTGAGATCGTAATCCCTTTTTAAATATTGGAATATCATCATCTTTTCTCCAATCCATAGGCACCATACCAGATGAAAGGGAATCTGAGAAAATCAGAAATAGGGGCTGGTCTAAAACTGAACTAAACTCTCTTAGAACCCAGGGGTGTATGCCATCAGGCCCTGGAGCCTTGATTACATAAATTTTTACTAAACCTTTATGAATCATATCCTGAGTCAGCCACTGACTAGATAGGCTGTGCAAAATAAAAAAAATTCTAATATAGTTAGTTAGCCAAAAATGTAATGTATAAAGGCTCAAGTCTCTGATTGGTTACTGCCTGGTAACCAGGGTAACCAGTCAGTGTAAACCAAGAGAGCTGAAAAGCAGGAAGTAGTGTTCTGGCTATTATGTTACACATCCAGTCACTCCAGCCTTTATACATTACATTTTGACTAACTATATTAGAAACATTTTTTATTTTACACAGCCTATCTATTTACCCAGTTTTTATTTTCAAACTGAACAATTACTTTAAGGAAAACAGTTGTTTATTGAGGATGATTGTAGATTTATTCAGGAATATTTGGATTGTTAAAGAGGAATAATGAATCCAGGATGATGAAGACTGTAACTTAAAAAGAAGGGAAAGTATTTATGCAGCAGGAAAGGGAATAGCCTATAATGGTACTCAGTGATGGGCAAATAAATTCGCCAGTCGCGAATTCACTGTGAATTTCCACATTTCGTCACCAGCGAATAAATTTGTAAAACTGTGGCGAAAATCCGCCAAGTCAAAAAATGTTGGCGTGTGTCAGAAAAGTCGCTTGAATAAAAATTGTCGCGCGTCAAAATTATTTGCACGCCTATTGACTTTAATGCATTTGGACAAAATACGCGCTTGTATAAAAATTGACGCGGATGTCAAACAGAGAGGAACTGGGTTGTGATGTTTTAAGAGCAGGGTTGATTTGAGGGCAGGGTTTGGGACATTTTGGGAGCAGGGAGGTGAACGGGCATGGCACAGTTTGGAGGACCTAAGAGAGGGCTGTGGGGGCAGCCAGATAGCTGGTATTTTACCATGGTGGAATACCATCAAGGTGGCAACCCTAGATGCCCCATATTCTACTGTATATCCTACCTCAGTAGTAGAAAATTGTGTATATGGATTTGAGGTCACTGATAACTGTAAAAAGCTCTGATTATTGACACTAAGGGTCATATTTATCAAAGAGTGAAGTTAGAGATCCCCACAGTCCACTAGAGTGAAACTCCGCCACTCTACATTCATTTCTATGGGATCTTTATAAGAGTATTTATCAATGGGTGAAAGTTAAATTTCACCGTTTGATCAATTTGCCTTTAAAAAAAAGAGATGTTAAAGAGCAATATCTACTTAAATGTATATAACAATTTGGTAAGATTCTTTAATATGCCACTTAATTTGATATAGACTGTTGCTTAAGTATTCATTTTGGGAGTATAGATTTCTTTTAATATATAAGTTGGGTGATAAGAGAAGCTTGGTCACCCTTGGTTAAGACATCCACCATATATAATATGCCTTTGTGGCTTTGACAAGACTTTGGTTTTACAGTTCATATGTGTGACCAAAGAGATACTAGTTTCAAGTTAATCCATATACAAATACTTTATGGTAGCATTAACCAGAGTATTGAGTAGCAGACACATGCTGCACGTCTGTTAGGCTCAACCAAGTAGAATTGAATTTCTGCAGGCTCTTGTGTTGAAAATCCCTTCCACTGGGATTTTGAAGGGCAACACAAAAGAATACAGGGCTAAAGACAAGGTAATGATGTTTGAAGATATGGACATAAAAGTGGCCTTTTATTTTTACCAGAGCATTCAGTGCTTACCTTACACTGATGTGTGTTGTTAAACCTTCAAAATGACTTTTACTGGCAGGCTAAGAATATAAACCTGCTACAATCAAAAGAAAAAAAATAGGAATGCACTTTTTTTTTCAAGTGAAAAATGTGCCTCTTCGGTTTATAAAGGCCAAGACAGAATTGCCATTTTCCAAAAGGAAGGCGGTCACTTGCATTGGGTTATTTTGCTTCTACATGGACCTGCCCTTTAACCCATTAGATGTGTTCGTATTATCAGGTGAATTGGTTTCTCCATGAAGCAGTCCCTGAAATCATCATTACTGTCACTTCTCTTTCGTCCTTTTAACCCATTATACAAGTTACTGCCATTAGGTCACTTACTCCTAAAAGGAACACACACCACAAACCCAATAAATGCCACTGCAATCACTTGCCCGCATACAAGATAACCTATTTAACCCTTTATTAGCTCTCTGTCATTAGCTGGCTTTTACTTTCTCAGGAGCAAGCAGCAATGTACATTAGTATAAGCTCTGACTGTCAGGTACAAAGTATACAGACATAACACAGTTTTCTTGGATTAACTGAAAAATCCATTCGTTAACTCGAGGGTTTATTTATCATCCTGACACAATTTCTCTCTTACTCTCACAAGCAATTTCCTTGTCCTATAAGATATATATATATGAAAAGCTCAAATCCTGGTACATTTCCTATCACTCGTGCAATCTGTACAGATCTTTAAATATAATGTGATTTTATTCTGATGGATAAAGCCAAGGGAGAAGACTATCATTCTTCAACCTTCAGAGTTAGAAAACGCTGTTCGCAAAACATGAGGTTGAGATGTCACCTGATTTGACGGGTCAGTGGAAAAATGTTGCTGGACTTGGAATCCATTAGGAACTGAGTGGTTTGTGGCACCTGTAGAGGAGCAAAGTGAAGCCAGTGAGCTGTAAGATGGGTAAAAGCTGATAATACAAAATAATGGAGTTTTATCTCCACAAAAAAATCTTCCAATCCAGTGCAAAACAATGAGGTCCATCTCCAAGTGCAATAGTAAAGTAGATGTGTCATAGGTAACCAACATGCACCCAATAGTGTAGCTGATTTTTAATAGATAAGTCTCTCTTATATTGGATACCTAATTAGTTAGTTTCCTTCCACCATCTTACAATTTTTTTTCCTGCTGCAAATAAAAGTTGTCACCTTCCTAATATTTTACCAGTCTATATGATATGTAATGCCAATCTTATTATTAGGGAAAGAAAGATAATAGACACACAGTAGATCCCCCATTTTACATCCCCTGATTTTAAGTTTTCCCTCATTTTACATTGTTGTTATTCATAATATATTTCCCTGATTTTACATTTTCCTGGATTTTGTTCTGGTCCCCTGAAAAACGTAAAATGGGGGTTCTACTGCAGTTCTACTAGATAAAGATGGCAAACCCTTGCTGCAAACAACAAAATCATGTAGTATTAAATGGAAAAGTAATATACAGGTATGGGGCCTGTTATCCAGAATGCTCAGAACCTGGGGTTTTCCAGATAATAGATCTTTTCCGTAATTTGGATAACCATACCTACTAGACAATCGTGTAAATATTAAATAAACCCAACAGGCTGGTTTTGCTTCCAATAAGGATTACTTATATCTTAGTTTGGATCAAGTACAATGTGCTCTTTTATTATTACAGAGAAAAAGGAAATCATTTTTTAAAATGTGGATTATTTGAATAAAATGGAGTCTTTCGGGGCTTTCTGGATAATGGGTTTCTGGATAACGAATCCCACACCTGTATTAAACCAAGCTCTGTAAATCAGAAGCATGGCTGATTTGTTTGCACAAAGAAATAAATCTTATGTTAATTATCTCACAGATATTATTGCATAGGACAAAAAAAGGCTATGGGTATGTAAAGGCTGAACATAGTGCCTAGGACTAGTGATGGGCGAATTTATTCGCCAGGTGCAAATTCGCAGTGAATTCGCGCAATTCACCACCAGCGAATAAATTCGCAAAACGCCCACGAAAAGTAAAAACAAATTTCACCGGCGTCAAAAACGCTCTTTCACGACTTTTTTGCCATTTCGCGAAATTCGCACGAAATTCGCAAATTTCTCGGCAAATCGAAAACGGACAAAGTCGCCCATCACTACCTAGGACGGCAGGATTTTAGGGGGTGGCATGTAACCCAACCACACCCACATTGGTTCAGAAACAGTGGGGATGTGCAAGAGATACAATAATTTTCTGTGTGCCAATGCCCATTGCTCCGGTCCTGATGATGAAAATTTGCGCATATAAGGGGGAGGGGACTGGGGCGATGAACGGCACGCGTCCCCATAATACGGCTGGGCGGCATGCCGCCCCTATTTTTTTTCCGCCCTAGGCCCGGGCCTATGCGGCCTTGCCGCAAATCCGGGCCTGGGAAGAAGATGTCGTCTGTGAACTCCCTGGACTGGACCTGTGCAGAAGGGTAAGTAACAAGTTAGGGGCATTTGCCCAGCGGGACGGGTAGGCCAGGGGGGAGGAGGGAGGGTGGGCAACACACGGGACGGGGGGGAGGGTTTTGCGCCAACTAGGTTTCCTTCCCCTTTAACCTTAGCAGAGCAAGCATAGCCGTTGTTGGTAGAGATGGACTAGATCCATAGATATTCCATCCCTCGCCAATAAATAGTATGTCTTCTTTCAGTCTGGCCACTGATAAATAAAAAGATTTCTTTAATATGTCAAAACCTATGCAGAAAAGAGTCCATACGAGGCTATTTATAACTCCCACCAGTGTTGCTGACTGATTTCCCGTGTAATTACTTTCCCAGTGTTAATTACATATCCTTGCTAATGATGTATTCCCCTGGACTGCTGACTAATCCACCTGTGTTACTCACTCACCAGTTTTGCTGCTACCTGTGCATTTGATTCATCCGGCTGTGATGTTCAAAAATCCAACTGTGATATTGTCATTCTGACTGTTCCATTGCTTTTACTGTTTGATCAACTGGTATAGTTTCTGTTTGTGCTGCTGATCACTAGATACCCATATAGGTTTCATTGTGTTTCTTACTGATATACCTGAAACACCTGTATTACCGATTAACTGCTGCTTACTAATCCACAGGAGCTCCCGACTGAGCTGCTAGTGCAACCTACATAAACACCTGGCTTCATAGGTTTCGGAACCGGGGGGCCAGGAGGGCTATGGCTCCCAAGAGTTTTCCCCTTCCCTGGTTTTGTGACTTGCATGTAGACTCGCTGCTGCTGCTGTTGATGCTGTTTTAAAATTCAGTTCAGCGAGCAGGGAGCAGGTGGCTGCAGGGAGCAGGTTGCAGGGCCGGATTAGCCCAGAAAGTGTTACAATAAATGAAAAGTGGGATGCAATCGGATCATGGATCCCAATGCAGAGCCCTACCTCCAAGCTGAGATGGACACATCCCAGCATCAGGCTGTGTAAGGAGAGAGCAGGCAGGGGGCACTAAATCAGCTACAGAAAATATATATTCAGACGCAATCCTGGTGCTGCTGCCTGAGGCAGTAGCCTCGATGCCAACCCCCCTCTCCCGCTCTGCACTTAAAACGTCAACATTAAAAAAACAGAAACCCGTCTCTTTACGTTACAGGAGGTGGCTTTGCCTCATGGCAGGCACAGCCCTTTTTATATTCCTGTAAAACATGGCACTTAATAACCCACATCCAATTAAATCAATAGCATACAAGCCCATGGTAAATTGGCAACCCGTGGAGCTTTACATTGGAAGAGAAAAAGTGAACACAGATGTATTTGTGGTTGAGCAGAAATGGATGTATATGTTGTTCACACTGAAACCAGTTGAAAACATACTTGTGGCTAAAGAATCATATGCAGATGTAATTTTAACAGTGACCACTAGGAATGGGCACTAGGGATGGGCGAATAAATTAGACAGGCATGGATTCGGAGCAAATTAGCACTAGGGATGGGCGAATAAATTAGACAGGCATGGATTTGGAGCAAATTAGCACTAGGGATGGGCGAATAAATTCGGCAGGCATGAATTCGGGGCAAATTTCCACATTTCAGCGCCAGTGAATAAATTTGCGAAACTTCGGCAAAAATTTGCCGGCAAAATAGTTTTTTATTCCCGCTCGTCAGAATTGTCACGCGCATACAATTGTCGTGGGTCAAAATTATTCTGACGTCCATTGACTTTAATGTATGTAAATTTTTTGCCATTTTGCCAATTTGTTGGTAAATTTGCAAATTTTTATGAGTATGAAACACCACAGATTCGTCCATCAATAGTGAGCACTGAAAAGGACTAGGGATGTCGTGGACTGTTCGCCCGCGAACTAGTTCGCGTGAACATCGCCTGTTCGCGTACGCTGAATGTTCGCGAACGTCGCGCGACGTTCGCCAATTTGGGTTCGCCTTAGCTGGCGCTTATTTTTGCCATTTCTCCCCCAGACCAGCAGATACATGGCAGCCAATCAGGAAGCTCTCCCTCCTGGACCACCCCCACACCCCCTGGACCACTCCCCTTCCATATATAAACTGAAGCCCTGCAGCGTTTTTTCATTCTGCCTGTGTGTGCTTGGAAGAGCTAGTGTAGGGAGAGAGCTGTTTAGTGATTTGAGGGACAGTTGATAGTAACTTTGCTGGCTAGTAATCTACTTGATACTGCTCTGTATTGTAGGGACAGAACTCTGCAGGGATTTGAGGGACAGTGAGTTTAGGTTAGTTAGCTTTGCTGACTAGTAGCAATCTACCTTCTACTGCAGTGCTCTGTATGTAGCTGCTGTGGGCACTGCTTCTGATCTCATCTGCTGACTGTTGTAATAACCCAATAGTCCTTGTAAGGACTGCTTTTATTTTCTTTTTTGTTTTTTTACTTTGCTACTATAAGAGCCCAGTGCTATTAGTCTAGCTGTGTTGGGGAGTGGGACTGGTGTGCTGCTCCTCCTAGTAGTTCACCACTACCAGCACCAACCAGAGTCAAAATTGTTACAAAGTATCTTATTTGCACCTGTTAGCTGTTCTGAGCTCTCTGCCAAAAGCTAATTAAGTTAGAAACTGTTTTTTTTCTGGCTGTTCAGTGCAGAGAAAAGAGGGACTTTCCAGTACAAAAGAGGGACAGGGGGTTGAGTAGTCAAAAGAGGGACAGTTGGGAGGTATGCAAGTGCCACCTAGCTGTGTGAGCTTTTTCACATTCTGTCTAAATAACAATAATAATTCCGTGTCCGTAAACATCACCTGAGTGATGTTTTTACAGCAGCAATAATATATTCCGTATCCACTACTGTATACGTTGCCCTTGCAGGCATTGTTTGCCCAGTCTTTAACCAAGTGCCACCTAGCTGTGTGAGCTTTTTCACATTCCGTGTCCAGAAACATCACCTGAGTGACGTAGTGTGATTTCTGCCCTTTACAGCACAAAACGCAGCGCTGTGTCAACAATGTATTTTTCAGATACATTTTTGCCCTTGATCCCCCTCTGGCATGCCACTGTCCAGGTCGTTGCACCCTTTAAACAACTTTAAAATCATTTTTCTGGCCAGAAATGTCTTTTCTAGCTTTTAAAATTCGCCTTCCCATTGAAGTCTATGGGGTTCGCGACATTCGCGAACCGTTCGCATTTTTGACGCAAGTTCGCGAATATGTTCGCAAACATTTTTTCCGACGTTCGCTACATCCCTAAAAAGGACCCAGTCTTTACATTTTTTAGAACAATTATGATTTGTAAAAACAAGCACTCTAATGCTCAGGAATTGTGGCCAGATAGAACGTTTCATTTGATAATATTTTTTAGGTATATTGTGTAAAGGATCTGGACAGAGAGCGTGTGCCATGGATATCCAACCTTTCTGCTATTGGGCAGGATTACGGATTTTGACTGTATCCTTTCGTCAGTAGGACAGTATCTGTGGCAGAGACACACAATCAGATTTGGGGAGATAAATCGCCTCTTTTTCAGGGCGACTAATCTCTCCGAACTGCCTCCTGCCGGCTAGAATCTAAATTGCCGGTGGGATGGCACACGGAGCGCTTCGTTTTCCAAAGTGTCTTCGTGAGGCAACTTCGGGCGACTTCGATAAACTAAGTGCACCGACTATTAGTGTGCGGCCATTCTTACAATTACAGCAGCATGATCTTTCCACATATTGGGAATTCCCTCCCTTTGTAACAATTTTTCACCTTAGATTTGACCCCCTCCAGCTGAACATGCAATGACTTGTGTGATGTTGAGATGATATTGGGGGGGGGGCACATTTACTTAGCTCCAGTGAAGGAATAGAATAAAAATACTTCAAATTTCAAAGTATTTTTTTGGCTACTTCGACCATCAAATTGGCTACTTCGACCTTCGACTACGACTTCGTCTTCGAATCGACCGATTCGAACTAAAAATCGTTTGACTATTCGACCGTTCGATAGTCGAAGTACTGTCTCTTTAAAAAAAACTTCGGCCACCTACTTCGCCACCTAAAACCTACCGAGCACCAATGTTAGCCTATGGGGAAGGTCCCCATAGGCTTTCCTAGCTTTTTTGGATCGAAGGAAAATCGTTTGATCGATGGATTAAAATCCTTCGATTCGAAGTATTTAACCGTTCGATCAAACAATTTTTCCTACAATCGTTCGAACGAACAAGGTTGAAGGATTTTACTTTGACAGTCGAATATCAAGGGTTAATTAACCCTCGATATTCGACCCTAAGTAAATTTGCCTTTGAGTGTAAATTCCTGGGGACCCTTTCTGGAGTAAATCAAGCTGCTGTGACCTTTAAGTTACCGAGTCGTCACACATGCAAATAATAGCGTCCTGACCGCAGCTGAAATTTCCTAAGTGAAGTAAATGTTACAGTAAATGCCAGTTTTGCATTTCAGACATTAGAACAGACAGATTTCCCCACTGTGGAAGTTCATCAAAAGGTTTTTCAGTTAAAGAAAGTGCAGAGATGCCAATTGGCCCAGCCTGGGAAAGGAACAGTCTCCCCTGAGTCTATACTCTGCAAACCTTAAGTGATCAGTTGTCAGAGCAATTTGTCCGTTTTCTTTTTATATTCTATTTGTTTTAGTCAGCTGTCTCATTAAAGTGCAGAGCGTGTGGAAAGTGCACCATTTACTAATCCTGTCAGGATTATTTCAGCCAGTGCCACTGAGTAAATATTCTTCTCTGCTGATGCGATTATAGGCAGGATCTGAATAAACAATGGAAGGAGCATGTTCAGGAGAAAAGCATAAAATATACTTTAAAGGACAAATATTCATTCATTCATTCAATGTCCTTATCTAGCAAGAAAAAGGGATATTTCAGCATCTGCTACAAACAGTACAAAGTAATGATGGGTGAATTTGTCCCGTTTTGATTCGCCTGAAAAATTTGCGAAACGCAGGGGCGTGCCGACAATGAGGCGAGTTGAGAAACTCGCCTCAGGCGGCACGCCGGAGAGGTTTCCAGAGATGGCAAAAAGCCGCTCCTGGTACCTTTAAGAGCCGAATTTCCATTTTTTAAACCGGAAATTCAGCTTTACTAATGCAAGAGAGCGCAATAGTGCCGCCTCAGGCTGCGTTTTCCCCTGAATCGGCGCTGTCAATAGGTGTCAAAATTATCAATTTCGCCGCCTGCGACAATTTTTACACGTGTACTTACTTTGTCCAAATGCATTAAAGTCAATGGGTGTCTGAATAATTTTGACATGTGACAATTTTCTCTCGACAGTTTAGTTAATTCACTGCAAATTCGCACCTGGTGAATTTATTCACCCATCACTAGTACAAAGAGCAATCCTTCTTTTCTAGGGGCAAAATTATGTGGGAGTGTATCATACACTGCACACTGTTATTTTAGTACAGCAGAACCCTGATATTACTTTCCATGGGGATGGCGTGAAAACAGCATAAATCCTGGAAAACCTGTCAGGGAGAGCCGGGAGCTCCCTCCAGGGAGGTAGTCTGGATCAAGGAGGAAGCCCTCTTGCGGGAGCAAGGTCGCGGTATCCGAAGGGTTAAGCAGAATCAGTAGTAGTGGTCACAGGCAGGAGTAAACGAGGGCAGGCAGATCAGAATCAAATAACAAGAGTTCAGGCAGGGGGTCAGAACCAAGGCAGGAGCAGGAAACAGGCTGGGAGCAGGAATCAGGAAACACAAACAGGAACCCAGGATCAATGGCAGCAAATCCTATTCTTGGGCGCCGTCACAGTGTTTTGGGCGCCCTTTTATGACGAGATCCCGGCACCAGTGATGACATCATCATGCAGTGACGCTGCAGCCATGTGTTCAGCATGGGCGCCGCCATCTTGGATCTTCACTGTGACCGCCGGGAATGTAAACAGCGTCGTCGGGTACTTCTGGTAGTCCTGACAAAACCATAAAAGCCAAGAAAATGATATGCTGCTTACCTCCACAGATGGAACACAACTTGATGCATTCCAAAGCATGAACTGCATTAACTCATGTCTTCCTTTGCTGGCAGTGCCATAGCTATTGATGGAGCAGACCCCACAGAAATGCTTATGTGTAGAAGCCCAATGAAAGAATGACAGTAATAGCACCACACCCTGGGATTTTCTAATAGTCACAATTTTAGCATCTAAGTATAGTCATAAGACGCCCCAATCCATATAAAAGTCAACAGCATTTAAACTTTCAAATTATCAGGGTTTAGTTGTTATACGCCCAGGATGCAAGAATTAGAAAATTTACTGTTTTTTTTCACAAAAGCTCATGTATAAACAAACATCATTTTCCTGCACAAGGGTCTGGGACACAGCGAGGAAAACAGTATAAAATTTATTTTCCTTCATTTAATTTTCCCAATTCATGTGATTTTACTGCAATTCTGTCAACCATCTGAAGTACAGCGGGTGGAAAGGAAATCTATAAATTTCCAACCATTACATAGAAAACAAATGAACAAAATTGAAATAGAAAATCTATTTCAATTTATAAGCAATTTTCCCGCACAATATCTGCTGAACTTGAAATAAGTGATTTTTATTTACTTATTAGGAACGAGGCAGTCTAGGTTAGAAGAAAAAATTATGATTAAAGTGTAAATCTCCGTTCATTATTGCAATGGAGACATTACTGGCGTTTATATTATTTAGGGTTCTTGAGCTCAGCATCTGTTTCTCAATATTCCTCTCGGTCATGTTAGGCATACAGTATTCATCAGTAGCGTAACTAGAGGGGGGCGGGCCCTGGTGGGTGACGCACAGCCGGGCCCCGCCCCCTCCGTACCGCCCGCATTTTCAGTGGTGCGCTGGCTTCCGGGGGGCCCTGAGGGGGTGCGGGCACTGGCCGCTCGCACCCCCTGCTCCCCCGGTAGTTCCGCCACTGGTATTCATGCATTCTGACACAAGACTCGAGTGTATACAGTGTTAGTGATGGGCGAATAAATTCGCCAGGTGCAAACCTGTTGAGAAAATTCGCTGGCGAAATTTTTTTTAAAAAAACGGCATCTAATGAATTTGTGAAAATTCAGTGGCGAAAAATCAACCGAGTCAAAAATTTGGGTGCGTGTCAGAATAGTCGCCCGCATAAAAATTGTTGCGCGTCACTGACTTTAATGCATTTGAACAAAATAGGTGCACATATAAAAATTTTGCGGGAGTGTCAAAATAATTTTGGCGATCATTGACTTCAATGCGTTTCGTGAATTTTTTGAAATATCGTGGTAAATTCACAAATCATTCATCACTAAACAGAACAACTGGTGCATATAAGCTAAAATCTATGTTATTAACTTCTACATAGCCACACAAGGAACCTGTTGTGATCTCGCCTTCTGTCCGTTACTGCATCATACTTTAACACTTCATTATATGATCCACAGTGCTAAGAATCAACTGAATCAATGAGAGCAAAACACACACAAAGAGCTTCTTATAATCTGATTTTTTAGCTCTCTACCAGATAAGGTTTTTGAAAGTCTTTTTTTTTTATTAAGGGTTACCATGTGTACAGTAATTAGACATAAACATTTAATAACAAAAAATCTTTTAAAATAAGGACCATGGACAGAGTCAGAGCTCTACAGGGATAATTCGGTGCAATGCTGACTTGTTTTAATTCAAGGAGGGAATGGATAGATTATGCACATTTCAGCTGAAGCTGATTTACCATGCAAATTTACTCTCATGCCTTAGTGAATTTGATGAGTCTGAAAAGCTTCAAGGCTAAAGTACAGGAGAAAAGAAGACCAGATAGCTACAGTATGTGCAATTTCTTGCATTTGTGCTGACAGTACAGAGGGATTGAGACAATAGTGAGACTGTAGTATACAAGGCTTACTAAGGCACAGTCTTACAGTGTTGCTGAACTGGATTTTATTTCATAACTAGGGATGTAGCGAACGTCGGAAAAAAAGTTCGCGAACATATTCGCGAACTTGCGCAAAAATGCGAGCGGTACGCGAACGGTTCGCGAACCCCATAGACTTCAATGGGAAGGCGAACTTTAACATCTAAAAAAGACATTTCTGGCCAGAAAAATGATTTTAAAGTTGTTTAAAGGGTGCAACGACCTGGACAGTGGCATGCCAGAGGGGGATCAAGGGCAAAAATGTATCTGAAAAATCTGCCTGTGTGTGCTTGGAAGAGATAGTGTAGGGGGAGAGCTGTTAGTGATTTCAGGGACAGATGATAGTAAGTTTGCTGGCTAGTAATCTGCTTGATACTGCTCTGTATTGGAGGGACAGAAGTCTGCAGGGATTTGAGGGACATTTTAGCTTAGGTAGCTTTGCTGGCTAGTAATCTACTGTTCTCTTTAAACAACTGCCATACGTTGCCCTTGTAGGCATTGTTTGCCCAGTTTTTTTGGACGCAGCCACTGAAGCACAGTTGCCAGAAAAAATATGCCATATAAATGCTGAAAATAGTCATTTTTCGCCATACGTTGACCTTGTAGACATTGTTTGCCCAGTTTTTTTTGGACGCAGCCACTGAAGCACAGTTGCCAGAAAAAATATGCCATATAAATGCTTAAAATAGTAATTTTTCGCCATACGTTGACCTTGTAGACATTGTTTGCCCAGTTTTTTTGGACGCAGCCACTGAAGCACAGTTGCCAGAAAAAATATGCCATATAAATGCTGAAAATAGCCATTTTTTGCCATATACGTTGAGTCAACGTATGGCAAAAAATGATGAAAATAGTCATTTTTTTGGTCGCAGCCACTGCCATATACGTTGAGTCAACGTATGGCAAAAAATGCTGAAAATAGTCATTTTTTTGGTCGCAGCCACTGAAGCACAGTTGCCAGAAAAATTATGCCATATAAATGCTGAAAATATAAATTTTTTTGGTTGCAGCCACTGAAGCACAGAGGCCAGAAAAATTATGCCATATAAATGCAGAAAATATGCATTTTTTTGGTCGCAGCCACTGAAGCACAGTTGACAGAAAAATTATGCCATATAAATGCTGAAAATATAAATTTTTTTGGTTGCAGCCACTGAAGCACAGAGGCCAGAAAAATTATGCCATATAAATGGAGAAAATATGCATTTTTTTGGTTGCAGCCACTGAAGCACAGAGGCTAGAAAAATTATGCCATATAAATGGAGAAAATATGCATTTTTTTGGTTGCAGCCACTGAAGCACAGAGGCTAGAAAAATTATGCCATATAAATGGAGAAAATATGCATTTTTTTGGTTGCAGCCACTGAAGCACAGAGGCCAGAAAAATTATGCCATATAAATGGACAAAATATGCATTTTTTTGGTTGCAGCCACTGAAGCACAGAGGCTAGAAAAATTATGCCATATAAATGGACAAAATATGCATTTTTTTGGTTGCAGCCACTGAAGCACAGAGGCCAGAAAAATTATGCCATATAAATGCAGAAAATATGCATTTTTTTGGTTGCAGCCACTGAAGCACAGAGGCCAGAAAAATTATGCCATATAAATGCAGAAAATATGCATTTTTTTGGACGCAGCCACTGAAGCACAGTTGCCAGAAAAAATATGCCATTTAAATGCTGAAAATAGTAATTTTTCGCCATACGTTGACCTTGTAGACATTGTTTGCCCCGTTTTTTTGGACGCAGCCACTGAAGCACAGAGGCCAGAAAAAATTAAACCAGTAGGGTTTGCACCCTAGTTTGTAACGGTGGCGGAGGGAGGAGGACGCTAAAGGACAGCTGTGTGTGGAGTCATGAGGCTTGAAGAGAAGGACAGCTGCATAGAAGTCAGAACAAGTCTTCCGGCGTGCAGTAACCCTCCGAGATCCACCCCTCATTCATTTTAATAAAGGTCAGGTAATCGACACTTTTGTGACCTAGGCGAGTTCTCTTCTCAGTTACAATCCCTCCTGCTGCACTGAAGGTCCTTTCTGAGAGCACACTTGAGGCTGGGCAAGACAAGAGGTTCATGGCAAATTGTGACAGCTCTGGCCACAGATCAAGCCTGCGCACCCAGTAGTCCAGGGGTTCATCGCTCCTCAGAGTGTCGATATCTGCAGTTAATGCCAGGTAGTCCGCTACCTGCCGGTCGAGGCGTTCTTTGAGGGTGGATCCAGAAGGGTTGTGGCGCTGCCTTGGACAGAAAAACATTTGCATGTCTGATGTTACAGACCGGCCAAAGGGCTTTGTCCTTGCAGGTGTGCTCGTGGCAGGATTACTGGCACCTCTGCCCCTGGAATGTTGATGAGTTCCTGAAGTGACATCACCCTTAAAAGCATTGTACAACATGTTTTGCAGGCTGGTTTGTAAATGCCGCATCTTTTCGGACTTGTGGTATGTTGGTAACATTTCTGCCACTTTATGCTTGTACCGAGGGTCTAGTAGCGTTGCGACCCAGTACAGGTCCTTCTCCTTAAGCCTCTTGATACGGGGGTCCTTCAACAGGCATGCCAGCATGAAAGACCCCATTCTCACAAGGTTGGATGCAGAGCTATCCATCTCCGCTTCCTCATTATCAAGGACTGCATCATCCACGGTCTCCTCCCCCCAGCCACGTACAAGACCAGGGGTCCCCAAAAGGTCACCACTAGCCCCCTGGGAAGCCTGCTCCTGTTGGTCCTCCTCCTCCTCCTCCACAAAGCCACCTTCCTCCTCTGACTCCACTTCTGGCACCTCTCCCTGCGTTGCAGCAGGTGCCTGGGTTCGTTCTGGTGATTGCGACCATAAATCGTGCGCTTCCAGCTCCTCGTCACGCTGGTCTACAGCCTCATCTGTCACTCGTCGCACGGCACGCTCCAGGAAGAAAGCGAAGGGTATTAGGTCGCTGATGGTGCCTTCGGTGCGACTGACCATATTTGTCACCTCTTCAAAAGGTCGCATGAGCCTGCAGGCATCGCGCATAAGCACCCAGTAACGGGGGAAAAAAATCCCCAGCTCTGCAGATCCAGTCCTACCACCCAGTTCAAAAAGGTACTCGTTGACGGCCCTTTGTTGTTGCAGCAGACGTTCCAACATAAGGAGCGTTGAATTCCAGCGAGTCTGGCTGTCAGAAATCAAACGCCTGACTGGCATGTTGTAGCGCTGCTGAATGTCAGCAAGGCGTGCCATGGCTGTGTAGGAACGTCTGAAATGGGCCGACACCTTTCTGGACTGGGTGAGAACGTCCTGGAATCCTGGGTACTTGGAGACAAAACGTTGGACTATTAAATTTAACACATGTGCCATGCAGGGCACATGTGTTAAATTTCCCAGTCTCAACGCTGCCAACAGATTGCTTCCATTGTCACACACCACTTTTCCGATCTGCAGTTGGTGTGGGGTCAGCCACCGATCGGCCTGTGACTGCAGAGATGACAGGAGTACAGATCCGGTATGGTTTTTGCTTTCCAGGCACGTCATCCCCAAGACAGCGTGACAACGGCGTACCTGGCACGTCGAATAGCCTAGGGGGAGCTGGGGGTGCACAGGTGTGGAGGAGGAGAAGGAGGACCCAGCAGCAGAGTAAGAAGAAGAAGAGGAAGAAGACGAGGTAGAGAGCGATGGAGGAGTAGAGGTGGTGGCAGAACCGCGTGCAATCCGTGGCGGTGACACCAACTCCACTGTTGTTGTTGTTGTTGAGCTACCCATTCCCTGCTTCCCATTCCCAGCCATTACCAAGTTCACCCAGTGGGCAGTGTAGGTGACATACCTGCCCTGACCATGCTTGGAGGACCATGCGTCAGTAGTCATATGGACCTTTGGCCCAACACTAAGTGACAGAGATGCGGTAACTTGGCTCTGCACATGTTGGTACAGGTGTGGTATTCCCTTTTTAGAAAAAAAATTGCGGCTGGGTACCTTCCACTGCGGTGTCCCAATTGCTACAAATTTGCGGAAGGCCTCAGAGTCCACCAGCTGGTATGGTAAAAGCTGGCGGGCTAAGAGTGCAGACAAGCCAGCTGTCAGACGCCGGGCAAGGGGGTGACAGTCAGACATTGGCTTCTTACGCTCAAACATGGCCTTCACAGAAACTTGGCTGGTGGCAGATGACTGGGAATGGGAACAGGTGGTCAAGGTGGAAGGCGGAGTGGAGGGTGGTTCAGATGGGTCAAGGAGAGCAGAGGTAGAGCAGTAAGATGCTGGACCAGAAGGAGTGTGGCTTTTAGTTTGCCTGTTGCCTTTGAGGTGTTGCTCCCAAAGTGCTTTGTGCTTGCCGCTCATGTGCCTTCGCATAGAAGTTGTACCTATGTGGCTGTTGGGCTTACCAAGGCTCAGTTTCTGACTGCACTCATTGCAAATTACAATGCTTTTGTCAGAGGCACACACATTAAAAAAATCCCACACTGCTGACTTTTTGGAAGTGTGCGATCTGGCGGTAACAGTAGAAGTTGGCGGCATTGGCGGCAATGGCGGGTGCGTTGGCCGGCTGAACACAGGTGCCGATACATGTTGTTGCCCTACTGATCCCTGCGGGCTGGCCTCCCTGCTTCTTCTAAGTCTTATTCTCCTACTGCCTCTCTGACTCTCCGTCTCTCCATCTGAACTACCCTCCTCTTGCTCTCTTCTACTAGGCACCCACAAAACATCAATCTCCTCATCATCATTCTCCTCAGATGCATCAATTTCTTCTGACACATCACAGAAGGAAGCAGCAGCGGGGACCTCCTCCTCCTCCTCATCACTCATCATTATGTCCATCTCTGTCGTGTTCTCTGCCAGAATTAAATCTGGTGTAACGTCCTCATCTCCTTCATCTTCTTCTGCCAATAATGGTTGCGCATTACTCAGTTCAAGAAACTCATGGGAAAATAACTCCTCTGACTCCAGTGAAGAAGGGGCACCGGTGGTGGAGGAAGTGTTACGTGGGGTGGCCATAGCAGTGGAGGATGAGGAGGATGTTGTGGTAAAGTTAGAAACGGTAGAGGATGGGGTGTGCTGTGTAAGCCAGTCAACTACCTCTTCAGCATTTTGGGAGTTCAGGGTCATTGGCTTTTTAAAACTGGGCAATTTGCTAGGGCCACAGGATTGCATAGCAGCACGGCCCCTAGCACGGCCTCTGCGTGGCGGCCTGCCTTTGCCTGGCATTATTTTTAAAAAAACAACAACAACAAAAACTCAGTTGGTTTTTCTGGAAACGATAATACACACAGCTAGATGGCAGTTTGAAGAAAACAGTGTGCAAATAATGCCTACAAGATCAACGTATACACTACTACAGCGGTGGATACGGATTACGTAAAATATATGAATGCTGCTTGAAAAAAAGTAACTCAAGTGGTTTTTCTAGAGACGATAATATTATCAATATTTAGACAAAATGTGAACAAGCTCACACAGCTAGATGGCGGTTTGAAGAAAACACTGTGCAAATAATGCCTACAAGGTCAACGTATACACAGCGGTGGATACGGATTACGTAAAATATAAGAATGCTGCTTGAAAAAAAGTCACTCCGGTGTTTTTTCTGGAGACGGTAATATTATGGATATTTAGACAGAATGAGAACACGGTCACACAGCTAGATAGCAGTTGGTTGAATAACACACTGGGCAAAAAATGCCTACAGGGCAAATAATGCCTACAAGGTCAACGTATACACAGCGGTGGATACGGATTACGTAAAATATAAGAATGCTGCTTGAAAAAAAGTCACTCCGGTGTTTTTTCTGGAGACGGTAATATTATGGATATTTAGACAGAATGAGAACACGGTCACACAGCTAGATAGCAGTTGGTTGAATAACACACTGGGCAAAAAATGCCTACAGGGCAAATAATGCCTACAAGGTCAACGTATACACAGCGGTGGATACGGATTACGTAAAATATAAGAATGCTGCTTGAAAAAAAGTCACTCCGGTGTTTTTTCTGGAGACGGTAATATTATGGATATTTAGACAGAATGAGAACACGGTCACACAGCTAGATAGCAGTTGGTTGAATAACACACTGGGCAAAAAATGCCTACAGGGCAAATAATGCCTACAAGGTCAACGTATACACAGCGGTGGATACGGATTACGTAAAATATAAGAATGCTGCTTGAAAAAAAGTCACTCCGGTGTTTTTTCTGGAGACGGTAATATTATGGATATTTAGACAGAATGAGAACACGGTCACACAGCTAGATAGCAGTTGGTTGAATAACACACTGGGCAAAAAATGCCTACAGGGCAAATAATGCCTACAAGGTCAACGTATACACAGCGGTGGATACGGATTACGTAAAATATAAGAATGCTGCTTGAAAAAAAGTCACTCCGGTGTTTTTTCTGGAGACGGTAATATTATGGATATTTAGACAGAATGTGAACACGGTCACACAGCTAGATAGCAGTTGGTTGAATAACACACTGGGCAAAAAATGCCTACAGGGCAAATAATGCCTAAAAGGTCAACTTATACACTACTACAGCGATGGATACGGATTACGTAAAATTTATTATGGCTGCTTGAAAAAAGTCACTCCGGTGTTTTTTCTGGAGACGGTAATATTATGGATATTTAGACAGAATGTGAACACGGGCACACAGCTAGATAGCAGTTGGTTGAATAACACACTGGGCAAAAAATGCCTACAGGGCAAATAATGCCTAAAAGGTCAACTTATACACTACTACAGCGATGGATACGGATTACGTAAAATTTATTATGGCTGCTTGAAAAAAGTCACTCCGGTGTTTTTTCTGGAGACGGTAATATTATGGATATTTAGACAGAATGTGAACACGGGCACACAGCTAGATAGCAGTTGGTTGAATAACACACTGGGCAAAAAATGCCTACAGGGCAAATAATGCCTAAAAGGTCAACTTATACACTACTACAGCGATGGATACGGATTACGTAAAATTTATTATGGCTGCTTGAAAAAAGTCACTCCGGTGTTTTTTCTGGAGACGGTAATATTATGGATATTTAGACAGAATGTGAACACGGTCACACAGCTAGATAGCAGTTGGTTGAATAACACACTGGGCAAAAAATGCCTACAGGGCAAATAATGCCTAAAAGGTCAACTTATACACTACTACAGCGGTAGTAAAATAAAAAAAAGTTAAATAAAAAAAAATTAAAGTTGGTGCTGCTGAACTACTAGGAGCAGCAGATTAGCACACCAGTCCCACTCCCCAACACTGCTAGACTAATAGCACTGGGCTCTTATAGTAGTAGTAGTAGTAGTAGTAGTAGTAAAACAACAAAAAAATAAATAAAAGCAGTCCTTACAAGGACTATTGCTATTGCAGCAGTCAGCAGATGAGATCAGAAGCAGGACAGCTGCCCACTGCAGCTACATACAGAGCACTGCAGTAGAAGGTAGATTACTAGCCAGCAAAGCTACCTAAGCTTAAATGTCCCTCAAACCCCTGCAGACTTCTGTCCCTCCAATAACAGAGCAGTATCAAAACGTTTACTAGCCAGCAAACTTTCAACTGTCCCTGAAATCACTAACAGGCAGCAGCTCTCTCCCTACACTATCTCTTCAGCACACACAGGCAGAGTGAAAAAAAGCTGCAGGGCTTCGGTTTTTATAGGGAAGGGGAGTGGTCCAGGGGAGAGCTTCCTGATTGGCTGCCATGTACCTGCTGGTCTGGGGTGAGAGGGCAAAAAAAAGCGCCAACAATGGCGAACCCAAAATGGCGAACGTCGCGCGACGTTCGCGAACTTCCGGCGAGCGCGAACACCCGATGTTCGCGCGAACAAGTTCGCCGGCGAACAGTTCGCGACATCTCTATTCATAACATCTGGTACTAATGTAACCAATGACAAACTTGGAAATCAAATGGATTTATAAAGTGCAGAGTCAGAAAACACAACAATAAAGGTGTTGCATGAACTTCAGGAAAAACATAAATCAAAGGATAAAATTATTATTATTTTTTTTTTTTTAATGGCTTGCTTGTTTGCTGATCGCTGGTAGAACTGGTATTACACATCTGGGTATAAGCTGTGTCTATCATTTCTCATTTCTGTGTATGCTGTGCATAAAACATTTATATTTCTAATAAAGAGCGGTGTGTACCTGTAGGACACTTCCACTATGTATGATAAAACAGCACCTTACACCTTACTTCCCAGAACTCAAGCAGCTTTGTTTGTTTTCCTGTAAAGCAGCCGGCGACTGCGTAGAGATTTGTATCCACAGACCCAGTGCAGTCTGCATATTCTGTTTATTAATCAGTCTTGCTGTATCGGCTTCTATGGCAGAAATTATTTGACTTGTGCTGTTTTGATCATTTATGACGATCTCTAAGCTTAACCTCCCAACTGAAGCCCAGACCACCCTGAGCATGTGCGTAGTCTTGGTCTTGCAGAGATGTTTAACAAAGTTACAAGCTGACAGCCCCCTGCGCCAACTTTGAAAGTATAAATCATTTGTTTAATTAGGCTTCTGGTGCAGTAAGTTCATGTTTATGTTTAGCATACAAAGCACAGCATTTCTAGCATTATTCTATTTTAAACTTTAGTTCCCCTTTAATATTCAATATTCAAATATACTGTTTGACAGAGTAGGATAATAAAGGAACCACCAATATAGTTTTCATATCAAAACTCTTTTACATCCTTCCAATACCCTTTATTTTCTTGGCTTCTAACCCATGCCAAAAATAATCTGTTACCTTGAAGTAATCATCAGGATATACACATATCATTTCTAATAGTAAAGAGTATATTTGTCAACTGATTAAAGCTTTCTGGAGTATTATTTGGTTTAGATAGTCATTGATGTTCTTTAAAGTAATCTGAGATGAACTTGGATGCTCTGATGGTTTAAAATTAGTATTTTTTCCCGAAAAATATATTTGACGCCGGAAACAATTAGGGGCCGATTCACCAAGGGTCAAATATCGAGGGTTAACCCTCGATGTCCGACTGGGAATTAAAATCCTTCGACTTCGAATATCGAAGTCGAAGGATTTTAGCACAAATAGTTCGATAGTTCGATCGAAGGAATAATCCTTAGATCGAATGATAAAATCCTTCGAATCGAAGGATTTTAATCCATCGATCGAAGGATTATCCTTTCGACCAAAAAAACTTAGGCAAGCCTATGGGGACCTTCCCCATAGGTTAACATTGAGTTCAGTAGGTTTTAGATGGCAAACTAGGGGGTCGAAGTTTTTTCTTAAAGGATAAGTAAACCTTTAAAATCAGTGAATTTAAAATTGATGAGGGTGCTATTCTAAGAAATTTTGCAATGTACATTCATTATTTATTTTGTTTTTATTCCAAGATATGAAGGGATACATGTACTGTTAATATGAATGAATTTTGTTACAACAGCGCCATCTGCTGGTCAGTTTCCCACCAGTCTGACCACCAAGTAGTTAAGGAAGTTGTCAGGTGAAAGAAAGAGGCTTATCTGATGTTCTTCTGCTTATGAAAGATGTGAGAAAGGTTTCTAAAATATTTTCATAAGCAGAAGAACATCAGAGCAGCCTCTTTCTTTCTCCTGACAACTTCCTTGATTACTTGGTGGTCAGACTGGTGGGAAACTGACCAGCAGGTGGCGCTGTTGTAACAAAATTCATTCATATTAACAGTACATGTATCCCTTCATATCTTGGAATAAAAACAAAATGAATAATAAATGTAAATGGCAAAAGTGCTCAGAATATCACCCTCATTCATTTTATATTCACTTATTTTTAAGGTTTACTTATCCTTTAAAGAGACAGTACTTCGACTATCGAATGGTCGAATAGTCAAACGATTTTTAGTTCGAATCCTTCGATTCGAAGTAGTCGAAGGTCGAAGTAGCCCATTCGATGGTCGAAGTAGCCCAAAAAACACTTCGAAATTCGACGTTTTTTTACTTCGAATCCTTCACTCGAAGTTAGTGAATCGGCTCCTTAAAGTCAATGGGCGCCTAGAATTGTCACAGGCGTCGGAATTGTCGCCAGCGTCAAATATATTTTGAATTTTCGCTGCAATTTTTCTAATTTATTCACCAGCGGAAATTCGCAGAGAATTTGTGCCTGGTGAATAAATCACTATTTAAAATGTTATATCCCCCTAATTGTTCACTAGATGTTGGGTGCTCCTAGGAAAACCTTGTGATTTCAGTGGGTGCTTTTCTAATGCTTCCCAAGCTGCTGTACTTCATTTTGAACTTGTTAATTGTTAGCATTACTTTTTCAGCTTCCTAATCACTGTGTCCAACTTCAATAAAAATTATAAAATTATTGTTCTTCTAGAAAACGACAGCCTGTAGGCAATGAAGACATTTTCTTTTGCAGGTAATGGGAAAAAAATTATTGAAACTAATGTGCAGGATAGTCAGCAAATGTATGAGGGCACTGCGGGGTTTGATGTGCTGATATATGTGGGTAATGATCTCATTCAAGAGTGATATTATACCTTTTGGGCGTAATAATTTATCAGATGAAAAGTATAGAGTATGAAAATAACTGAGGGTTTTATGTGTCATGATATTTTACTGAACTCATGAAACGTCAAGAAAAGATAGAAGAATTCATAGAATTATTAATGTGAAGATACAGTCAAATTAAAACTCTTTCCCTGTTCGTGACTGAGCACTTAATATTATTCTAAGTGTGAAAGAAAATGGAGGCCAAGAAATCTCATTATTTAAACCAGTGGACAAGAAAAAAGGCATATATCATATAAAATAACTTTGGTAGAACGAGCAGCAAAACGTCTCAGAAAAAACACTATACATACTGCTTGTAAGGAAATTATACACATACATATATATATTTTTTATATATATATTTTCAGTCAATAGTTTGGTCCTCAACGGGTGCGTTGAGAAGTCATTTAAGATAATAGATTAATTTAATAGCCCTCTGTGTGCTGTAAAAGGGACATTTAGATCCTGGCTGAGGATCATTGGTCATATGAAATACTCAGAAATTAAGACAAAATAACGATCTTAGATATAAATGGATGAACATACACTATATTATTGCAGGTATCCATAAATATATCTCAAACAAAGGGTATTAATATGGAGTTGCTTTGGATACTGATTTTGGGCAGTCAGGCCTGGTTCACAGTTATTGTTCCAGTTCACCTCACAGATGTTCTGTTCGGGTTCAGGAGTTAAGTTCTTCCAGTCCCATCTCAGCAAACAAATTCTGTGTGGACCCTGGGCTAAGTGTTAGCGTGTTCTTTCATTAGCAACAGGGGAGGAGTGTAAAGGGTTGAGATAATTAATAAGTAGATTTTATGTATATAGATGTTTTTACAGTTATAGATGGCAGTGCTAGGTAGGTTCTCGAATTTATGGGTAAAAGAAATGTTTAAAAGGTCATGTTTTTCACACTGTTTGTAACTTGCACCAGAGGAAGGACCCTAGAGGTCCGAAACATGTAGTACTGTAATAAAACTCATTCACATTTGAAGACTCTCCGGTTTCTGTTATACTTCATGTTACTGCAGTGGAGATGGCTACTCCACTAACCTGTTGAAGAGTCAGACTACAAAGTCATTTGGAGGATCTAGAGGGAATAATAACCTGTATCCTAGGTAGGTTCTCCTCTGTGCCACTTTCCTTTTCCTACGAAGTCTTTATAAGGGGAAGAATGGTGGGCTGCTCCCTCTATGACTGATATACAGAGATAATACTGGATGAAGCCAGGAAGCCTAAGGTCAGCCACCTCAGAGTTACCATGGCAAGCTAAGTAGTTACGTTAGCCAGTGGTAGGTCAGATTTGTGGATCTCACTGTAAGTGGTGAAAGAAAGTGCCAGGCCAGAAGGTTGAACATCTGAGGTTCCAACACCATAGAGACAGTGCCCCTGTGGTTACTCACCAGCCAGGGACCAGTATAAAGGATGCTAGTACAGATAGTTCTGGTGGTACATAGAGTATACGCCTAATATAAGCTGGTGCAGATGCCTGTGAACCGTGTGACCATGTGACCTTAAAGGGATTCTGTCATGATTTTTATGATGTATTGTATTTATGATGTATTTTTTATTTCTAAATTACACAGTTTATAATGCAAATAATTCACTCTACAACATAAAATGTAAATCCTGAACCAGAAATTTTAATATTGGTGTGTAGGCAGCCATCTTGGGTCATTTTGTCTGGTCATGTGCTTTCAGAAAGAGCCAGCACGTTAGGATGGAACTGCTTTCTGGCAGGCTGTTGTTTCTCCTACTCAATGTAACTGAATTTGTCGCAGTGGGACCTGGATTTTACTATTGAGTGTTGTTCTAAGATCTACCAGGCAGCTGTTATCTTGTGATAGAGAGCTGCAATCAGGTTACCTTCCCATTCTTCTGTTGTTAGGCTGCTGGGGGGGGGGGGTGATATCACTCCAACTTGCAGTACAGCAGTAAATAGTGACTGAAGTTTATCAGAGCACAAGTCACATGACTTGAGGCAGCTGGGAAACTGACAATATATCTGGCCCCATGTCAGATTTCAAAATTAAATATAAAAAACGTGTTTGCTCTTTTGTGAAACGGATTTCAGAGCAGCACTTAACTGATGCATTTTGAAAAAAATGTTTTGCCTATGACAGTATCCCTTTAAAGGTAGGCAGCAGGAGAGGGCCAAGCAGCAAGGTAATCCTTGTACTGCTTTGATGTTGTTATTATTACCATGCCCGGATTTGCGCGAAGGCCGCATAGGCCCGGGCAGCATCAATTAAGGGGCGGCATGCTGCCCAGCCGCACAAGTGATTTTCTTGCCGGAGCACTAGCGTCGAACGGCTAGTGCACCGGAATCAAGGTGACAGGAGCCGCATGCGCAATCTTCAAGCTTGATGCTATGTGCATGTGCACAATCTTCTGAGAGGGAGGGGCGATGGTGGACGACCGTCTCCGGGCGCCCTCAGGGCAAACCGGCCCTGATTATTACTGGGAGCCACTGAGACTGGAGAAGCTGTTAGCAACTGTGAATACATTTGAGCTTTTAGCATTTGCATAAACCAAAATGTATTTGCAAAGATACAGGACACTTTATCAGCAGCACAAGGCTAGCAGAAGCCATGCTTGCATAACTTGGAGCTTTAGAACCTACAAAGGCTTAACAAAAAAAATGGAACACGGTCTGCAGCCGTTTATAGCTTCCAGGCAGGTCTCTGCTGCCACCAGGTGGATATACACTATATAAAAGCATGAGTGGCTGCACATCCCATGGAGGCTCCAGGTAAGTAATTACAGAAAATATTTGTTTTCAATATTACAATGTTTGTACAAAAGCACAGTTTTATATGCAAAAACACATTTGTATAAACATGGTGCAGACACAACTAATGTGGAGCAGTGAACTGGATATCCAATGTCTGTATTGTGTGTAAAACACATACTGAAGAGTATAAAGTAAAGGTTGGTTTAGAACCTTTAAATATTCAGTAAAAGGAAAAAGGAGCTATAGCAGAAAATTAAAGACAATGCATCAAGGTGGATGGAATTCCATGCCATCTGTTTCTTATCCATAAAAAGGCACTGCTTTTGTTCAACTTCTAATGAAGTGAAAGCAAATGCTTAATCGTTCTGATTCTGACTGATACAATATCTGCCTTAATAAATAATACAGTTATGAGTCATTGGAATTGATAAATTTATAATGACAATTGACAAATCTGCCCTTACCAATAAAACGTTAAGTACAACAAACGTAATAGTCAATGACTCTTTTTCTCACATCATCCTAAATGGGATAGGCAAAAAGCCAAATTCCAACGCTTATAAGAAGCAGACGGATGAAATGTTAAACCTTTAGGCACTTTCATTTCTAATTTCCACATCCTAAATTCCTCTCATTGGAGTAATAATTTTGGAAAAGCAATTTCCTTTTTATCTGGCACTGCTGCTAGTGATTTTCGCCCTATTTGAGACACACTAGAGCTTATTTACTAAATGTAAAGTGTAAATTGCAAAGTGCAACAAATCAGCTCAATTCTCCATATGATTTAACCACAATGCAATATTCTTTCCTCTTGCTTAAAATGTTGTGCCACAAACGAGAAGCATAGATTTGTACAAGTTAGGTAAACTACAAGCCAGATGCTCTGGAATATGATTTTGAGCAAGGGTGGCTGCAGGCTTAACTGCTGCTTGAAACCTTTCCCACATCCCCCCACATTCATAAGTGGAAATGGGCATAGAATTTCTTAGAAGGCTCCATGCTTGTTATCTGAAAGGAAAAACAAATATAATATATATTCTATTTTGCCACACATAGTATGTGCCATGTCTAAATGCTGGTGAATGTCCAGCAGGTTCAAGCCTATATGCTGGGTAACCCAGGGCCGGATTTACATAGGGGGCGCCCTTAGGCCCGCTGCCGTTCCTCGCCCCTGTCCCCTCCCCTTTATTCGTGCATATTTTCATCATCTGGAACGGGACAATGGGGATTGGCGCATGGGAAATTTAAAAAATGTTTGTATCTCCAGCGCATCACCTGTGTTTTTGAACCAATCTGGGTGTGGTTGGGTACCATGCCACCCCCCTAAAAACCTGCCGCCTTAAGCCCAGGCCTAGGCGGCCTTTCCACAAATCCGGGCCTGGGGTAACCCAGATAACACCCATTAACTGAAGGATTAAAAGCAGAAGCCATGGGGAAGAAAAGGAGGTGTAATGGTTAGAATGTAAACAACAACAAAGTCCAGATACAGGTCTGAGTAGAGACAGAAAACTGAGCGAAATCCAGTAACGGGCTGAGAAGGTCAGGGTTTGCAGGCAAGGTCAGTGGCAGGCAGCGGTAAAGCAGGGTTGAGTAAAAGGCCGAAGGTCAAATCAAGGAATCTACAGAAGACAGGTATTGGAAAATGGGTGGGAACATAAAACCAGGTGCAGGGGAAACAAGCAGTGGAGACAGAGCCGATCTGTGGTGCTGCTGCCTGAGGCAGCAACCCCTCAGGCAGTCCGGGCGAGTCAAAAGGGGCTGTATCGCTAGCGCAACAAGCGCATACTGCACTTTCTGCAATAGCAGAGCCGAATTTCCAGTTTAAAAAACTGAAATTTTCGCTCTTAGAGTTACAGGAGGCGGCCACCCCATGTAACTGGCCATTCACTACCGCCTGAGGCAAAGTGCTCACCTTGCCTCATGGCACGAACGGCCCTGAGTGGACACAAAACAAGGCAGGGGACACAGGAACCAGGAATCACAGAAGTCACTGAAGTCAGAGGTTAGATCAGGCTCAGGAGCTCAGATGATCAAGCAAGGCGCAATAGTCGGGGACCAGTTTATTAAGGGTACTGTTTAAGGGATAAGAACACATGGGACTAATAAAATGGGACCAGATCCCAACACTGCTACATAAGAAATGTAAAATTTGAGGTAATTGATTTTTTTTTTAATCAATAAATTCTGACAGGTTGAGAAAGTGAGAAACCAACCTGTAGGGTGAGATTGGCTAAAAGGAGCCAAAAAGCAGTTGACATGCAAGACATGCAGTGTAAAGACTTCTGAAAATAGAAGGTATTTACCTGCCTCGTGCTACACAGAAATCACTGCCTCAGTAACAAAAATGAGATTTTAAGTCCTACCTACTCAGAAGCCATGTTCCAATATCTTGCACTGATGAGATCTAACGAGATCAGAACAGGCTGTCTGCAAGTCTGGCTATATGGTTCTGAACTATAAGGCTGTGTCTGGAGTACATAATGCCTTATGTGAGAGATATATACAGTATATATTTCATTTTTGGTATGAAGGCATTGCTATGTTGGCAAAATGAGGCATGTACCTACCTCCTATCTTCAGAAGGCTTTACACTGCATGTCTTGCAGATTGAGAAGGGGAAAGTCAGGTTGGCAAAACAGTCAGGTTTAGGAACTTCAAGTAACAATTACAAAAGCAGCCATTTCAGCAAGAAAACATCACCATGACCTATAGGTAACTTTTAATGTACATGAATATTTTGAAGAGTAGTGTAAGGTTAAGATGCTTTAAATGATGAAATTTCAATTTCTACAAATGATGAAGGGCCTAATTGTATTAAGTGTTAATCAAGCGGCTCCTCTGTCCACTTGCATGTTTGAAGTGGAATATAAAAACCTTCACCTTTTTAATGGTACAGTTGGTACTGTTATAATGTACCATTGTATATGGGCTAAACCGATAGACATACTGACATACTGACTCTCAGTGATTCAAACTCCACCAAGTGTTTTCCTGGGACTATGCACTTTCCAGTTGAGCCACTGGAGGCTCTCATGGCTGCTCCTGACCAGTTCTCCTACCTATATACAGGGCCGCCATCAGGGGGGGACAAGTGTCCCGGGCCCAGGCCTGAAGGGGGGCCCGGCAGTGCTGCATTTTTGAAAGAGGCGGGCCCCCCTTATGAGTCCCGAGCCGTGCGGCCATTTTGCAGGTTGCCGAATGCAGAAGTGCCGAAAAGCCGAACAGCCAAAGCCGAAGTCCCAAAGTGACGAAAAGACCCAAAGTCACGAAAACAGCCGAAATTAGAAGTCCTGAAGCGGCGAAAAGACCCAAAGTCACGAAAGGAGGCGAGTCCTGAAGCCTTGAGTTCAATTCTACTGAACACCAGTTTGTGGGGTTTTTTTTTTAATCGCCTGGCCACCAATGTATTATTTTAATATTCTATAGGCCCCTACCACCAATGGTTTGTTTTTTTAAAAAAGATTTTTGGGGCCCCAATTATTTTTGTAACTTGTAAGGGGCCCCCTGCCACCAATGTTTTTGTTTTTTTGTTTTTTTAGAAAAAAATGTAAAAAAAAATTTAGACAAATTTTTTTGGGGCCCAATTTTTTTTTTACTTGTAAGGGGGGCCCTGCCACCAATGTTTTAAAAAAAATGTTAACATTTTTTTGGGGGGCCCCAATTTTTTTTTAATTTATAAGGGGGCCCTGAACATCAATAGCTTTTTATAACTTGTGTGTGTGGGGGGGGTTACTTTTTTAGCGCTGATGTCTGTGTGGTCTTTTAACTGTAATGTAGAGTGGGTGGGATATGGGGTGGGGCTTGGGCATGAGTGTGGGCAGAGCCCAGGGGGCCCCAAAAATGTTGTTGTACGGGGCCCCCGTGATTTCTAATGGCGGCCCTGCCTATGTATATTCATCGTATTTTATGTCTGCTCGCTTGTCTCCACCCACTTCATTTGTCCCATGTGTTCTCATCCAGTAAGCAGCACCTTTTATAAACTTGCTCCTTGCTTGATCATCTGAGCTCCTGAGCCTGATCTAACCTCTGACTTAGGTGACTTCTGTGATTCCTGGTTCCTGTGTCCCCTGCCTTGTTCTGTGTCCACTGCCTGTTTCCCTTGCACCTGTCCTCCTGTTCCCTGTCTTTTGTGGATTCCCTGATTTGACCGTCTGCCTTTTACTCGACCCTGCTTTACCGCTGCCTGCCGCTGACCTTGCCTGCAATTCAGATTTTGCTAGTCTTCCGCCAGCCCTGACCTTCTCAGCCCGTTACTGGATTTTGCTCAGTTTTCTGTCTCTACCCAGATTTGAATCTGGATTTCTGGATCTGGTTTTCACTCCTGTTAGTTGTTCTACCCATTAAACCTCCTTCACTTTACCATGGTTTCTGAATCCTTCAGTTAATTGGTGTTATCTGGGTTACCCAGCATATAGGCTTGAACCTGCTGGACATTCACCAGTATTCAGACATGGCACATATTATGTGTGGCACAATATAATACATGTATATATTATATTTGTTCTTCCTTTTCAGAAGCTATATTTGATTACCCTCCAGGGATAGGTCAATTTTCCTCTTCTCCTTCGCTTAATACATAGGGCTATGGTGTTTTTAAGAAATGGATATTTTTGATACTGTGTAATTTATTATGTATAATACATTTGTTGCAATTTGGTTTTGGTGTAGATTTTGTTTCCTTTTTTCAGGTTATTGTTACGATTTAGTTTCACTACACTGTTTGATCACAAGGTAATAGAGACTTTGGACTTATCTGATTTAAATGTCTCATGGGACTTAGTTGATTCCAATTCACTTTCTATTAGTGGATTAATTATACGTTAATTTATTTTTGGAGAAAGTATTTAAATGTTTTCTGCACCACACATGCACTATGCTTGACAAAGGGGAGTGTCCCCGAAATGTAAATAAAATTGCAATGGCTTGCCCTGCTAAACACATGCCGGTGATATTCCTACACAAAATAGAATATAAACACAAATCAATGCCTAGGCACAGAATGTCTTCAATAACTGGATTTCTCTTTAGCAGAATTGAATTAAGGTATGAATTATGTAATACATCATAATGGTACCGATCAACAACAGTGTGCTATCCATAGCAGAAATATATTAATTAAAGACAATGTTTTGTAATTGGTATGGAAAACTGCCAAATGCACAGCAAGAGAAAAGTAGTAAAGGCATATTCATCATTATTTATGTAAATAGTTTGTCTAATGCCACTTATATACGCATTTTTGGTGAATGATTTGCACATAATCTTGATCTATTATTTATTCCAATGTCATATATATTAGTGCATGCTACATAATAACTACTATTCTGCTCAACCAGTTTCATTACAACTACTCTAGCCTGGCATCATTGATTTTACTGTTTTACACAAAGTATTTCACATAAAGGCCGAGTAGATGTTATTTGTGTATTCAATGCATTTGGCAAACGCATCACAATATTCACTTGGGGGGTAGTTGTACCCACCTGTGCCAGATGCACAAATAAAAAGCTCTTTCTCTATATGCAGCAATCTCTGCAATCACATCGAAATTGTACCTTAACAATTGTGCCTATCATGGCCAAAAAAGTACTGAAGGGACATATTTGAATCATTATTTAATTTGGAAAGGTTCAGACAGTTATGTTCTCTGTATAAGGAAGTATGCCAGAAAGTGAAGCAACAAGCTTTTGCCCGAGTTCCTGTTTTAGAAAGAGGTCAATGCTGGTTGCCATTTCATCTGGTGATCAGTAATCAAAAAACATATAGATAGGTCAAGTTATATATTTAGTAAGCTTGCATAAACTATTTCCGCATTCTAAAGCTTTATATCCTATAAGCGGCAAAACCACTTTACTGAATATCAGCTGTTTAAGGAGTAAAATGAATACTGTTTCCTACATGCCCCAATAGATCTTTAAAAAAAAATGCAGCCTTGGAAATGACAATGGCATATATCATATTGACTCTCCGTGACAGTTCAAGGACATTACCTCTCGCAAGTAGATTTCCAAGAATTTTCTTTAAGTCATGTTGCTAGTGGACAATATCCACAATGATATCAGGCAGCAAGGGTGTATAATAGCTATCATGGTCACCTGCCAAATCCACCGCAAGCAGTGAAGTGCTGAATTGTCATAAAATACTCCTGGCATTAACTGGTACAAAATCACATGCTCTGCAAAGCAAATTTTTATAGAAAAGAGGCACTTTTAGAAGTACTTTGTTGTACAAACAGCATATAGAATATAAGCAATTGGCAGTGCTGAATTTGCTGTTTTTGGAAATGGTTGGAGGCTCTAGTGTGTCTTTATAAACTGACTAGTGATGGGTTAATAAATTCACGGTGAACGTTTCGTCGCAAGAGAATTAATTTGCAAAACTTTTGACAATTCAAAAGATCTGAAAACAAAGATTGTTCGGTGTCATGGTTTAGGGGAAGGCTACAAAGGTTTAAACTGTCAGTTTCAACTGTAAGGAATGTAATCAGGAAATGGAAGGCCACAGGCACAGTTGCTGTAAAACTCAGGTCTGGCAGGCCAAGAAAAATACAGGAGCGGCATATGCGGAGGATTGTGAGAATGGTTACAGACAACCCAAAGACCTGCAAGATGGTGTATCTGTACATCGTTCTACAATTCAGTGCAATTTGCACAAAGAACATTTGTATGGCAGGGTGATGAGAAAGAAGCCCTTTCTGCACTCACGCCACAAACAGAGTCGCTTGTTGTATGCAAAAGCTCATTTAGACAAGCCACAGTCATTTTGGAACAAAGTGCTTTGGACTGATTAGACAAAAATGTATTTATTTGATCATAACAAAAAGCGCTTTTCATGGAGGAAGAAGAACACCGCATTCCAAGAAAAACACCTGCTACCTACTGTCACATTTGGTGGAGGTTCCATCATGCTGTGGGGCTAGTTCAGGGACTCGGGCCCTTGTTAAAGTCGAGGGTCGGGTGAATTCAACTCAATATCAAAAAATTCTTCAGGATAATGTTCAAGCATCAGTCACAAAGTTCAAGTTACGCAGAGGTTGGATATTCCAACAAGACAGTGACCCTAAACTCACTTGGAAATCTACAAAGGCATTTATGCAGGGGGATAAGTACAATATTCTGGAATCTTGAATATCATGGAAAATCTATGGGATGATTTGAAGCTGGCTGCCCATGCTCGACAGTCATCAAATTTAACTGAACTGGAGAGATTTTGTATGGACGAATGGTCAAAAATACCTCCATCCAGAATCCAGACACTCATCAAAGGCTATAGGAAGTGACTAGAGGCTGTTACATTTCCAAAAGGAGGCTCAACTAAGTATTGATGTAATATCTCTGTTGGGGTGCCCAAATTTATGCACCTGTCTAATTTTGTTATGATGCATATTGCATATTTTATGTTAATCCAATAAACTTTATGTCACTGCTGAAATACTACTGTTTCCATAAGGCATGTTATATATTAAAAGGAAGTTGCTACTTTGAAAGCTCAGCCAATGAGAAACAAAACTCCAAAGAATTAAGAGGGGTTCCCAAACTTTTTCATATGACTGTGGTGGACTGGTCAGTTTATTCTGTGTGCTCTCATTTAAAAAGTCTATTTTACTGTTATACTGTGTGTCTATTACAGTTCCTTACTCAGCTATTTGCAAAACCATATATCTTATCTTATCTACATGCAAGCTAGGACATGAAACCAAGTAAAACCGCATACGAACTTTGTACTTTATATTTCGTTATATTTCAAGATATATATCTACTAAGTTTGATATCTATTTTTATATCTATGAAGTTTGTACTTTTTCATTTTTAAACCACATAGCTTAACCGCAAGCTTACAGGGGTGTCATAACCCCCAGTTTGCCTATATAACCTTTTTTGTATCTTACAATAAACAGAGAGAAGCATTTGCATACTGAACAAGCCGTGTCAGTGTCATTCTTCTTATCAGCTAGCTGAACTTACTCGTATCGAATTTGGAAGGGACAAAATACTCTCAGGACACACTTCTGTCCATCACAACTGGCGCCCAACGTGGGGCATCAGGTCCTGGCTGACCACTAGCCGATACTACGGACAGCAGCTGCCCAGCAGAGGGAAGGACGGAGACTGATCACCTCCGGGACACAGGTAAGACCTATGTTATTAGTTTCTTGCCTGTGTCATACCTATACCAACTGTTGGCCTCTGTTGCCCATATCGACTTTTAGCAGCCAGCAAAGACAGGTAACATCTTGCCTGATGCCATTTACCTAACCTGTACCAGAGTATTTTGTCGCCTGTTTATCTACAGTTCATATTTATAGTCTGTTAACTCATTACTGGTGGTGTGAAATATAGACAGAGAGAATAAGATTTATACTAAGGATAACAAGTGACACAGGATATATATACATACGTTCTGCACTTCGTGGGGGGACCGAACCAAGTCGATCCCAGCCCAGCGTCCCGAGCGTAGGACGCAGCGGAGTGTCCAGTAGACAGTGGCCCAGTAAAGTCAGTGAATATTAGGTAGATAAGGATATACATAGATTCTGACATTTTGTGGGGGAAGTACAAACGTGTCGCCCCCGGAGTCCCGAGCGTAGGACCAAGCAAAGTGTTCTGGAGACTCTGGCCCAGCAAAGTCAGTAGTGTCTCCTACGGGGGGGAAGGACATAAGTGTCCAGGACAAATGTGTCGACCCCGAGAATTGTATATTACATCTCTTTAGGAAAACGTGTGCGTGTATAAAACGGTTGGACAGATCCCTGTTGTCCGTAGTCAAGGCAGACAGAATACCCACCAGTATCGAGGTCTTTGTGTTTCAATGTCATGCCCTAAGAGGTGTGTGACAGTCATCCAGAAAGCGGCTTGGACGAGTCTGAAGCTGCAGCAGTACAAAAGCTAGCAGACCTTTTGGCATTTCTTTAGATCCACCTGTTATCCCTTTACTGTTCATCATAATATATTCTAGTCATTGTTGAAAAAGTCCCCATGTCCTGCCCAGAGTGTGTGTGCGGTCTTGTATTTGCCATAGCGGAGAGAGGTTATCGCTTAACTTGCGTTGCAAGCAAGGGTTTCCCATTTGAAAGACTAGGTAGACAGTCCATCGCTCCTACATCTGGCCCAAGTCCTATTGATTTTTCAGAAAGCCACGTGTATCGACTTAATGTTCATTTCCCTGTTGACTTAGACGAAAATTGGGGACAAGGTCTATTTGAAATAAGAAAATCTGCTTTTGACCACGGTCGCAGTCCCTCAATCTGCGATTACCGCCCACCCACTGATTATTTAGAATCTGAAATATTAGACCTGATACGCATACGAGCCTATAAGGCCAAACGACTACTGACCAGTGCCAACACATTCTGTGAAAACCTGTTGCGTAAATAATGGGTAGTGAACAATCAAAAATGGGGGAAGGGGACCAAAAGGGGATCTCGGCGTGTGAAATAGTCAAACGTCGGGAGGGGAAACAACCGGTCAAAGATTACATTAAATTGGCTAAATTATGTGGCCTTAACTTTAAGGGACCCCGGCTACAGCCGGACTCCTGGCATAACATAGTGAAAGAACAAAAGGGTGTTCTCCAGGATAAGGGTCTTCTACCCAGTGCACAGGCGTGGTTCAGGGTTGCAAAAGGTTTGCAGAGAGAGGGGTGGTCAGAACAAAGGGTGATCCAATCTGATGGTAATATCAGATATTTATACCATAGAGAACCCCCTTTCCACTGTATGGTCAATACTGTTAGTCCGCTCCCAGCATGTAACGACAGTACCCAACAGCCGCCCCAAGGTCAATCTGATGCCCCTACTGACAAACAGACAAATATCTATGCAAATCCAAATGTTGTTCCTGATGAAGACCCCCCCACAAACACATTTACAAAGGGTGGGGTAACCCCACTATATCCAGTTTTGACCCCTGAAGGCACTTACTATGTACCAGTACCGAGCTTAACTCACATTATGTTGTCAGGTGATGAGACTGAAGGGGCTACAGGGGGGGGTCCAGAGGAAGAAGGGTGTAGGGTTACTTCCACAACACCAGGGATCTCTGGAACCGTTCCTAAAGGCTATCAGGTTAAGGGGAGGGTTGCCCAGTTACAAAAGGATGCTAGGACTGAGCCGTGGTCGACTTTGACCGAGATAGGCGAGTCCATGACGCGCATGAGTACCCCCCTCCAGTCCGGTCATAGAAGGAAGTCCCCCCGGGAAACCTCCCCCTACGTAATGCCCGCATATGACCCAGGGGATGAGGACTCTTTCTCACCAAACAAGGGACCTGTGGGGGGAATGCAAACAATGAGTGGGAATGGACCCCCATTATATGTTACCTTTACGCCTTCTCAAGCGTCTACACTCCTGGCCCAACTGCCTGACCCTGATCACCAACCCATGCAATTTTATCGCAGACTGTCCCAGATTCAGAAAAATTATTCAGCTACCTGGAAAGATTTAGAGAGTTTATGTGAAATAAAAGCAGGGGATGCCTATTGGCCTGTTATGCAAACTGAACTTGAACCCCGTCAGGTCAGTGATTACACTAGTTACGAGTCAGGGGTGGCATTCTGTGAACAAATTAAATCCTGGGCGCAGAATAGGCTGGCTGATCAGGCCGTCAGCATTCACGATATGGTCCAGGACAAATCCGAATCTGTTGAGAAGTACCAAGTCCGACTGTTACAAGTATTCATAGATTTAGGATTCAGCCGCCACAACAAGACTCATACACAAATGTTGTCCTCTGCCTTCGTTACTGGCCTAAGGGAAAACTTACGTAAGGGTCTGATTACAGCCAGACCAGAATACCGTACCTTGCCCATTGAGACACTGGCTCTTGTAGCCAAGGGTCTGGAAGCCTCTCAACAGCTGACCCACAAGACTACCCCCTTGATGTTAACTGATAGTAGTCCTAGTGAAAACAACAAGGGCGAGACTGTGACATGCAATTATTGTAAGAAGACAGGACACGTTATCAAAGACTGTAGGATTAGGAAAAAATGTTTTAACT
This sequence comes from Xenopus petersii, assembly GCA_038501925.1. Taxonomy (NCBI): domain Eukaryota; kingdom Metazoa; phylum Chordata; class Amphibia; order Anura; family Pipidae; genus Xenopus; species Xenopus petersii. The sequence continues at coordinate 21,901,760 of CM076687.1, read as the reverse complement.
GTGACAGACCCGGCCACATAAGTCGGGACTGCAGGGCCCCCAAACGGCAACATCAAACAAACTCCAATGCTGACCATTGGCCACCTCCACCCCCTCTTGATCCTCTGGTCCCTTCAGCTCCCCCGGCCCGTCCATAGGATGTTGGCACCCCTGTGTCTCCCAGCCCTGTACTGGCCAATATAGACACTATTGAGGAAGCCGGACCTTTAGCTAAATTAACCTTGTCCATACAGGGTACCCCTACCACCTTCCTGATAGACACAGGGGCAGCCAGAAGCGTTATCAGGAGCCAGGACCTTCCCAGACAAGCGACATTGGCTAACACCACCGTTTCTTGTGTAGGAGTGGATGGTCGCCCACGGGACAACCCATTAACCTGTCCTTTACAAGTCGGACCCTATTCTGGATTATTAGCTCGGTTTGTTGTCTCACCTACTTGTCCTTTAAACCTATTAGGAACTGATCTACTTTACCGGTTACAAGCAAAACTGGCATTCCTACCGGACGGCTCCATCACTGTTTCCTCCCCGTTGGATCAAGTTGAAGCTTCTTCTCTTTGTTCTGTTCCTCTTCTTCTCTCCACAGATTTACCAACAACTTCCACCACCGACATCCCGGCTCATGTATTGTCCCGCATTCCTTCGTCCCTATGGTCACAGGGCCCTGAAGACATCGGTCGTCTACGCGTCCCTCCAGTTATGGTCAACCTTAAGGAAGGCGCTACCTTACCGAGGAGACCACAATATCCTCTCAAACCGGCCCAGTCCGAAGCCATCACCAAACAGCTCCAGAAACTTCTGGACAATGGGGTTATCAAACGGCAGTCATCCCCTTGCAATACTCCTCTCTTCCCTGTCAAGAAAAAGGGCAAGGCAGGAGAACCAGATAAGTATCGCCTAGTGCAAGATCTACGCGCTGTCAATGAAGCCACAGTCATGGAGACCCCTTTGGTGTCAAACCCACACACCATATTGTCCGGCATTCCTCCGTCGGCCACTCATTTCACAGCGATCGATTTGACGAATGCATTTTACAGTATTCCATTGCGTGAGGATTGCCAATACCTCTTTGCATTCACCCATGAACGTCAACAGTATGTTTGGACTGTACTCCCCCAGGGAGCACAAAACTCTCCTACTCATTTCTCACTTGCACTTACTTCCATTCTAGATTCCTGGATATCTTCGCATCCCGAAATCACACTCCTGCAATATGTGGACGACCTACTACTCTGTGCCCCTGACCTATCCACCTGCGAAGAATTGTCTGCCGACCTACTCTGCTTTCTGGCCGACCAAGGGTGTAAGGCATCTAAAGAGAAACTGCAATGGTGTCAAACCACTGTGGTTTTTTTGGGACAATGTATCTCCCAAGGCACAAGACACATCACAGACGGCCGAATTAAAACTCTTCAGGACATCCCTTTACCAAAAGGACACAAACCATTACACGCTTTTCTAGGCCTCATTTCCTACTGCCGGTCTTGGATTCCTGAAGCTTCCCTCCTGATGCAGCCTCTGTATGATGCATTGAACTCAGACCCATTCACGTTAACTCCTGCAGCAGAACACAGTTTCCATACCCTCAAGTCTGTTCTGTCTACGGCCCCTGCTCTGGGCCTTCCGGACTATGAAAAACCTTTTAAACTGTTTGTCTCCGAACGTCAAGGACATGCCCTCGGAGTACTGGCCCAATCATATGGCCAACGTATCCGGCCAATTGGATATTTCTCCGGACAACTCGACAATGTGGCAAAGGGCAGCCCTTCATGCATGCGTGCAGTATACGCTGCTCAACTTTTACTGGACAAGACTGCTGATCTCATTTTGGGACATGAGTGTACTCTTCTAGCGCCTCATGACATTGCCGCTATATTGAACCAAACCCAACCAAAACACATGTCTGCTAGGGATGTAGCGAACGTCGGAAAAAAAGTTCGCGAACATATTCGCGAACTTGCGCAAAAATGCGAGCGGTTCGCGAACGGTTCGCGAACCCCATAGACTTCAAGGGGAAGGCGAACTTTAACATCTAAAAAAGACATTTCTGGCCAGAAAAATGATTTTAAAGTTGTTTAAAGGGTGCAACGACCTGGACAGTGGCATGCCAGAGGGGGATCAAGGGCAAAAATGTATCTGAAAAATCTGCCTGCCAGGGGGAGAGCTGTTAGTGATTTCAGGGACAGATGATAGTAAGTTTGCTGGCTAGTAATCTGCTTGATACTGCTCTGTATTGGAACAAAAAAATAAATAAAAGCAGTCCTTACAAGGACTACTGTTATTGCAGCAGTCAGCAGATGAGATCAGAAGCAGGACAGCTGCCCACTGCAGCTACATACAGAGCACTGCAGTAGAAGGTAGATTACTAGCCAGCAAAGCTACCTAAGCTTAAATGTCCCTCAAACCCCTGCAGACTTCTGTCCCTCCAATAACAGAGCAGTATCAAAACGATTACTAGCCAGCAAACTTTCAACTGTCCCTGAAATCACTAACAGGCAGCAGCTCTCTCCCTACACTATCTCTTCAGCACACACAGGCAGAGTGAAAAAACGCTGCAGGGCTTCGGTTTTTATAGGGAAGGGGAGTGGTCCAGGGGAGAGCTTCCTGATTGGCTGCCATGTACCTGCTGGTCTGGGGTGAGAGGGCAAAAAAAAGCGCCAACAATGGCGAACCCAAAATGGCGAACGTCGCGCGACGTTCGTGAACTTCCGGCGAGCGCGAACACCCGATGTTCGCGCGAACAAGTTCGCCGGCGAACAGTTCGCGCCATCCCTAATGTCTGCTGCCAGGCACCTGCGGCTGCAGTGTGCTATACTTCTACCAGACAATGTCACTCTACAACGTTGCACCATTCTTAACCCATCGACATTGTTACCGATACCCGATCAAGGGGGGCCTGAGGAACATACCGTGGACATTCACGACTGTTTTGAACGCATGCAACAAGAAACAGCTCACCTCCCTACTGTCAGTGATACCGCTTTGAAAAACCCAGACTTCACGCTATTCGTGGATGGATCACGATTCTCTGATGACTCTGGGAAATTCCATACTGGATATGCCGTCACGACCACTGACTCTGTCCTTGAGGCACGCCCTCTACCAGCCTCGTGTTCGGCCCAGGAAGCGGAACTTAAAGCTCTAACAGCCGCATGTAAACTCGCGGCTGGGAAGAGAGCAAATATTTTCTCTGATTCTAGATACGCCCAGGGAGTGGCTTTGGATTTCGGGACTATTTGGAAGACTAGAGGATACTTGACTGCCACCGGATCACCCATCAAGAACGACAAATCTGTCGCCGACCTCATGGACGCACTGACTCTCCCTGAACAAGTTGCCGTGTTAAAAGTTAAAGCTCACGGAAGACTCACTTCACCCGAGGCTCTTGGGAACCATTTAGCGGATCTCACTGCTAAAGAGATTGCTGTTGCACCTCTACCCGACCCACCGGTCCTTGCAACGTCTGCTCCTCTGCTCCAAGTTACATTCCTGGACAGTATTGACAAACTCAAAGGCTGCCAAGCCTCAGCCAGCACCGAAGAAATCAATGGATGGCTAAGCAAAGGGGCGACTTGTAAAGATGGCTTATATTCCTGCAACAAAAAACCATGCATTCCCAGGAACCTTTACCCATCTCTAGTTCAATGGGCGCATGGACCTACACACGTTTCTAAGAATTTGATGAACAACCTCATCTCTAAACTTTACTTCGCTCCAGGAATCACCACCCTCACTAGAAATTTCACGGCAGCTTGCGCCGTCTGCGCTAAGTGCAATCCAGGACGCATGGAAAAACCACCAGTTCTACATTTAGCTAAACCTCTTTATCCTTTTCAGCGACTACAAATTGACCATATACAGATGCCCAGATGTGGAAGGTTTGAATATGTACTGGTCGTCGTCGATATGTTCTCAGGATGGCCAGAAGCTTTTCCGGTGGCTAATATGACCGCCAAAACCACCGCAAAGAAACTACTTTCTGAAATCGTTTGCCGATACGGAGTCCCCGAGGTCATTGAAAGCGATCAGGGCCCCGCTTTCACGGCATCTGTTACTAAAGACATTTGGACTGCATTGGGGGTGACCCTTCACTTCCACACGCCTTACCATCCCCAGAGTAGTGGAAAGGTCGAACGTATGAATGGTACTCTCAAAACCAAAATGTTAAAAATGTCTCAGGACTCGGGAATGTTGTGGCCTGACAGTCTGCCTATTGCCCTTTTCAGCGTTAGGTATACACCGACGGGGGTTAACATTCTTTCTCCCTTTGAAATCCTGTTTGGATCTGCCCCTAGGCTAGGCTGTTATTTCCCTCAGTCTTTACAGTTACAGTTTGATGTTCTTAATGAATATGTATGCCAATTGTCAAATGAATTATCTAAAGTGCATGGTCAGGTGTTCTCTTCTATTCCAGATCCTACCTCTGTGGAAGGTTCCCATTCGTTGGTGCCAGGTGACTGGGTTCTAGTCAAGAAATTCCTACGTAAATCCTCTCTCGAACCCAGATTTGACGGCCCATACCAAGTACTTCTCACAACTGCCACCTCTGTGAAATTGGACGGCAAAAACACCTGGATCCACGCATCACACTGTAAAAAGTCCGTTCCTCCTGCCTCCACTCCTGCTCAGGACCTTGAGTCTACTCCTCCAGACTCCATCTCACCCGTACCACCATGAAGTTTTTATATATCCTTTTCTTGGTCTGTGGGGGGGGAGGGGATTTGTTCAGGTCCCCAGGCCAAGTGGCCATAACTAAAGATGATTTGGGGGTTAGTACTTTCTGGTTCAACTCCTCCTGCACAAACATTGTAACTTTCACTTTCTCCCCTTTTAATCTCGGTGATCAGTTTGGGAATTTTTACATGCCCAGCCTGACCCCCCACCTTATAAGAACAGCTTATGGTTACATTTGTGTTACCGACACTTACTTTGGTGACGATTGCTCATCTTGGGGTTCTGTTGGTTGGAATTCTGGGGATTACAATTGGGGCTACTACCCAGATACTGCACAGAAAAGAATTGCCAATGGTCGCTCCCTTCTCACACGAATGACATTACGCCCTGGTCCCAGTAGTATCCAATTTACTCTTACTATTTTAGACCCAAATCCTGTGGATTCTGGTACCTATGTCTTTGGTCTATATTGGTATAACTATCCTACCTTCCTTATACGATTTAAGTTACAGGACATGTCTATACACAAGGGACCAGATACTCCTGTTCCTAACCCATTATCACGTGTGTCTTCTCCCAAACTGCAGGGTATGCTTGCCATTTCCAACCCTACCTTTACCGACTCTCTAGCTGTCGAAACTGGTTTCAGTGACTCTAACGTTTGGTTGGAGTGGATCCACTTTTCTGCTGCCCAACATAATAAGACTAACTGTTTTGTTTGTGGGGCAGCCAGACCTCATCTTGGTTCCGTCCCGTTACATATCCCTACAGATGAACTGAATTGTTTCATTAGCCTATTCTCTAACCACTCCACCAATCATTCAGATTGTGAATTCTGGAAACTTAATTATCCCATTATCCCTTCAGTTTCCCCACCACCCCCAGGCATCACCATATATCCTGGCAATTATACCTGTTTTACTGCTCCTTATACTGCATCTGCCCTACCTCTAGGTAATTTCACAGCAGGCTACTGTTCCGAGTATATGAATGGTACCTCCCCTGACTTGCAAAACCAGACCCAGGCACTAAGTGATATTTTTTGGATCTGCGGGGATATGAAAATCCGTAACCTCCTGCCCAACAATTGGTATGGTGAGTGTGCTTTAAGCAAAGCCATCCTTCCCCTCCACATAATCCCATGGAGTAAACTTGCCCCCGCCACCTCTTCTGTAATCAATCATAATTCCCGTTCTATTACCAAAAGTGATGTCACCCCCTTCGGCAGTCTGGACCCACATATATACATTGACTCTATTGGAGTCCCTAGAGGAGTCCCCAATGAATTTAAAGCTAGGGATCAAGTAGCTGCTGGTTTTGAACCTCTATTCCTTTTCATTACCGTCAATAAGAATGTCGATTGGATTAACTATATTTACTATAACCAACAGCGTTTCGTTAATTACACCAGAGATGCCGTGCGCGGTATCGCAGACCAGTTAAATGCTACCTCCCACATGACCTTCCAAAACCGATTGGCCCTAGACATGTTGTTAGCCGAAAAGGGTGGGGTATGCAAGATACTTGACAAATCTTCTACCTGTTGCACATATATCCCCGATAACACTGGCCCCGATGGCTCTGTTTCCATCGCCATTAAGAAATTAGAGGAACTCTCTGCGGAACTAAAAAGGAACTCAGGTATCACTGATCCCTGGGACCAGTTCTTCAGTTGGATACCTGGTTGGAAGAAAGTAATTGCTGAAATAGGTATAGTCCTACTCATTGTTTTTGCTTTCTGTACTATGATATTTTGTTGTTTCATTCCCTGTATTCGCAAACTTTGTCTTGCCTCTCAATATACTCCTACATTTGTCCTCTCCTCCCCCACCTTCTATGTGGGATCTGAGGCCCATGATACACCCGAGGATGATGATAATGATTCCGCCCCTGTCCTCGGTGACCCCCACTCTCTTCCTTATATTCCAACAACAGTACTCTCCCAATACATAACAAATTTATGCACCTGTCTAATTTTGTTATGATGCATATTGCATATTTTATGTTAATCCAATAAACTTTATGTCACTGCTGAAATACTACTGTTTCCATAAGGCATGTTATATATTAAAAGGAAGTTGCTACTTTGAAAGCTCAGCCAATGAGAAACAAAACTCCAAAGAATTAAGAGGGGTTCCCAAACTTTTTCATATGACTGTAGTTATTTGTCTCTAGCCAGTTGGATTGCAAACTCTTTTTGTGTCGATTTTTTAAAAGCCTAATGCCCTGGTTAAAAGGGCATGAGGCTTTTGACGAGACAATTGACTTCCAACAGAACCAAGCTCAGCAGAAGATACTACTAACCCACCTAATGCATTTTGTGCCATAAAGAGAGAGCCCAGTGGTTGTTTGGAATAGAACATCTTGTGCTTGCTGTATTTACACTTGACATATACAAATGGCTTTCTCTGTGTAGGAGTTACGTCTTGAAAAAACATTCTGGATTATTTAAAGTTTATTGTTATTTGACTTGTTTGGGTGCATTTATCAATGCTGCTATCCTTTAAGATGGATATAAAAGCGCTGCCTTTAGGCTGAAAGCAGACAGAATGCATGTGAAGTATGATAGTCTATCTTCCATCCTTTGACATTATTTTATTTAAGTGTTTTGTTAAAAAAAAAAAAAGTCTAAGTGATGTTTTGCATTCTGGTTGTGTTTTAGCTTAGCCTGGGTATTAAAAGCTGCTTTCACGATGAGTATTTGCCCTGCAGATTGTTCTTAGCGCTGTGCCATTCTTTGTTATAGGTACAAAGCAGGCAAGTCCATTCTGCCTAATCAAAGTGGCACTGTGGGATTTAAAGATTTATTTATTGCCTTGGGACTGACATCACTTAAACAAGAATATTTTAGAATGGTTTTTTAATGCTGTTTAAAAAAAAATCATCCAGTCCCTGCTCACTCCTCTACTTGAAGCCCAGATTAAAACATTTTTTATATTCCCCTCTTGGATTTTCTGTGCGACTCCTGTAGTGAAGCTTTATATTAGAAAAGTAAATGAATTCCAATATGAACTTTTCAAGGAAGGGAGGGCTGCTTAATTATGACAGAGTGACTCTATGATGCAAAACACATGGGAAAATGTAAGCCACTTGTCTGGGAATATACAGTACCTGTTTCTATCTCCTTAGTGACAGCAACAGGGTGAAACCATGATATTCATGTACATTTAGGGGGTTATTTATAGTGATGGGCGAATTTATTCGCCAGACGCGAATTCGCGGCGAATTTGTGCGCCGTTTCGCGAAATTCGCGAATTTTTCGGCGAAGCGAAACTGCACAAATTCGCCCATCACTAGTTATTTATTCAAGTTTGAGTATTCTAGTCTGACGTTTTTTTTCGTAGAAAGAAAAAACTTGAATTTTTCGTGATTTTTTAAACCTTGATGGTGTTAAAGGTCAAATTAAAAAAGTACTCCAACTCAAACCTGCAGAGTTCATGTACAAGTCAATGGTAGATGTCCCATTTACAATTGGAAGATATCATGATCTGCGCTGGGTTTCATTCAATAATGCAAAGATTTTGTGGTTTTCAGGCAATAACGCGAAAAAAAATGCTTCGGGCATCAAATCTGAAAAATTTGAACAGTTCGTTTTTTTTTAATGATTTTATCCAGTCTTGCCAGCACAAGAACTTTCGTGAAACTGTATTGATAAATAGGGGGGGGAAGTCTATTTGGATTTGGTCATTGTGGTTTTCAGAAAATAGTAAGAGAATTTTGGATTTTGATAATTAACCCCCTTATGCTACAAAACACAAACACTACATCTACAAAGACGCAAAACATTAGAGTTTTAAACAACTCCCAAAGTTGCTTCTTTGATTTAATGTTTGGATCTTTCTAAAATGTGTTATTACCTGTACAAATAAAATTAAAAAACAAATAAAACAGCATTCCTTCCGTTACCTTATTTCTGTTATTTTCAACACAGCTTACAGTTAATATTCCCTACCGCATTTCTACAAAACCATCTGCATCCCTGCAAGTCATTAAACTGCTGAACAATTATTCACTAATTGTGCTGGGAGATCATTAGGAGGAAAACGAATAAAAGTGTTGAAAGATGTGGCCTAGTTGCTGAAATCCCAAATTAAATGTGCTGATATTTACACATCTCCTTTGCTGTTATGCTCCATAGTCTGTTGCACATTGTATTTGCATCAAACCATTTGTCTCTGGCAGAATTATAATTATTTTCACAAAATGAAGAAAAGCCCAGTGATTACTTACATGTTTTGTTATTCTCAGACAACCCTAGTCATTTGTTAATGACTGGAATAACCCAGTGATTTAGGTGTTAGCATACCTGCTGTAACCCTATGATGCTGAGAAATGTTAGATGATGTGTGCAGGAAAATGACTGCAACTACAAATGTGGGAATGTTAAAGGAACAGTTCAGTGTGAAAATAAAAACTGGGTAAACAGACTCTGCAAAATAAAAAAATGTTTCTAATATAGTTAGTTAGACAAAAAATATAATATATAAATGCTGGTTAGAGTGACTGGATGTGTAACATAACAGCCAGAACACTACTTCCTGCTTTTCAGCTCTTTAACTCTGAGTTAGTCAGCGACTTGAAGGGGGGCCACATGGGACATAACTGTTCAGTGAGTTTGTAATTGATCCTCAGCATTCAGCTCAGATTCAAAAGCAAACAGTTATGGCCCATGTGCCCCCCCTTCAAGTCGCTGACTAACTCAGAGTTAGAGAGCTGAAAAGTGGGAAGTGGTGTTCTGGCTATTATGTTACACATCCAGTCACTCCAGCCTTTATACATTACATTTTGGATAACTAACTATATTAGAAACATTTTTTATTTTGCACAGCCTATCTATTTACCCAGTTTTTATATTTTTACACTGAACAATTCCTTTAAAATGGACACAAAGTTGTGCAGGTATTGACCCTACACGTTAAGGGTACTTGTCACCAAACACGTGACTACACATTTCCCAATAGTACTAGCAAAAGTACTGCAGTGCTAAGGGTTAAGAAAGATCCGTTATCTGGAAAACCCCAGTTCCAGAGCATTCTGGATAATGGATCCCATACCTGTAGTGTCTGCTAGTGAAGGTGCAAATAGCTCCAGGGTTCCTACAATCACTGCAGCTCACTAGTGACTAAAGAATAAAATAAAATAAATAAATTGAAATTATGTAACAGTTTTACTGATTTCTTACCCCTCGCAGCCTGTTGTTATATTATAAATTTCCTGGTGCTTACAATGTGCTAATGAATCTCATAACTCAGACACAATATATCCATTTGTTGATGCTTTTTATTAGCTCCCTTCTTAAACCTCTATAACAATCTTGCACTACCCAATCCACTTGCATTTCCGCTGCTAATTATGGAGTGACCTTAAAACACAAGGAGGGTGGAAAAAAGATAAGAACCATATCATAATCTGGCACTACAACAATTTCTACTGCAAATCTCCATATTCAACATGACGTGCCCCAGACAATGTGTAAGAAGATGAATAGCAGGCCGCATAGACAAAAACCATTCAGGATGACAAGTTAAATAAATGGTTTGCTCTTAAAATTCACGCAGTAAGTTGAAGGTCACTCATCGCTGGAGGCGCCTCTTGGAAACAAATGGTGCAATCTATAGTCTAGTTTTACTGGGGAAATAAGCATCAATGAGAGAGTGAGACCCACTGACATTCACAGGTCATTTTACATCTCCAGCTCCTTTATACAAATAGAACAAACATTCCGCTTTAGAGAGGGTACATTATTAAAGGGATTCTGTCATGATTTTTATGTCTTACTTTTTATTTTTAAATTACACTGTTTACACTGCAAATATATCAGTCTACTATTTAAAAAAACAATTCTTGAACCAACAAATGTATTTTTTTTTTAGCTGTAATATTTGTGTGAAGGCAGCCATCTCAGCCAGATTCTGAGCTTTGAGAAGGAGCCAGCACTTCAGGATGGAACTGCTTTGAGACAGATGGGTTGCGCTAAGATTGCTCCCTACCGCCACCTAATGGTAGACATGAGAATAGCATCCAAGCTGGAAAAAAAGCAAGGGTTTTCCGCTTGGTGCTATTTTCATGTCTACCTCTAGGTGGGGCTCAGAGAGATGTCAGATAGCGGCTAACTGGTTAGCTGCCCATTGTTCTGTTGATAGGCTGCTGATGGGCTTGCAGTACAGCAGTAAAGCATAAAGGTGGCCATACACTATAAGATCCGCTTGTTTGGCAAGGTCACCAAATGAGCTGATCTTAACCCAGTATGCCCACTAACGTCTGGGAAATATCAAATGAATCCAAACATTCGGCACTGGGGCCAAATCATCAGATTACAATACTACGAATGGGCTCTGACGGGTCACAGGACTGCATCAACTAACCAATGCGGTCCTGGATCATACAAAAAAATCAAACTTTACCGATCGATATCTGGCCGATTTTTGGCCTGATCAGGAGGACCCGGCGGGAGCCCCCACACATGGGCAGATAAGCTGCCATCTAAAGGACAGATATTGGCAGGCTGCTTTAATCTGCCCGTGTATAGCCACCTTGACTGAAGTTTATAAGAGCACAAGTCACACGACCTGAGGGCTCCTGGGAAACTAACAATATGTCTAGCCCCATGTCAAATTTCAAAATTAAATTTAAAAAATCTGTTTGCTCCTTTAGAAAAAGGATTTCAGTGCTGAATTCTGCTGGGACAGCCCTATTAACTGATTTTTTGAAAAAAAACTGTGTTTTAAAAAAAAAAGTTTTCCCGAGACAGTATCCCTTTAAATATACTTAATGGGGGATGGCACAGATTTCAGTATAACTTATTTTTTCACTAGACACTCTCTTTAAAGTATACTGTTGGCCCGTGTGGTTAGGTGGTACAGTCAATAACAAGAATTCTGACAGAACTGTTACGTCTCATCTAGGAGCAGTCGTTACTGTGGAAGTCCCATGAAATAAAGTGCCCCTAAAACAAAAATAACTAACAGGTGAAAAGGACAATCGAAGTAGAAGCGAAATGACCCAATGCAGCACATACTTATAATCAAATTTAATGAGACTTAGGGTTAAAACCCACAGTCATCCATCTGTGAAGGTATTAAACCGCCAGTACTTCATTTTCTTCAGCTGTCACATAAACAGGTGCTTGCAGTGCTTTCAATCTTTTGTCAAAGCATGAAAGGGAAAAGGGACATACAGAAATGGTATGACAGCTCACAGTTTGTCCTGGTGCTATTATTTGCGATGACATTAAAAAGAGGAATGAAGGAAATGCCATTCTGGAATCGCTCACACAATAGATAACCTTCCAGGGGCATGACAGAGCTGCAGATGTCCTATATATCTCAATCACTGGCAGTATAGTCTGTGTACAATAGATATATATGTTGGCATAGCAAAAAGAAAATCAATGGAAAATTACCACGTGGGTTGGGAAAGAAATATTCCTGAAATGGTTGGCGGAAAGTGTTGGTTTGTTTTTTGTATGGATGTACCGAATCCACTATTTTGGATTCGGCTGAACCCCCAAATCCTTCGCAAAAGTTACAGACAAATACCGGGAGGGAAGCGGAAAGCATTTTTTACTTCCTTGTTTTCTGACAAAAAGTCACACAATTTCCCTCCCTGGCCCTAATTTGCATATGCAAATTAGGATTCAGATTCATTTCGGCCGGGCAGAAGGATTCAGGGCCGAATCCAAATCCTGCTGAAAACCGCCGAATCCTGGCTGAATCCCGAACCGAGTCCTGGATTCGGTGCATCCCTAGTTTTTTGGGTTAAAACGTAAGCAACTATATTCTCTGAATGGTGCCTAACAAATTGCCACCCCAGTGACATTTAGGGGCAGATTTATCAAGGGTCGAATTTCGAAGTAATGGGAGTTTTTTGAACTCCCATAACTTAGAAATTCGAATAAAAAAAAACTAACTGAAATTCTGAAAATTCATTAAAAAAATCCAAGTTTTTTTTGAGGGGGAATAGGCTGTATATGATCGTTCAAATAGAAGTAAGTAATATTTGAAAAAAAAAAAACAGATTTTTCAAAGTCCACCAGTTGACTCCATACAGGTTCTAGGAGGTCCCCCATAGGCTAAAACAGCAATTCGGCAGGTTTTAGACGGTGAATGGTCGAAGTCGCCGTTTTAAAGAGACAGTACATGATGAATTTGGACTATTCCCTAGTCAAAGTACACAAAAATAGCTTGAAATTTGAATTTTCACCTCGACCCTTGATAAATCTGCCCCTACTTATTGTCCTTTGCATGGGGCTCTCGGGAGGCTGAAAACACATATTCCAGCTTATTAACCAGTAATAGGGCAACATGTAAAATGCTAGTTCAAAACACCTGAAGCCCAACTTTTTGAAAACCATGCATACAGATTGGATGGGAGGTGCATGTCCTCTGGATCACCTAAATAAGTTCCAGTGCAAACTACAAATTAAAAGGTTGGAATTTTTTTTATTTTTAATCTCTCTAGAGAATATCAATCTCTTCGTCATACTAGAAGTTAATTTAAAGATAACACCTTTAAGTATTTTATTTAATTGCATATCCTTCTGTCTGTAACTTATCTATCTTCTATTTGACTTGCATGCTTAAGTTCAAATCACTGCCTGCAGAACAAAATTTAATTCAATAACCACTGAGAGTATTATACAGTTTGTTTTTAGGTGAAGGTACCCTTTAATTTAGTCAGACAGGTCTTCCATACATATTGAATGTGGCATCCCATCGATTTGTGTATTATTCAGACAGAGATGATTCAGTACTGGATATGTGCAAGTAAATGAGAGGAACACTAAAAGGGTTGTTCACCTTCAAATTAACTTTTAGTATGATGTAGAGAGTGATATTCTGGGACAGTTTGCAATTGGTTTTCATTTTTTATTATATGTGGTTTTTGAGTTATTTAGCTTTTTATTCTGCAGCTCTCCAGTATGCAATTACAGAAATCTGGTTGCTAGGGTCCAAATTATCCTAGCAACCCTGCTTTGATACGAATGAGAGACTGAAATATGAATAGGAGCGGCCCTGAAAAGAAAGATGATTAATACAAAAATAAAAGTAGCAATGACTGTAAATTTGTAGCCTTACAGATCATTTGTATTTTAGATAGGGTCAGCGACCTCCATTTGAAAGCAGGAAAGAGTCAGAAGGAGAAGACAAGTAATTCAGAAATAAAGAAAAAATGAAGGCCAGTTGAAAAGTTGCTTAGAATTAGCCATTCTATAACATAATAAAAGTTAACTTAATGGTGAACCACCCCTTTTTTTGTTTTTTTTCTTGGTAGAGACTGATGATAGTTTAACCTCCAACCATCCAAAATTGTCTGGCAAAAAAAAAAAAAAGCTACTGAGGCATTTTATTGCCAATAGATTAGCTACAATAGTGCAAGCTAGAATGCTATATTTATTTAGTAGAATGTTTTACCATACCTGAGTAAAAAGTTCTAGAAACTCTCTGTTTGATTAGGATAGGAGCTGCAGTATTAATGTGGTGTGACATCACTTCCTGCCTGAGTCTCTCCCTGCTCTGGGCTCAAAATTCAAGTAGAGAAGGGAGGGGAGGGGGAAGAGGAGCAAACTGAGCATGCTCTTGCCCAGGGCAATGAGGTTTAAGCTGAAGGCAGGAAGTCTGATACAGAAGCCCATGTGTACACAATAGATGGAAAGAAATGCAGTGTTTCTTTTAACAGGGGACTCAGAGCAGCATTACTTTGGGGGTTTACTGGTATATTTAGATGGACCTTTCTGATAAGGCTTACTTAGTTATAACCTTTCCTTCTCCTTAAAATCATGATGGTGCAATTTCCCTCTCTACACTAACCCTTAAAGGAAATGTAAATCCTCAACAACTTAATGTAAAATTCCTCTTCTGAACACTTTCACAATTTACACTCCGTTTTTCCAGTTTTACACTGTGTTTATATAAACAGTGATCAGAAAAACATCCCCTGATCAATTTCATTCATTTCCAGAGTTTACATTTTCTTTTAAAATTTCAGCTCTTTGGAGCCGTCAGGGCAAAATAGATTCTCGAAGGTGTTCTGACTTGGTATAACCCCGGGCCTGTTCTCTCTCTCTGCCTTTCAATACAATTTGGCCCCATTTGAGGGAGTTAAATCCTGATTGTTAAACCCTGTGTGTTATACATATAAGTTCACCTCAATAAATGCTAAAATCCATTGAAACGCTCAAACTGTTCAAGGACACTGCAATGAGTACAATCACACTGATTCTAGTTCACATTGTCTAGCATCAAAATGTTCCCTGTTTTTGTTACTATGGTGAAGCGTACGGTCTGCTGCAAATTAAGATATTTTCCATGCACAGAGGTTCAGATAACTGTGACCCTTCCTGCTTCTTAGATGATGTGTGAACTGTCAGAGAATTTGAAAATTAAAGGAAAGACTAAAGCTGAATTGACGGAAAGACCAAAAGAAAAGCATGATATACTAAATATCATATTCAGGTTTAGATCTGTAAAACACACGCTCTAAATGAACTTCTAGTAAAGGCAGTTTGTCAGTACTGTTACCCTATATGTCAATTTATTTTAGTGCATAATCTCAGTGTACTTACCGGAGTGCAGGGACTGACTCATCCACATATTTTTAGCTCACATACTGACTAATCCCCACACCTACCTCAGTGGACAAAGTGAATCACACATGGCACCATTTGAACATATTTGGTAACTTCTTAACCAATGTTGTAGGCTCACTCCTAATAAAAGCTATAAATCAACCGTTACAAATATATAAAATATAGATGGAATGCACATATACAGTCATAAAACATTAATTTAGCTAAACCCAGAAATAAGATGGTCTGCTGATATTTACAGTTCATGCTGTGGAAGGCTTTTACAGGAAATGTTGTCCTCCCAGCCTACAAGTAAAACAAATATCTTATGACTATATTAGGATCTTGTTATATGAGATATGGCATTGCTACCTGTAACTATGAACAATTTAAGCAAGTGAATTTACCGCTAAACAGATGACCTGCAAAGTTAGTATAATATTGACTTACATTGGCAAAACAAAACTGAGCCGCCCCCTCCCCCTCCACACACACACACTTGTGGTCAGAGCTACCAAATAACCAGTAATTGAAAGCGGCAAAACAGCAACATGGCAACAACCACATTGTTATGTGATTATTGTGTTATTAGGAAACATTGGTGCAACTAATGTAGCCTGGGTCCAGGTGCAGACCCCCCCCGTAGTTACACCACTGCTAGGAAAACAATGTCTACAGCATTCACAAGAAAGTCTTTCATCCGAGACTATACTGTATGGAGTGAGAGGGTCCTGCTAGGCATTTTTTCTGTAATCCAACATGGCTCACCCTCACTCAGGAGCCAGATGATACATACAATAATAAAAATGTGTGTAGGGAGAATGACAGAAAAACATTAATAGAAAAGGGAGGGGGTACAGCAGCCATGATATCCAATACCTTCTATTTTGCACTGTGGATATATTTCAATTATCCTATCATATTTCTTGTATTTTTGTTTGCTTCGATAAAGTGAAAGCAGTCAACTAAAACATCAAATTATATGACAGTTTGACTGCCAAAGGTTTAATCTACTATTCTTGTATTTTCAGCTATTAGAAAACATGAAACTCTCTGAACATAATCTATTAAACATTACGTACTGGTCTGAAATGATAAAGTTACTTTTCATTATCCCCTACTCAGCAAACTGGCTCTCATGCAGTTTTTTTTTTTTTTGATGGACAGTTACATCATTGGCGTGTTCTCCGTTTGCCTACAAGTAACTGTTTTTTAAAATATCCAAAGCTGTATGTAGCAAGACAGAGTTACAAAATGTTTTATATTTTATAGCTTGTGTTATATTTTTATTTTCATGATACTTCCCTGTTTCAGAAACATACATACCGCAAGGCAGTTATATGTAAGGAAACTGGTCACAATGTATCCTCCTTTTACGGGATCTGGTTTCAAGTCCAGGCCACTGAACACCCCAGGAAGACTCAATGCAGAGCTGACAGCTGACATACAGGTCCTGATCCCCTTAGGCAGCTAACCCTCCGCATACTGTAAATCAGTCTAGGGATGGGCACATTTTTTCACCTTGTTTCGCCGCGGAAATGCCCATAGACTTGTATGGCGTTGTGCGAAAAAAAAAAAACGACATTTCTCCGGTGGTGAATTTTTTTTTTTTAAAAAAAACAAGTTAAGAGCTAAAATCTCATTGGATACCGATGATACAAAATACAAAATTTTGATAATATCCATGTTGTAAATGAAGGCTTCTTATACAGGATTTTTTTCACAGTATTATCTGCCTTGTTTACCCTAAATTGTCTTTTCCAACTCCTGCCAAATAGCAAATATAAAATGTGCCCCACTGTTTGTATATGGGGCACATTATGGTAACAAAAATAAATGGAGGGAGGTGGATACCAGACTACACTATTAAATCTGTGAACTCTATATCTTAAGGGTCATACACAGAGACATCTATACATCTTCCCTATACACTTTGCAGTCATACCCCATATGTAATAAAAGTCACACAGTTGGCCCAGGAGCAGTAACCCATAGCAACTAATTAGATGGGTGACCATTACATACTACATGCTAATTGATTGCTCTGGGTTACTACTCCAAGGCAAACTCAGCACCTTTTATTACATAACCCTGCTCATCTGACGCCTGGTGCCTCTTATTGGGATGACAGCAATAGTGGTGGGAGAAAGTTTACTGTAAATATTCACTTTTATGACTTTTGATTTCACATTTTCATATAACTGCTAGGGTGTTTGCCTAGAAGATGTATTACAGCTCACTCTATTAAAATCACCAGACATCAAGGGGCAGATTCCCTAACCGGCGAATATTCGCCAGCGACGGCTTCGCAGTCAACGCAATACTCCGCCAGGCGTAAATTCGCTAGGACAACTCTAATTCACTAAAGTTGCGTCCAGGGCGCCAAACGCTGGCAAATTTTCACTAGCGTTACTTCGGCAATCAAAGCGAAGTTCAGAAATTACGTCACGCTGGCAAATTTTCGCTAGCGTTAGTCACTTCGCCCTTTAGGGATTCTGTCCCCATGTCTCTCTACATGCAGGCAATTATTTTGTTTGATTTTGTTTGTACAGGTATGGACACTATTATCCAGAATGCTCGGGAGCTGGGGTTTTCTGCAGATAACGGATCTTTCTGTAATTTGGGTCTTCATACCTTAAGTCTCCTAGAAAATCATCTAAACATTATAGACATTATAATTATTTCTTTGTTTGGATCACAGAGAAATAACAGAGAAAATGAATTATTTGGCTACAATGGAGTCTATGGGAGAAAGCCATTCCGTAATTCTGAGCTTTCTGGATAACGGGTTTCCGGATAACAGATCCCATACCTGTACTGGAATCAGTTATTTGAGTGACATCTAATTCATCTACTAGGAAAGGAAGCCCCCCTATAAGATATATTGTATCTAACTGTCAATAAATATCTGACACCCAACTTCTGCATGAAGACATAAGGAAGATATACAGATGCTGAGAGAGAAATAGTGAAGATCAACTTGATTATTTCAGAAACAATGCAAAATATTTAATTGATTGTATTTAGTTTCTTAATTCAGTATGATGAAGCTTATATTAAATTTACATTTTTGTGATCGTTTTCCTTTAAATGTGGCAATAGACGTTACAACACTATTTAAAGTTGTCACTATTAGAGCTGAATCGTCAGATATACAGGTATAAATAATAGAATTCTACCTCTGACGATTCAGCACTAACAGTGGCCAATGCTCGGGTGCCTTCAAAGGAGCCCAATCAAAATTTTACAGCCAGCCCAATCGAAGACTGCCGATGTATGTTGACTTTTCTCTAGTAATAGACACACCAAATACCAAATTAACTTTCATACGATATTATTGCTGCTTCTATGACCACCTTAAAGGAGAACTAAAGCTTAACTAAAGAAAAAGGCTATAAAGTTGTATATCATGTTTTGGGTTTCTGTACCAGCCCAAGGCAACCACAACCCTTTAGCCGATACAGATAATTACTACATGGCAGCACAGAAACCAATGCAAATAGCATCAGATTTAGCTTATATTACAGACCAACCTCATTTTCTGCTGGATAATTAGTGACGAGCCCTAAGCTTAGCTTCTCAACAGCTGCTCAGAGCCCACTGAGCATGTGAGTGTCACAGACACTTTCCAAGATGGTGACCCCCTGTGACAAGTTTGAAGTCCTGGATCATTGCTGCTATTGACAAGCTGAAACTTTAGGCTGGTGCAATAAGTTCAGCATAAAAATATGGCATGTTTAGCCATATTCATTTTTAGGGTTCAGTTCTCCTTTAAGGCTAATACAGGGGTAACTGGGCTTTACTAATCTGAGGTCTGTGTTTAGTAAAGTTATCACATCAGGGTTGACCACCTCAAGTGTTACACTACCAATTAAACTGAAATTTCATTGCATTAGGCAAAACATAATCAACCATCATTTCTAAGGCATGTTGTGTGCAATATGAATAATGTGAAACACCCATAAGGGTGAACTAATGGTGTATATGCAATATTGCGATGTTGTGATCTACTGATTACCAGTTCATGATTTACTGGCAGATCTTGATCTAAGTTTTGGGTACCCAAGTTCTAGAACATAAGTAAAATGCTATTGAAAATTCCTTTGAAATCCAGAATAGAAAACACTGTCATTAAATCCGGCTTGATTTAAAAAGTACTGTTTTATTATTAGAGAGAAAAAAAATTATTATTTTTTAAAAATTACAATAATTTGCTTAAATTGACTTTATTATTATTGGTTTCCAGATAACAGATCCCATACCTGTATTGTACTGCTGCTTATAAAACATTCCAGGGGTGCAACATTGTCTGAATCATATTGAAAAGCAGAAGGAAAACAAAGCTTCTATAGTACTGCTTACATTATAAAAAAGAAGTAAAAGAAAAATCCCACTTACAGCAGACAAATATGCAGAGCTACAATGATCTAAATTTTGATGCATTTTAAAATCAGAATGGATTCCAGCTGAACTTCTGGACACTGTGTTATGTTTGCAACACAAGGAGCTTGTATCCCTGGTAACTAAAACCCCCAGATGAGACGAAGCTTCGACAGAATCTGAGATGTTCAATAAGACTCAAAGCCCGTGGATATTAATGGAATATTCAGGCAATATAAAATATTTGTAAAGGCTCTACTATAAAAAAAAAAAATCAATTTTGGGTTAGAAGCAGATAATCCAAAGCCAAAGGTGTGATGAGTTCTACAGGATGGATAATTAACATTAGGTAGAACACCTAAAAAGAACGCCGCCTTTATATCTGAATCATCTAACACTATAATGTACAATGATGTACAAGCAATGAAGACTGTCTCACTCATCTATGCATCACTTATCAGGAGAGCAATGCCAGGCTGTTTAATTCCATTTATACCTACAAGGTTATCACTTTCTATTTCTGTTCAGCACTTCTGATAGAGCAGCTCTGTAGCATGTGGCTTTCCCAAAAGTCACCTTAAAGGAGAAGGAAAGTCGTTTAGCACTTGGGGGTGCCAAATGTTAGACACCCCCAAGTGAATGTATTTACTTACCTGAAACCCCGGGCCGGTGCTCCTATCAGCAGAAAACTGCACTGGCACCATGGAGCGCTTCTTATCCAGCTTCTTCTTTCTTCAAATTTCCTGGGGCAGACACATGCACAGTAGAGTGAAATAGCTGACTTTTTAGTTAAATTTCGGCTTTTCATTCTAATGCGCATGCGCAACCGAGAGAAGGAAATAAGATGTCGGAAGAGAAGCGCTTCATGGTGCTCACTAGAATAACCCCGGGCCAGTGCAGTTTTCTGCTGATAGGAGCACCGGCCGGGGGTTCAGGTAAGTAAATACAGGGGTGCTTCGCCAATGAGGCGAGTTGAGGCTGTCGCCTCAGGCGGCAGCGCCCCACTAGGTAACAGGGGCAGCAAAAATGCTGCTCCTGGTACTTTAAGAGCGAATTTCCAGGGGAGGGGGGGGCAGCAGCAACTGCTGCTGCCTCAGGCGGAGGAGGGGCCAGGATCACCCCTGAGTAAATACAATCACTTGGGGTGCCTAACATTTGGCACCCGAAAGTGCAAGATGACTTTCCTTCTCCTTTAAAGGAGAAACCAACCCTTGCTACTAAAATAGTCGCCTGGCGATAGAGTGCGAACGAACACTAGCGAAGGTCACTTTCACTAGCAAATTGTCGTCTGCGCCTGTTAGTGAAAGAAAAATATTCTTTATATGAAAAAATTGCATCTCACTAAGACAGCCTTACGCATTTCTTTGTTAACAAGCCTTAACGAGCACTTAATCACAGGAATTGCCTATGATTAAGTACCTCTTAGGAATAATAAGCGAATGGCTCTCTTAAAAAAAAAAAAAAAAAAAAAAGACAATTTTTTTCTGTATTTTTCTCGTGATCTAGACACAGTGCCTGTCTACCTCAATTTCAGCTGATTTTGAACTTTACTACAGGCTATGAATTGTACAGGTATGGGATCCGGAAACCCGTTATCCAGAAAGCTCCAAATTATGGAAAGGCCATCTCCCATAGACTCCTTATAATAAAAAAAATCCAAATATTTAAAAATGATTTCCTTTTTGTCTGTAATAATAAAACAGTAGCTTGTACTTGATCCCAACTAAGATGTAATTAATCCTTATTGGAAGCAAAAACAGCCTATTGGGTTTATTTAATGTTTATATGATTTTCTAGTAGGCTTAAGGTATGAAGATCCAAATTATGGAAAGATCCGTTATCCGGAAAACCCCAGATCCCAAACATTCTGGATCACAGGTCCCATACCTGTAGATATAAAGTGCTATGTAAGATGCTGGCACTATAAATCATGATAAAGTTTTGAGTTAACCCATGAGAGGGCTTAACTCAAAAACGATATCAAATAGTTAACCCTTTGTGCAAGAATGTATAAACAACACTGTCTGATAAGGTATAATTTCTTTGGACACCTGACTAGCATCAGAAAAGTCCACATCTTCACATCATGTGACTTTGTCAGCATACATGCCAATATTTCTGCATTCCAGTAGGTGCTATCAACCTAAGTGAGAGGTGCATTTCTTTTAACAGATGAAATTAAATGCAAATTAAATTATAATAAACACATAGAATAAATGGAAAAGGGCTGTCGGTGAGCCAGACATGACTCTGCAAGGCATAGTATGACTCTCCCAGCCCCTTCACATACAGTACAGTTTTTTTTATGATAAAATGATTTAAATATTATCTGGTAAAAATGCAAGTGTGCTGATCTATTGCAGGGAAAAACTGACAAAAAAACATGTTAAAATATTAGCATCGCATGCATCACACACATAAATGTATAATGAATCCTAATACACTAGTACAAATCTGTAATCCTATTCAAAGCACGTCAAGGGGCAGATTTATCAAGGGTCAAATTTTGAGTTTATGTGAGATTCTAAAAACTCGAATAAACTCCCCTAAACTCTAAATTCAACAAAAAAAAAAATGACCAATCGAAATTTATTAAAAAACTTTAATTGTTTTAAATTTGGGTGAATAGGGTCGATCTGCAAACATGAATTAACTTTTTTTTTTTTAATTTTTTTTTAAATTTTTTTTTTCCACCAAACAACTCCAAATTGATAGTCCGAGGTCCCCCCCATAGGCTAAAACACCAATTCGGCAGATTTTAAATGGGGAATAGTCAAATTCGAATTCTTAAAGGGACAATACAAAATATATTTCAAAATTCGAATTCTGAATTTTTTTTAACTCGAATTGAATATGGACTATTCCCTAGTCAAATTACACTAAGGGGCACATTTACTTAGCTCAAGTGAAGGAATAGAATTAAAAAAAACTTTGAATTTTGAAAAAAGATTTTGGCTACTTCGACCTTCGACTACGACTTCGACTTAGAATCAAACGATTCGAACTAAAAATCGTTCGACCATTCGATAATCGAAGTACTGTCTCTTTAAAAAAAAACTTCGATCCCCTACTTCGCCACCTAAAACCTACCAAGGTGCAATGTTAGCCTATGGGGAAGGTCACCATGGGCTTCCTAACAATTTTCCGATCGAAGGAAAATCGTTCAATCGATGGATTAAAATCCTTCGAACCGTTCAATTCGAAGGATTTAATCGTTTGATCGAAAGATTTTTCCTTCGATTGTTCAATCGTAGGAAATGCGGTAAATCCTTCGACTTCGATATTCGAAGTCGAAGGATTTTACTTTGACAGTCGAATATTGAGGGTTAATTAACCATCATCATTTTCCTTTATCTTTGTTCCGTGCCTCCTATGTATTAGTATATATCTTAATTGTATTATTGGGGCAATATTACTGCAATGGGGCAAGTAACAGTTTCTGCTCATTTATTATCATTTGATATGAAATTGTAATATAGTATAGCTGGCAAGTAAAGCCAATCACACCTATATATGAGGAGCATTTCACATCATTTTTATGTTAAGCCTGGCATTCTACTGCCACCGCATGGAACTTAATTGGTATTTTTCTGCTTATCAGGCCTGAATCTTTTCTTATTTAATTGCATTTTAACCATTCCCATCCCTTATATAAAAAAACGTATAGATTTTTCTAGGCAAAAAAGTTCAATGACAAAGTCATGATTACCTGAATATCTATGCTGTATTTTTTATCAGTGCTGGTCTGTTCTTCTCCATCACTAGAGGAGTAGCTCTAACAGTTTACGTTTTCGTTTTTTCAACCCGTGTCTTTTGAGTTGGTGCAGCTCTTTATGCTGTCTCTGCCGACTGTTCCGATCTCATTCTCTTCCAGCAGCCCATGGTCCTACAAAAGTTCCTGAGAATGGATCAGTGGCAGAGGAAAATGTTGAATTTCTAAGGGGCAGATTTATCAAGGGTCAAATTGAAAATTTGACCAATTTTTGTGTACTTCGACTAGGGAATAGTCCAAATTTCAACCAATTTTTGTGTACTTCGACTAGGGAATAGTCCAAATTCGATTTGAATTTGAAAAAAAAATCAAAAAAATCAAGTATCGAAATTAATCATGTACTGTCTTTAAAACTTCAACTTCGACCATTCGCCATCTAAAACATAGCGAATTGCTGTTTTATTGCGAGTCAATTGGCAGACTTTGAAAAATCAAAATTTTTTTGAAGAGTCAGTCTGGATCAGGTGCAGAGCAGAACAGGATGGAGAGGGTAAAGATCAGGACTGGACGAGGCAGGATGAAGAGGGCGACGACTCAGGACAGGAACACACTGAATGGAGCAGGAGTAGAACAAGAACAGACTGGATGGGACAGGACGGTGCGGGCGTAGATCAGATCAAACTGGGGATAGAGTGCAGAAGGAGACTAGAGCAGAATAGCAAGACAGGACTGGAGAGCAGGATAGCAAGAGAGGACTGGAGCAGAACTAGAAAGGGAAGGTAAAGCAGAACAAGACAGTGTGTGGCGAGCAGGCGTGCGGCTATAAAGCCGAAAGTTGGAATCCAGCATTTGAAGGTGGTGGGAGGGGAGAGCAGGAGAAGGGCTACACATCAGAACCTTTTTCACCAGGATTTTAATTTAGCTGAACTAAATCTTAACCCTAAGAAAGCGGAAATGTGTACAGTGCGCTACACTAGAGCAAGTTTTTTAGTGCGGCTTGCAATTTATGATAGGCACAAAACACATACATATATTAACTTAGGGGTTCGGATCCGATTCATTCACTACCCTGGGTGTTGCTGTATACTTTCCATCCATCTCTAGAAACCCAGCTGCTTTTACTTGGAATGTTTTTATTTCAAATACTCAAATTCAGGGTTTTTTTTATTATTGGAGAGTTTTTTTTATCAGTGATTTGATCAAATCAAGGAAGAAACTATTTCTGATATTAATAAATCTGGCCCTATATAGAGTCAGACATTGAGTGTGCACAAGCCATATACAAGGGGGGCAGCTTTATTATTAGTTAAGTGTTTGGGTTCTGACAACCTTAATGACAACCTTAATTATGTTCGCACCTTCTGCCAACATTTGTTCCACACAATTTTTTAATTTCCAATTTTGTTTCTTAAAAAAAACTTACTTACTTAAAAACAATAGTGGATTTAAAAAGATTGATTGTAGAAACAAAAAGCAATCAATTCAAGGAAACATGAGTGAGACTAATATCTATTTTGTTATTTTGTCCAAACTTGAACTATACCTAACACTTGGGGGTTTATTTATCAAGCTTCGAATATCCGAACCACGAACCACGTAGTTTTCGAAGCAAAAAAAAACTACGAATTTCGGTGGTCTAAATTCCGATGGTCTAAAAACTCTGAAACCCCGGCATCTCAAAACTATCGAGGTCCTGTATAAGTCAATGGGGAGGTCCCAGTGTCTGCGCAGATGTCCGATGATTTCGGTGCAGAAAATGTAGTTTTGGCAGAAAACTCTGAACAATTAGGAGTTTTTGGGGAAAACTAAGAAGTTTTGTCCTACCCTATTTTTTCGGACTTTTTTCTCCATAAATAAGGTACATTCGGGAATTTGGAGTTGCTCGGAGTTGGATATTAGAAATACTGAGATAAATTCGGACCTTTATAAATAACCCCCTAAATCTACCTTGGTGTATATCTGTGACGTAGTAAATCCTATGGGTACATTTTTGTTAACACTGAGGATTTCAATACCTCCTTATTGTAAAACACGTCTGTTTAATAGAGTTTTCCTTTTGGAGGGGTGGCAATGAAATGTAATCTTATAATTAAAAATCAAAATAACCATTTATTTTATTTTGCATGAAATGTATATAAAGGGGTTGTTCACCATCCAACACTTTTGCTTTTTTGTGGACCCCATGACATTCAGTTGTAAAAAATCAAAAAAATAATAGAGACAAAAATACATTGACAGATTTTTACCTTTGTTACATTCATGTTTATATATACTGTATAATACACAAAAGCCATGAATATCTTGTAAATGATATCCTTATAAATGGTGAGTAGTGATGTCATCAGTTATAAACAGTGAGTAGTGATGTAATTTTTATCACATGACTCACTAAAACTTGTGTATTATAATAAATAAAGTAGTCCTTGTTGGAAAAAATGAGGACATTAGAAGTAACCTCGGAGTTCCATGACCTGTATAAATGGAATATGGTCATGGAACCCCTCTGTGACTTATAATATCCTTATATTTTACAATAGGGGGTACTTTATTCACTATATAATGATTAATACTACATTCGTATGCAACTTGTCTCCTGAAAGGTTATTTAGGATAACATTTGGGGTGAATACTTATTCAACTAGGGTAGATCTTGTTGATATCACCTAAGTGGGGCTTAGGCCTATGTTTTATCCTCAAATTGAACATATGCAATACTGCAGTTATTATGACACTGGAGCACAGCTCACTATTGTTTTGGATCATATTATATCACGTTTGGGTCACTTTTGCACCCATTTCTAAGAGATCCAAGCTGAAGTAGATTTTTTGTTTTGTTTTTTAATTGTACAAAACCGGAACTGATCTTCCTCATGCTTATACAGTTTCAGACTGGCCCACTGGGATACCAGGAAAACTCCTGGCGGGCTCAGGTCTCAGTGGGTCCTCTTGCTTTAACCATTTGGCCAATTTCATGGTCACTTATGGGAGAAAATATGTAATAATGGAAGAATATAGCAAGTAGAAATAAAAGACTAGGGGGCAGATTTGCTAAAGGGCGCAGTGACAAACGCTAGCGATAATTCGCCAGCGTGACGTCATTTCGTTACTTTCGCCGATTTACTAACGGTCACTGGCATAACTTCGCTAGCAAAGGAGATAGACTCTAGCGGTACTTCGCTCCCTAATGCCAGGCGAATTTGCACTCTGGCGAATGGACGTAACTACGCAAAATCACTAAGATGCAGATTTTACTGAATGTTACCTCTTGCGCCAGACTTGCCTTCGCCACCTCGGACCAAGAAACGCTGGCGACTTTTCATTTTTCAGGGTGATAGGCTGGAAAAGATCATACATTTTTCTGGGGTACCCGGCTTCCCCCTACATCTCCTAACATATGGCAAATAAACTATACACTGGGGTCATGTGTAGGGCAATATAACAACTTTATTTTATTTTATTAAGGTTTCCCTGGACTGGTGTAATGTAATGTATTTGCTGCAACATATATGTCCATTCAACTTTAACTTCCCGCCATATGCAAATTAGGCAATGCTATCGCAACTTCGCTTCATTTGCGGCAGTAAAGCTAGCGCTACTTCGCTTCGCTTGCCGCAGTAAAGCTAGCGCTACTTTGCTAGCATTCGGCGCCCCAGACGCAACTTCGGATTTTAGTGGATTAGCGTTGTCCTGGCG
Source organism: Xenopus petersii (assembly GCA_038501925.1). Lineage (NCBI taxonomy): Eukaryota > Metazoa > Chordata > Amphibia > Anura > Pipidae > Xenopus > Xenopus petersii. Next base: position 21,874,735 of record CM076687.1, on the reverse strand, counting down.
AATCTACGCCTGGCGAAGTGTTGCAATGTGAGCGAACCCATCGCTGGCGAATTTTCGGAGGATAGTAAATTTGCCCCAAGGAGAATAAAGAGATTAAGTGAGAAGAGGAGGAATAATAGTTTGGAAAGTAGGTCCAAGGTAGGTCTAAGGTTTTCTGGTGGGCCCCTGGCATCCAAGTCTGACACTGTACTTATATATTGGGCCTTATCTAGTCTGCACTGAGCAATGCAGAATATGATCTTGTGGGCTTCACTCAACCCCTGCTGTGCAATATGGGTACTAATGGGTACTAATGTTCCTACACTGTTTGATTTTCCGCGTAACGTTTAACAAACTTCCTGACTCCCCACACACTGTACAATTGGGTTCCTGATCTTTTTTGAAACTGTTCGATATTGTGTCTGACCTTCCCCATACTCTACAATGCTGAGTCTTATCTCTTGGGCTATGCCCATAATAAAGGGTTCTTCCTCACACTGTGACCTACACAGAATAATCCAGTGGTCTGATTTCCCCCACACTTCACAAAAAAGATCTGATTTCAAGGTGTGATTGATGTAGTTGCTTAATTACACTACACAGATGTAACAGTGTTTTCTGCATGTGATTTTGTCTTATTGGGATCAAATAACTGACTTTCTTCCTCTTCCAGTACACTCTTTATTACTGATTTGATGGATGTTCTAAATATGGATTTCAAGTCTTGCCCTGCTAAAACATAAATGATAGGATTGATGCAACTGTTAATAATTGCAAAGCTAATCAAAATGCGGTCTACTTGCAATGTGTTTTTGTAAATGTCTGTCTTAGGTGAATGAGTAGCCAGTATAAGACCGGCTATATGATAAGGGAACCAGCAGACAAAGAAGCCTACAATGACTACGGCAACTACTTTCATTGTCTTGCCAGATTTGCTAAAGCGCTCACTGACTTTTCTCACTAATACGCCGTAACATACAGTGATAGCCACAAAAGGAACCATGAAGCCCATTAAGAATCGGAAAATGGCAATAAACTGCTTGACCTTTTCTATGTGCCCTTCAGAAAAATTGTAATGCATTACACAAGATACGCCTTTAAAGTCTGTAAGTATATTCCTAAATAAAAAGGATGGGCTAGTCAAAATAAGAGCCAACAGCCACACCGTTGCACATGCCAAATATGCCTTGGTCACAGTTCTTTTGTTCTTACACCAAACTGGTTTTGCAACCAGTGCCCATCGGTCTATACTTATCACAGTCAGTAAAAGGACACTGGCGTACATATTTATCAATAGAAGAGAAGGGATCAGTTTGCAGGTAGCCAGTCCCAATGGCCACTGACCCAGGATAATCTCCATCATTGTAAAGGGTACAGAGAGACAGCACAGTAAATCAGCAATGGCCAGATTCAGAAACCACACTGTGTTGACGGACCTTTTCATCTCACACGTTGTTATCCATACCACCAAGGCATTGCCCAGCACTCCAAGAACCAGTACTACGCTTAGGATAAACAAAGCCGCACTATGAAATGATGATAAAGAAATAGGTTTTCCTTTGGGCCTGTAATCAGTGTCCCGTTGATCATATTCTCCTGGATATTCATATGATGAGGCATTTGAAGAAGATTCAGAATCCATTATGAATTTTGTTGAACGTCTTCTGACCCTAAAATACATGATGATATGTTACAGTATGGATATGAATCAACTGCTTGTTAGCCATGTGTTTTAGAAAAAAAAGTGATAACTACCAAAGGTGGTTTTCTTTGAATTTATACTATCAATAGGCCAAGGAACCCCCTATCCCCCCAATCTGCACCTTTTCCATTCAATTAAAACACAGAGACATGTTATGGCAAAAATCTGTGGACGTCACAAGCTTTATTTAACAATTAAAAAATCAATGTTTAGGTACACCCTGACCTCAGCTGCGGCTCTCATTCTCCAAACGTGGGCTCCTGCCCAAAAAATTTCCAAAAACTCAAAAACAACTCAAAAAACATGGGCTCAATAGCCCAAAAAATTTCCAAAAACCTGAAGCAGGGATCACGGGGCCGGGCGCACTCAGTGACCGCCTTTTTGCCCATCCCCCTGCTCCCTCGTTGTGCATAATGGCGCTAACCCAGTCACTTGCATGCATCAGAGAAGACCGTGCAGTCCCAGTCGTGACTCACCCAAGGTAGGCCTGCACTATAACCACTTCATAGACCTGATGCCTTGACCACCACAGATAATGGTACTCCAGAGGAAGGCGAAACCTACAGCACTTTTCAGCCAATTTAGTGCTAAGAGAAAAATTCCTTCCTGACCCCAAATAGGCGATCGGTTGTAACAACCCTGGAGCACCTTGTTCTTGACCGAATCCGCCTTACCTAGGGAGGGAGGGTGGGAAACAAAATTTCAATGAGCAAATTCACAAACAGCATCCTCCTAAAAACCCTGCCCTGCCCACGCTCCTCCTCTGCTTCCTCCCCCAACCCGCCCACTTTTTTCCCGCCGTGGCTAGCCCCATCCTTTGTTCTACCTGAAGGGGCTAGCTGGGAAGGGTTGGGGGAGGCTAACAACCTGCACCTTAGGGGGGAAGGGGGGGCCTGGCCTAACTCCATTCAGGCCTATATGGACTTCATTCCCCCTAATCCTGTTGCTGCTTCTGTGTAACTGTCCTGTAAATTGCTGGCCCTTATCCTCTGCTTAGGTGGCAGCCCTTCACTTTGGGAAGTTCTACACAACTGTTCTCGACAGGTGTCAGAATCAGTATTCTCTTACCTATAAACATAATATTGCAGCCCCTTCTTTGTCCTAAGAAAGTATTTAAGACAAAGCTGCTGAGTTTGTTTGGAGACTAAATTGTATTGTAAACTAGGGCACACTCTAAGATTCGGGGAGATTTAGTTGCCAACCTCTTCTTCGGGAGACTTATTTCCCCCGAAAAGCCTTCCCGACGGCTAGAATCTAAATCACTGGCGGGATGGCACTCTGAGCGCTTTGTTTTCCGAAGTCACCTGAAGTTCCCTCTTGAGGCAATTTCGGGCGACTTCGGAAAACGAAACTCTCCGAGTACCATCCCACCGACAATTTAGATTCTAGCCGGTGGGAAGGCTTTTCGGATAGACGTCGTGAAGACCAAAATCTGCCCTTAGCTACGTATGTATTCAAGCCCTTATTTTAGCAGTGCCCCAGATGTCTGTTGTGTCTCTAAATAGAGGTAGCTATAGATCTGTGCAGTACTATGAAAAAATGGTGTAACGTAGGGGCATATTTATTAAGGGTCAAATTTAGTGTTTATAAAAACTCCCATAAACTCGAAATTTGGGCTAAAACAATTACCATTACAAATTTATTGAAAAATTCTGAAGGAGATCCACCTGCAAATTTGAATCAAGTTTTTTCACCAAAATTTTTTTTTAAAAAAAAAATGTCATTTTCAAAAGTCCACCAAACGACTCCAAATTCATTGAAGGAGGTCCCACATAGGCTAAAACACCAATTTGGCAGGTTTTAGATTGTGAATAGTCAAATTTGAATTCTTAAAGGGACAGTACATGATAAATTTCGAATTTCTAATTTTATTTAATCTTAGACTTAGACTATTCCCTAGTCAAATTACACCAAGGGGCAGATTTATCAAAGGTCGAATTTTCAAAGTAATGGGAGTTTTTTTGAACTCCCGTTACTTCGAAATTTGAATAAAAAAAGACCAACCGAAATTTATTTAAAAAATCTAAGGTTTTTTTTGCGGGTGAATAGGCTGTATTCGATTTGATTTGAAGTATTTTAAAAAAAAAAAACTTTTATTTTTTTAAAGTCCACCAATTGACTCCATGTAGGTTCTAGGAGGTCCCCCTTAGGCTAAAACAGCAATTTGGCAGGTATTAGATGGTGAATGGTAAAAGTTGAAAGTTTTAAAGAGGCAGTTCATAAATTTTAATATTCAAATTTTAAATTTTTTTTACATTCAAATCGAATTTGGACTATTCCCTAGTACACCCGAAGTACACAAAAATAGCTTGAAATTAGATTTTTTTTTACTTCGAATTTTCACTTCTGCCCGTGATAGATCTGCCCCTAAAATAAACTCAAAATTAGAATTTAAAAATTAGAATTTTCAATTTGACCCTTAATAAATCTGGCCTTAAGGGGTTGATTTATCAATTTTCAAATTCAAATTTTTGCACAAAAACTCCCAAAATCAAATTATATTTTCAAAAACTCAAATGTTCGGTATTTGTTAAGCACGAAAAAATCAAATGTAAAACTTCAGCATCTAAAAGCTTGCTAGTTCATGTAGAAGTCAATGGGAGCTGTCCTATGCAAAATTATAGCCATTTTTTTTTTTCATTTGAAATGTTTGCGTTTTTCAAGGTTGTTTTTAGCTCACAAATTCGAGGGTTTTTTTTCAAATATTGTATTCAGTTGAGTTTTTTTATCAATAGAATTTTTAATAATTAAGCAAAACATTCTAATAAGTCCATAAGAATTTGATATTTTACTAAAACCCTCAAAGTAAATTTACAGGTTGAAATTGCTGTCCCCCCCGTACTAAATACGAGTATCAGTAAATTGTCAGATTCCAGAGGCACAAACAGTTAAATGTCAATTCAAGAAAGTTATAAAAATAGTCACAAAAATGCAATAGTTTAATGTAATGTGTATATTTAACTTACTTGTAGAGCTATCTAGTATAGGTAAATCTAAAAACAACTGGACTTGCTGATTTATCAATGAAGACGTTTCACTACTCATCCGAGCAGCTTCTTCAGTTCAACTGACTGGTGTGGGAAGTTCTCGGCATATAAACTCTTCCACTAATCCAATCACAATGGCACATTGTAACTCTTCAAAGAGGTGACATCTGAAGAAATTCACAGAGGTGTAGATTCTGTGTAGTTACTGTGATAGGATTATCCAATGTGTCATGTAGAGCTGGTGCTTGTCTGGAAGTGCTGACGATTCTGTTTAGGAACACAGTCAAAAAGAGAACTATGCAATAAAGGAAGTGAAGCTTTTCCTCTTATCTGTCCTTTAACATTATCCAACAAACCGTTGCATCATTTTTTTTGTTTTTGTTTAATCTGTTTTTATTGCAAGAGAAAGGCAATATAAATCAAGCATGACAAGTACTGGGTATACTTTTCATGTCTTTTAAATTTTTGATGTAAATAAAGTATATTTTTTTACTTATTAGCATGCCTTGGAGAAATTTTTGAGTTTATAGTTTTACCTCTGTTTGGTCACTAGAGGTCTCCGGTATGCACATTTGTAGCATTTACTGATTCTGCTCCCAATTTGATTCTAATATGTACTGAGACAAGGTCAGCAATAAAGTCACACAAAAGCTTACATTTGGTACAGGTTATTATTCACAATATTCATGTTAAAAAATACAAAGTCATGAGAAGATCATCTCAGCAAATATGTATATAAGTATAAAAGAGTGTCTCCGGTAATAGAGAGATAGAAAATCTAGTTGCAGCATAATAACCAAGGCAATGAGCAGGTAACCTTGTGCATTAACACCTTTCCCTTCAAATAAAAGAGTTTAAAAAAATCTGAGAAAGTCATAAAAAGGAAAAAAAAAAGGATAAGTCAAAAAAGTAGAGTAGCATAGATGCCAAATGAGTAGTAGAGAAAGAAAAGGAGAAGAGGTAAATGTGCTCAGTCGTTCCCAACATATATGACAGACAATTATAGGGTCAACAGTAAAGGATAAGAGAAGAGCTCCTCGTCCATCTATCAATGAGGATGGGCCTCAGTTTCCATGAACAGTACCCAAGGGGACCAGATCTTAACAAAAAGATCTTGTGAGCCATGTGCAAAGCTTAATAACTCCTCCATGCGCATGACCGACCCCACTTCTGCCCACCATTCTTCAACTGTCGGAGGAGAAGGAGAACGCCAATGGCGAGGAATCACTGTTCTACAGTAGCTGCACTGAGACAGAAACCAATACGTGATTTTTTATATTTGGAAGGAGATCCAGGTAGCATGGATAAAAGGCCTATAGCTGGGTCGGTGCACAGGTCTGCACCATTAAGGGTATTGATAGTTCGAAAAATAGTCTTCCAAAAAGGCTGGAGGGCTGGACAAAACCACCAGACATGTGATGGAGATCCAATCTCAGTACCACATCTCCAACATAAATTTGATACAGATGGATATATTTTATGCAAGATTTCGGGACATTTATACCATCTGGATAAAATCTTATAATTAGTTTCTTGCGATTTGCAAGCAATGGAAAACGTGTGTGTTAAAGAGAAACAGGTGTTCCATTGTTCTGACGTAAATTCAGATTGTAATTCTTTCTCCCATTTAACTGTATATTTAGGCAAGGGTTGTACTTCCGTCTGATCTGTAAGGTGATATAATCTAGAAATCAAATGCCTAACTGGGGATTTAAGCATACAGAGTGATTCGAAAGGAGAAAGAGATGATTGTCGCAGCACTCTCCTTTGAGGAGCCATTAGCCAGTGACGTAGCTGATTATATCTAAACCTGAGCAGAAAAGAGTCTAGTTCTCCAGGACAAATGTGTGTTAATGGTAACAAAACCTCCCTATCTAAGACCTGTGCACAGGTAAAGCTTTTGTTATACCTTCTCCCAAGAAAACCTGCACTCAGCATTCCAGGCGTTGCATCATTTTTAAAGGCAGTACCTTCAAAATAAAACTTTTCTGATTTTTATGGAACAACAATTTGTGATGCCGAAGAAAGTGGTACAGGGTACTGTGATAAAAGAGAAACTGTAATATTAGACAACATTAGAGAGGTTACCTGTCACAAAAGAGTCAGAGGGGCAGATTTACTAAAGAGAAAATTGTGTTTTTTTTAATGAAAATTTGCCAAAATGACAATTTGAGCGACTACTAAAAGGAGAATAAGACACTTCTCTGATGAAAAACCTCAGTGTTACTGAAATGTTGCACCGTTTGCCTTTCTATTGGTCACCCTTTTCCCCAAAGTCTATGTTGTAGAGAAAATTATCTTGAGAATTTTCTCTACTACCATTGTATAGAGAAATATACTATTGAATGAATTTTCAAGATTAATTACGCAACGAGAACATTTACCACATTTCTCTTAAAAAAAGTAAACTTGTGATTTCTAGAAAATATGGAGCAAGTGAGGTGAACTGGTTAGGGGGTGGTGGTGGTGGTTAGGTGAAGAGAAAAGTCACTCTTTCGGAAATGTGCCTCTTAGACTGGCTATCTGACAAATTTAATAGGACTCGTTGGTATCAGATGAGGTGAGGTCCTGGATGTTTAACAGCATTTTTAAAAGGAGCAGAGTCCTGTTTAATATATATTTATGCTTAAATGGTTGTCACACAGGCAAAGTAAAAAGAGATCCAAGTTTTGCTAAGGAGCTAAAGCAGAAGAAGAGTTTTTTAAAGGGAAACTAAACCCTAAAAATGAATATGCCTAAAAATGCCATATTTTATATACTGAACTTATTGCACCAACCTAAATTTCCATCTTCTCAATAGCAGAAATGATCCAGGACTTCAAACTTGTCACAGGAGGTCAACATCTTGAAAAGTGTCTGTGACACTCATACAGTGGGCTCTGAAGCACTTGAGAAGCTAAGTTTAGGGGTAATCGTAACTTATGAAGCAGAAAATGAGGTTGGTCTTGAATATAAGCTGATGCTACAAGGCTGATTATTAAATTCTGATGCTAGTTGCACTGGTTTCTGTGCTGCCATGTAGTAATTATCAGCCTTATATATTCAATATACTATGTGTGCTGTATATTTTGAGTCGGTCCCTTAGCTCAGTAAGTGACAGCTGCACAAATGAGCAGTGAATGAGCAGAAAAGAAGATGGGGAGCTACTGGGGCATCTTTGGGTCACAGATATTTACTGCTAAAGGGCTGTGGTTGCCTTGGGTTGTTCACGGAAGCCCAAAATACAATGTACAACATTTCTAACCTACTTCTTTAGTTGAAATTTTGTTCTCCTTTAAGTAGGCATAGTGGAGCTAAAATGGCAATAGTGTTGCCTCCTCAGTGTCAAGATGCTGACCTACAGTTCCACTGCAGCTCTCACTTTGCAAGCTGAGTGTCAGGGATAGGTAGTGGGTGCTGCTGAGATAGAGGTGGGAAGGGTCTTTCAGACAAGAGCTGTATGTGGACATGGGATACAGAGAATAAATAGAGTGACAAGGACGAATTGTCAGAGTCTGGATAAATAATGATGGACCAGACGAAGATCAGGAACAGGACAGGAACAGGATTAGGAACAGGATCAGATTAGGACTGTGCAGGCTAAGAGAGTCAGACAGGAATAGGAACAGGACCAAGTAGGACTGGAACAGGAGCAAGGTCAGGCAAGGCAAGGTCAGGACAAGGCAAGGCAAGAAACAAGAGCTAGAGAACCCAAGCCAGGGACAATGCCACAGTGCTCAGGTTGGGACAATGCTCAGGCACAATGTCACGGCCGGCACCCAATACCAGAACAGGTGCCAAGTACCCTGGTCTCGGCTCGGCTTCACCAGTAGTGTGACCACCGTTGGGCTTCGGGAGGAGCCCTCAGCTTACTTGGGTGCCACCTGGACTCAAGGAGGGGTACAAGGCGAGATGTTCTGGCTAGCAGAGGGGCACGGCAGGTAGATAGTCTTTTAGGCCGAAGGTCACCGTACAAATGGAGCAGGCAAGAGAATCGTCAGACAGGCAGGGTTGAGGCAGGCAGATATCAAGAATCGTCAGGCAGGCAAGGTTCAAACCGGGTAATCAAACAGATGGGGTCAGGCAGAAAGAGTAGTCGAGATGCAGGCAAAGGTCAGGATTCGGATATCAGAATAGTCAGGAACAGGCAGGGATCAAAACCGGAATAGCAGATACAAAATACACAGGAACAGACAGCACAAGGCTTCAGGAACCACCAGAATCAAGATTCTATCACGGGCACTGGCTGGGGGTCAGAATGGGCTTTATATATATTCGAAATTGGCGCCAAAACGAGCGTCAATACGCGCTGGCGCAATCACGCCAGCGCGCCTGTACCTTTAAGAGGGGCGCCCTAGAAGAATCAAGATGGCGCCGGACCAGGAAGGCGGCGGCGTGGCGGCCGTCCACGCCGCATCACACCAGGTAATTTTATTACACACTGGTTGTGAGGAGGGCTGATCCCAACCAATAGGATGATGGGGTGAGATGGGGTATAAATAAGAACTTGCTGGCTGCTCTTCTGGCCTGGGGGTTAGGGTGAGCAGCCAGTAATCAGGAAGTCCCAGGGTCAAACCCCAGCAGAGCCTGACACTGAGAACATAGTCAAACATTGACAAAGCTTTCAAGCAGAATAAGGGTTTAAATAGCTAGATTAATGCCAATATTGTTACTTCCGAAGCTGTTATGGTTTGACACCAGCACATGTATTGATGCTTACACTCATTTGCTTGCACTCATTGAAACTAGAGTTCATGTGTTATTGCCAGTGGATGTTGACAGATCAGTCCTGGTACAGTTACACACAATGTCAAACAACAATTACAGGCCAAGTATGACACTAGGGATGAGCAAAATATTTTGCTGCAAATAAACAGCCATAGACTCTAATGTATAGTAAAAAAAAAAATATTGCATGGTTTGAAAAATACTGCACCAAAAAAAGCCCACTGACTTCAAGGCAGTTTTTTGCCATTTCATAAATTTTCCTGAAACGGGTCAAAATCTCCCATCGCTAATGACAGCTTTTGTGCAACCCATTGTGAATGGTGCAAAATTCATAGAACCTCAGCCTGCAGTTTGCTGTCTCTTATTGTATTGCTTATCATTGCAGTTTTCCATCCAGTGCCACTATTGCCAGGGTTACAAAAAAAACGTCCTTTTGTTTTGTATAAAACGCCACTTATTTATTTATTTATTTATTTATTTTAAAAAATACTCTTCCCTATGAGAGTGTTCCCATCCATTCTATGTTTATGCATAGGTGTGGGCTTCAGTTTACATTAGCAGCTGGATTCAGAGTCTATGGGGCAGATTTACTTAGGGTCGAATATTGAGGGTTAATTAACCCTCGATATTCGACTGTCGAAGTTAAATCCTTCGACTTCAAATATCGAAGTCGAAGGATTTAGCGGTATTCGAAAAACCGTTCTATCAAACGATTAAATCCTTCAAATCGTTCGACTCAAAGGATTTTAATCCATCGATCGAACGATTTTTGGTTGACCAAAAAAAGCTACCAAAGCCTATGGGGATCTTCCCCATAGGCTAACATTGTCTTCGGTAGCTTTTAGGTGGCGAACTAGGGGGTCGAAGTTCTTTCTTAAAGAGACAGTACTTCGATTATCGAATGGTCGAATAGTCGAACGATTTTTAGTTCGAATCGTTTGATTCGAAGTAGCCCATTCGATGGTCGAAGTAGCCAAAAAAAACATTCAAAATTCGAAGCTTTTTTCCTCTATTCCTTCACTCAAGCTAAGTAAATGGGCCCCTCTATCTCTAGAAACTGGCACTGCACTGACAAACTCCAACAAAACAGAAAATATGGTTTTGCTGGCATATGATCAGTTCCTTCATGTTGTAAATCCTCCTGTTTGAATTTACAACTTATAATGATAGATATGAAAATGAAATACTTTCATCAATTCAAATTTTCCAGATTGCATTCAAACAACTGTACATACTGTATATCCAGTTTTTTGATTAGTTTTCCAAGAGAAAAAGAGAAAAAAATATTTCTAAAAAAAATCTGTACATAAATTGCAGTTAAAATGGTTTAAACAGAGCTATACAATAATATTATCCCAAACACTGGACTCAATATAAGTGTACAAACAAGAGTTGCAGAAACTTGTGGATTAGAGGTTTCAAGTAAGTAATAAAAAAAGATTAATGACATATTATTCTTATTAACTCTGTAGCTTTGCCTCTAGTTAAATTGAGAATTTAACAGTTTAACAACTTATTGTTGTTAGGTTGCTGTGATCATGGTTTTTAAAGAGTCGAGGCGTTAAGGGCTAATAAAAGTCACACCATTTGCCCCAGACCTAGTAACCCAACCAACAAGTAGCATTTATTAAAGGAAAACTATACCCCCCAAACAATGTAGGTCTCTATTAAAAGATACTGAGTAAAACAGCTCATGTGTAAAACCCTGCTTCATGTAAATGAACCATTATCATAATAATATACTTTTTTAGTAGTATGTGCCATTGGGTAATCATAAATAGAAAATTGCCATTTTAAAAAATAAGGGCCGCCCCCTGAGATCGTAAGATTCACTGTGCACACATACAAACCACATGTAAGGTCACATGAGCCAATTAACAGACAGAGTTCTGCCTTTTGCTTCCTCACTTCTTCCTGTTACAGTTAGTGTTGTAGTATTTCTGGTCAGGTGATCTCTGAGGCAGCACAGATAGAGTCACGAAATGGTGGATCAAGGCAAGAGATGTAAAAGGGCAATATTTATGTAAATATATATTCCAGTTTGGTAAGATTCTTTAATATGTCATTCAATTTGATATAAACTATCTGTTGCTTAATTATTCATTTTGGGGGTATAGTTTTCCTTTAATCAACTGTTATAAAACAAACATTGTATTGGTTATGGATTACTAGACCTGGTGCCAAGTTTGTTACTTAATTACCCTATTTGCATGTCAGAGTAGTAAAATGCAAATGTGTGGTCTTTGTATTGAACAGCAGTTCCATGGAATAACTCAAAACCTGTGATCAAAAAGTAGGTAGAAATAGGCATAGTATCAGACATGGTAACTGTAAAGGGCTTCAAATACTCTCGGTAAGTGAGTCACATTAGTTTTCTATATACAGTGGAATCCCCCTGCATTTCTCCCATTGCATGTGAGTGGAGGATATAGATTATTAGAGATAATCAGATATTGGCATGGGAGTGGGATCTCAAAAAGATGCAGAAAAATAGACAAACCTTGTCATCTCCAACTTGAGTTACATAGTAATAAGCAAAATGTTATGATTTTAAACTTCCTGTATTTGATTTTTTTTCTCTCTATTATCTATAACAGCCTTTTTTTTTTTTTATAAAGGAGGAGCTTGAGTCAGATGGTCCCTGTCATAAACGGTTTACAGATATAACTAAAATATGCCTTGGTCACTGCTGATGTTGTCTCACAGCGCATCATTTATGATCACGATAATACAACTAAATCTAAACTGCCAAAACGTCTTTGCTTTCTAACAAAATAAATGTCCCCCATGAAATCAAGTTTTGGGTATGGAATGGGCAAGATAACTTAAAGGGGCAGTCTACCTTCACAAAAACGATTGTATTGTTTTTTATTAATACAAGACATATGTGCTTTCACCTAGTGCTTGTGTAGAGCAGCTGCATTCTGAAGCCTATAGTTAACCATAAGAAGAAGATTGCTGCCCAAGGGTGCCTTGTACTTAACACCTGTAATAAACAGACATTTATGAGAGGGCTCAAGAAAAAGAGACAAGCTCATGTACCAGCACTGCATACACAGACAGACAGACAGATACAACTCTTTGTCCATGTTCCTACCGTTTGCACTTTTGCCCATATCCCTTGCTCTACATCAGCTCTAATAACTTCCTCATTTGTTTTCTATTTTCTTTATTTTTTGCTGCTTTTTCTAACACAAGTAAGTAAGATATATTTTTCAGCAGTTTTAGCTTCTTGAATTGTACTTAAAGGGATACTGTCATGGGAAAAAAAAATAATTTCAAAATGAATCTTTTAATAGTGCTGCTCCAGTGCTTCTGCACTGAAATCCATTTCTCAAAAGAGCAAACAGATTTTTTTTATATTCAATTTTGAAATCTGACATGGGGCTAGACATATTGTCAATTTCCCAGCTGCCCCAAGTCATGTGACTTGTGCTCTGATAAACTTCAATCACTCTTTACTGCTGTACTGCAAGTTGGAGTGATCACCCCCCTCCCTTTTCCCCCCAGCAGCCAAACAAAAGAACAATGGGAAGGTAACCAGATAGCAGCTCCCTAACACAAGATAACAGCTGCTTGGTAGATCTAAGAACAGCACTCAATAGTAAAAACTCATGTCCCACTGAGACACATTCAGTTACATTGAGAAGGAAAAACAGCAGCCTGCCAGAAAGCATTTCTCTCTCGAAAGTGCAGGCACAAGTCACATGAGCAGGGGCAGCTGGGAAATTGACAAAATGTCTAGCCCCATGTCAGATTTCAAAATTAAATATAAAAAAATCTGTTTGCTCTTTTGAGAAATGGATTTCAGTGCAGAATTCTGCTGGAGCAGCACTATTAACTGATTCATTTTGGGGAAAAAATTTTTTCCCATGACAGTATCCCTTTAAGTGTGTTAAACAGCAGTATATCAGGTCTGCCATTAGTATTCTGAACTTGAAAGTTTTTTTTATTGTTTTACAGATCTCAGTAATCTTCAAAAAAATCAACCTGGAATGGAATTAGTCTTCTGATGCAGCTGATAAGCGTATGAATTCATGCTTCAGATTTCAACATTTCATATTTAGAAGAGTGGATAGTTAAATTAAGTTTAAAATGTGTATTTTATTTATATTTTTATTCTTCTTTAAACTATAAAACAATAAAAAAGAGATAGTATGTCATTTGCATATTATTATATGAGGTGTACATTGAAAACCAATAGGGATTATTTACAGCAAGGAAGGAAGTATGTCTGCCTTTGTTGCTGTATTGTGACAGGTATCTGCTGCATTCGGCAGCCCTCTATTCAACAGTGGCAGGTAGAGGAGGCACAAAGGCTTCTCTCCTTCCACACCTTAAAAGTTAGGGGGCAGGAGAGGCCTAGTCCTCAGAGGAGCAGTCCTGGCTTAGCCTGTGCCCTTAGACATTGCACTGTGCACCTCTTGCTTGATTAAAACTGCAGTCATTCCCCAGGCAGAAGTTCTGCATGAATTAGAAAAGGTTCGTTCTTGTGTCTCTTTCACTAAGGGAACCCTAAGGGACTTCTTAGGGGTTCTAATAAGCGACCCCTAATTTGTTTTGTGAAAGTGAACTGGTTCTTAAATATTCAGGCAACTTAGGGCTGATTTGTAGTGTAGGATGGAGTAGAGAAGTGGAGAGCAAAGCACAGAATTTCTGATGTCCAGAACAAGAATTAGGGGTCCACATCTGAACATCTCTGATTTTAGTTCTTTGCCCCAATATGAGAGTTCCCATATCTCAGCTCCAAAATATGTAACGTGTGGTGATGCCAATTATGGCTTACATGGTAGGGCAAGTGTTAAAAACAGAACAAGCAATCCACATTCAGTAATATACTCTAATCTCAAGCAATGTTGTTAGAGAGACCATTTAAGACAAAGGCATTGATTGGGAAAATGTTTCGTTTTTTTTTCTCATCCTGCTTTATATTGTTAAGAAAGAAAGATGCTAGAGAAATAATGGATCTAATGCTCCTGCCAGAAGCATATTCTTACTGAACACCACAAAATAATCAGCAATATTAATGAGCCACATTTATTATAATGTCAAAATGTATCTGGCAAATATTTTCCAAATGTGTTCAGTGTGCTATGGAAATCATATATAGAATAAACGTACTCCTCCAAACTTGAATAATTCCTTTCTTTACATCTAGGGGGTTATTCATGAATGTGCGATTTTTTTCTGGTCTGACTTTTAAAGAGGAAAAACATTTTTTTGTAGAAAAAAACTTTTTTCAAGATTCGTTAAGGGGCAAATTTACTTAAGGTCGATATTCGAAGTCAAAGGATTTTGCGCTATTCGTTCGATCGAACGATTAAATCCTTCGAATCGTTCAATGGATTTTAATCCATTGATCGAACGATTTTTGATCTACCAAAAAAAGCTAGCAAAGCCTATGGGGGACCTTCCCCATAGGCTAACATTGACTTTGGTAGCTTGTAGGTGGCGAACTAGGGGGTCGAAGTTTTTTCTTATAGAGACAGTACTTCAACTATCGAATGGTCGAATAGTCAAACGATTTTTAGTTTGAATCATTTGATTCGAAGTCGAAGGTCAAAGTAGCCCATTCGATGGTCGAGGAAGCCAAAAAAAGCAATCGAAATTCAAAGTTTTTTTCCTCTATTCCTTCACCTGAGCTAAGTAAATGGGCCCCTTAATATTGATGGTGTTAAAAGTCCGAATAAAAAAGTACTCCAAATCAGACCAAATGTCCTGTTGATATCCTGATCTGTGCTGGGCTTCATTCAATACTCCAAAGATTTTAGGGTTTCAGGCGTCAAATCTGAAAAAGTCAGAGGTTTCGGGCTTCAAATCCGAAAAAGTAGCAGGTTTCGGGCGTCAAATCCGAAAAAGTTGTACGATTTTGATTTTTTTCATGATTTTATCGCGTTTTTTCCCGCACAAGAAGTCTTCGAAAAAATGTTTTGAGGGGGGGAAATGTCAGTGTGAGTTTGTTCAGAGAGGTTTTCAGAAAATAGTGAGAATTTTTCGGAATTTGATAAATAATCCCCCTAAAGTTACTAGTCTCAGAGAGAAGCAGAAATCTGTATTTGTTTATACTTTTAGGCAGCCCATCAGCCAGACCTGTCAGCTCAACTTCAGTCTATTAATGAAGTCGTTTCTGCA
The DNA here is from genome assembly GCA_038501925.1 of Xenopus petersii. Classification (NCBI taxonomy): domain Eukaryota; kingdom Metazoa; phylum Chordata; class Amphibia; order Anura; family Pipidae; genus Xenopus; species Xenopus petersii. Next base: position 21,859,228 of record CM076687.1, on the reverse strand, counting down.
ATATTGTTTCAGGATTCGGGACGAGCAGCGCAGAGAATAGAAACAGACAGACATATATTGCTTTCTGCAGAGCAAACAGTATTTACAAAACATATTGGAAAGTTGCTTAGAATGATATTTTCTCCACTTATCTAATTTCATGTACTTTATGTTCCGTCTTACTTGAGTCACAAACCACATCCTTCTTTACAGATTGTGTAAATCCTGAGGCAATCTTTCTCTTACATCACCTTCACTGTGTTATAGTAGATAGAATTGTTTTTAAAGTCACAGTTTAGGACTGATCTGCAAAGTACCAGCTTTTAACTATAAATGATGACAACCCTACTGTGCATAAAACAGAAGAAGTCCATCTTACATAGAGCCTATGATGCTCCCCCACAAAATATCTACTATCCATAGAGCATGAGTTGTACTAAGAACCTCACCTCATATGGCACTACAGAGGTAAAAAAGCAACCCACAACCAATGTTACATGCGTTACAGCAAACTGAATGTCACTTCTATTTTTAGGGGTTCTGGCAAACAAGGGGTTAAGGCAGATGCTCTCAGCACAAACTCCTCTGATTGAAATTCATGGGTGATGGTCTGCCAATAGGAAGTGAGCGGAGGTAGGAAATGTCCAGGTTTGCATGAGGCAAATGATGTTCTAGGTAAATTTAAGGGTTTATTTAAAGGGATACTGACATGGGAAAACATGTTGTTTTCAAAACGCATCAGTTAATAGTGCTGCTCCAGCAGAATTCTGCACTGAAATCCATTTCTCAAAAGAGCAAACAGATTTTTTTATATTTGATTTTGAACTCTGGCATGGGGCTAGACATATTGTTAGTTTCCCTGCTGCCCCCACTCAGGGGCGCTCTGCAAATGACGAGTGTTGAGACACTAGCCTCAGGCCACAGCACCCCCCTGCCACCCGGCACCCGGCCGGTATTACAAATTAACCGGCAATGTAGCTGCCGGTAAATTTGTAATACGATTAAAAATCGTATTACAACTTAGCTTTTCTTTGTGGTTCTTAGCTTTGAACTTGAACTTAGCTTTTCTTTGTGGTTCTTTTAGTGTCCGCGTCCACCCTTTTGACTTCATGCCCCGCCCATTTTGTCCCCGCCCCCACCAGCCGGTAAAGAAATTTTAAAAAGGTGGCAACCCTACCCGACACCCATCCAGCGATGAAAATATGAGTGCCTTAGGGACGGGGGGTACAAAACAAAGGCCGCCTCGGGCAGCAAAATGGGCAGGATTGCCCCTGCCCCCAGTCATGTGACTTGTGCTCTGATAAACTCACTCTTTACTGCTGTACTGCAAATTGAAGTGATTTCATGCCTCTCCCCCCCCCCCCCCCCAGCAGCCTAACAACAGAACAATGAGAAGGAACAACGATAGCAACTCCCTAACACAAGATAACAGCTGCCTGGTAGATCTAAGAACAGCACTCAATAGTAAAATCCAGGTCCCACTGAGACACATTCAGTTCCATTGAGTAAAGTGCTGGCTCTTTCTGAAAGCACATGACCAGCCAAAATGACCTGAGATGGCGCCTACACACCAATATTACAACAACAACAAAAATAAACGTGTTGGTTCCAGAATGAACTTTTATATTGTAGAGTGAATTATTTGGAGTATAAACCGGGTAATTTAGAAATAAAAACAACACCATAAAAATCATGACAGAATCAAGGCAATAGCTCTATATTGAACCCTGTCTGGCAATATTGAATATAATTTGAATAATAAAAAAAAGATTTCTCTTTCTGAATATGGCATTATAAAGATCTCTTTTTTAACATACTTATAGTTAACTTAAAGGTAAACTGTTTAAGATGGACATACACAGAATGATCTGTCTCACCTGGCTGCCAACACATAGGGGCAGATTTACAAAGGGTCGAATATCGAGGGTTAATTAACCCTTGATATTCAACTGCCGAAGGTAAATCCTATGACTTTGAATATCGAAGTCGAAGGATTTACCGCAATGAGTTCAATCGAATGATCGAATGAAAAATCGATTCGAAGGATTTTAATCAATCGATCGATTTTTCTAAGACCAAAAAAACCTTAGTAAGCCTATGGGGACCTTCCCCATAGGCTAACATTGAGGTTGGGTAGGTTTTAGGTGGCGAAGTAGGGGGTCGAATTTTTTTTAAAGAGACAGTACTTCAATTATTGAATGGTCAAATAGTCGAACGATTTTTAGTTCGAATTGTTCGATTCGAAGTCGTAGTCCAAGGTCGAAGTAGCCAAAAAAAACATTCGAAATTAGAAGTTTTTTTTATTCTATTCCTTCACTCGAGCTAAGTAAATGGGCCCCATAGGGTTGCCACCTAACCAATTTAATACTGGCTGCATATTCTACATCCTGCATGGCTAATTAGTAATCCGTTTAGATGCACTTCTCATGGCTGTATATAAACCGAGTCTGCAGTATGTTTTTAAATTTGCTAAGCAGCAATATAGGAGGTGAATTCAATATATGGCTAAGGGGAGAGGTGGCAAATATAGCAAACCTTTGCTTGATTTGGGCACTCATGGAAAGATCACATGTGAGGTCTATGAAATCCATGAATTCATGCAGACAAGATATCTCACCCTGCGGCTATTGTTATCTGAGAGAGCCCTAATGATATATTGATCAGGGAGGGTGTTGTTTTGAGCACATAAATGAGGCCATCAGACTGCTGACATCGCCAAGGATGAATCCGTAGACACAGCACTGCGTTAGGGACTCATATAAATAATGACAAATCAATTTTATTTTTGCATTCTTTTTTTTTAATTGATGATGTTTTTTTTTATCAACACTGTGCATATTAGCGCATGGCAAATAATAACCAATTGAATTTTTGCTTCCATCATTGTTGTACTTGCAGATGGAAGAAAAAAAAAAAGCTGATCAGTGATTGGTTGCAATGTGTTACTGTCCAGGTACAGATTTGCCCAGTGTTGAGCCCCAATGGAATGTGTTAGTATAATATAAAGGAAGAACTATATAATAAAGAAGAATCTGTCATCATACAATTGTTTAAGTAATTGTTTATGGCTTGCCAGTCATTTCCATTACTGACCAACTTTAGTAGAGATCTCATTGAATAAGCACATTTCAACATAAACATATATTGATTTAAATTTGGATGCTCAGCGTTACAAAATGTAAAACATGTTTTAATGAAAGCTAAAGTTTAGGTATTTTAATATCAAATGCTTTTTAGCATTCAGCATTGCTTTTTAATCTTTGCTTAAAGGGATTCTGTCACAATTTTTATGGTGTCGTTTTTATTTCTAAATTACACTATTTAAACTGCAAATAATTCACTCTACAATATAATATTTCTTTCCTGAACCAGTAAGGGGCAGATTTACTAAGGGTCGAAGTGAATTTGAGGGAATTTTCGAAGTAAAAAAATTCGAAATTCGAAGTAATTTTTTTGGATACTTCGACCATCGAATAGGATACTACGACTTCAAATTTACTTCGACTTCGATTCGAAGTAAAAATCATTCAAATATTCAACCATTCGATAATCAAAGTACTGTCTCTTTAAAAAAACTTTGACTTTAATACTTCGCCAAATTAAACCTGCCGAAGTGCTATGTTAGCCTATGGGGACCTTGTACAACATTTTTCTAAGTCTTTACACATCGAATAAAAATCCTTCGATCGTACGCTAAAATTGTTCGAATCGTTTGAAATGATTTTTATTCGATCGCAGGATTGCCAAATTTGCTGAAAAAACTTCGAATTCGATATTCGAATTCAAAGTTTTTTAATTCGATGGTCGAATTTCGAAGTTTTTTTGTACTTTGAAATTCAACCCTTGATAAATCTGCCCCAAGTGTATTTTTTTTAATTCATAATACTGGCGTGTAGGCAGCCATCTCAGGTAATTTTTCCTGGTCATGTGCTTTCAGAAAGAGCCAGCACTTTAGGATGGAACTGCTTTCTGGCAGGTTGTTGTTTTTCCTACTCAAAGTAACTGAATGTGTCTCAGTGGGACCTAGATTTTACTATTGAGTGCTGTTCTTATATCTACCAGGGAGCTGTTATCTTGTGTTATCTTGTATCTCTTGGAGTTTCTATCTGGTTACCTTCCCATTGTTCTCATGATATCCCGTGATATCACTCTAACTTGCTGTACAGCAGTAAAGAGTGACTGAAGTTTATCAGAGCACAAGACACATGACTGGGGGCAGCTGGGAACATGTTTTCCCATGTCAGTATCCCTTTAAAAGGCTCCAACCAAGTCTAGTGTTTTTTTATTTAACTTTGCATCAACTTATATATTAGGTGGGGCAGGAAGCCCCTTAACACAAAACAAAAGTTTTTATACATGAAGTTATCCTGCTGTTTAAAAATGGTATGTGCAAAAACATGTAAATAGTGTCGGACTGGCCCACTGGGATTCCAGGAAAACCCCCGGTGGGCCCAGGTGTCAGCGAGTCCTCATGCTACATTTGGCCTGTTTTATGGTCATTCCCTATTTCTATGAGAACAAAGAAGCTAAATCGATGGAATAATAGGTTATAGTATGTAATCAAAAGAGACTAGGGCAGTGATCCCCAACCAGTAGCTCGTGAGCAACATGTTGCTCTCCAACCGCTTGGATGTTGCTCTCAGTGTCCTCAAAGCAGGTGCTTATTTTTGAATTCCAGGCTTGGAAGCAAGTTTTAATTGCATAAAAACTAAGTATAGTACCAAATAGAGCCTCCTGTAGACTGCCAGTTCACATAGGGGCCAATAAATAGCCAATCCACCCTTTTTTGGCACTCCAAGGGACCTTTTCATGCTTGTGTTGCTCCCCAACTCTTTTTACATTTTAATGTGACTCGTGGGTAAAAAAGGTTGGGGATCCCTGGACTAGGGGAATAGAGGTTGAGTGAGGAGAGGAACAATAATAGTACTGAGAGTGGGCCCACGGTCTAAGGTTTTTGGGTGGGCCTCTGGTGTCCCAGTCCGGCACTGCATGTAAAATCGGTTCATGTTTATGGGTGCCAAAAAGCAATTCTCAGTTTGTTTTTTTGAGAATTTTAATTTCTTCAATTCAATTGTGGTATTTATTAACTGACTTGGCAGCCCATCTGCCATAATCAGAATTGTTCAGATGTTGTTCAGTTTAGGAGGAATATCTGCTCTTCTCTCCTTCCCTCTGTGATCACTAGCCTAAAGTTAACAGCTCAGAACAGATAACTGGACCCACCACATGGGTGGATAAATAGTGCAAAACACTTGCCCCCTTGTTCTGTAAGTAAAGGATCATTATTTTAACAATACAGTAAATACTATTCCGTTGTGCTTCATCTTTAATATTATACCTAAATTAAAGACAAAGCCAATGAATGATTTTACATATTGAAACATATACCAGTAACATTTCCAGTTAACAATACAGATTTGCACTTGCCATTATTTGCTTGCACGAAGATGAAATACAACCTAAACCAGCCAGTATCCTTTTAATTGCCAAGTTGGTTAAATAATAATAAACCCTTTGTTTTTGGCAGAAACTGTTCAGTATGCACCTCCGCCCTTTAAAACTGGACACACACTGCATGACTAATAAGCAGTTGATTTATATGCATGCTGTAGACTGAATATAATTGTATGTGACCATTCAATATACATCCGATTTATTGGCTAATTTTCCTTGAAGGATTATTGCTCAATATGTGTGGGGGAACATTGGGCAAAAATAATCTTGTGCTCATACTTTTAAAAAACCTTTGTGCTTTGTGCAGAGAGATGGATGAATTGACTTAGCACTGAGTTTTCACAACAAATGTTCTGCGTGCACAACAATTAGTAGTGTGTACTGGCTTCAAAATGAATGTGCATAAGCCCAATGCTTTGACTTAAAGAGAATATTGGCTTATAGAGATGAGATGGCAGCAATAACTGTTTTGGAACAGCGATTAGAAAAAAGAACAAAAAACAGCAACAAATAAAATAAGGTAAAGAACACAAATAATTAAGGTGGTACACTGGAAGAAGTGCACTATTCTATGTATGAATAAATATATGATTGATACAAGTGAGGGATGGCATGTGTACAGACAGGCGCATGTAAGGTAAATATTCTCTTATAAACTCACACATCACTCTATTAACCTGCATATCTGGTAATGAAATATATTATATTCTAGTATCCTAGAGCATAATGCAGTGATGTTGGAAGTGTATAAATGAGTATAAAATATGGTGCACAGTTTGAATAAATGCCTTTTGATCTCGGCTTCATTTGCCACCTCCAAAACAAGTAGGGATGCACCGAATCCACTTTTTTTAGATTCGGCCAAACCCCTGAATCCTTCATGAAAGATTCGGCCGAATACCGAACCGTTATCCGAACCCTAATTTGCATATGCAAATTAGGGGCAGGAAGCGGAAAACATTTTTTACTTCCTTGTTTTCTGACAAAAAGTCACGCAACTTCCCTCCCAGCCGATAATTTGCATATGCAAATTAGAATTTGGTCGGCCGGGTAGAAGGATTCGGCCGAATCCAAATCCTGCTGAAAAAGGCCGAATCCCGAACCGAATCCTGGATTCGGTGCATCCCTAAAAACAAGCCAGAGCCACCAGTCATTAGTGTTATCCTCTTCTTACATTTGACAAAAGCAGTATGGCTTGAATACAGATAAACCTTCAGCATACCATCTTTGGCTCCAAAATAAAGCCTAAGCTTTTAGATTGCCCATGCTTTTCTGATCTGAATACTATGGACATATCTAGAACCTCAAAAGAATTAAGGTGCACTAATATTCATAGAAAACAAAAAGTTTCTATTAGTTCATTACAAGTAACCCAGGGTATCGATCAAGTCTATGTAAGCTCTGCTACATGCACTAGTCCACGTCAGTTGTCTTTATATAAAGTCATAATTGCTTAGTTTGTTAAAGTTTCCTTAATAATCACATTCAGGTTTGAAGCCACTTCCCTCTTCTGATATCTCTACAGGACTATCTGTATCCTCTGTGCCTTTCAGAAAGTTACACTTTTGGATTGGACCTTTGTCTTTCTTCCTGTCTATTACTCTTGTCTTTAAGTCCATATGGGGGGCAGGCAGGACTTTCTGTCCAAGATGTGTTCTGTGAATATCTTGAAGATTGTTTCCCTGTTGATGAACAAATAAGGTCTTGAATCCACGTTTGGATCTGCCACTGAGATCTTTGCCTTTCGTTTCTTGAGTAGAGGCAGGTATCTTGAGTTGTACTTCTGTAGAGTTTTTGTTGGTTCCAACTGGGGACAGACTGGGCACAACAGCATTATAATCTCCATTTCTGTTCTTGGAAGAAGGGACCCATATCAGACCATAATACACAGCCAAAATGACAGCAGCCAGAGATACGCACAGAAAATATGCCACAACAGTCGCCAGTCTCACCCATTGCTTGTTGTTAACCCATGAAGTCTTTCCTTTCCTGTCCTCGGAACAATTTTGGTCCTGGGTCTGCATCCCATTGAAATCCATATTCCTTTGTGTCATGGTTAGCAAACTGGAGAATATGCTTCTTTTTAATGCTACAAATTATCTAGATGCAGATCACGGTCTGCTTCACAAATGGGAATCATTATCCTTTCTTTAGCTGTTACTGAAGCACTGCCTTGTCTTATAACGGTAAATGGTAGACTATCACTAAGCCCACAATACAGCAGATTGTTAAAGAATGACTGATGAGGCTCATCCCACTTGACTCAGTATTGCAAGGGAGAAGCTTGTTTTTTCTGCAGCACGATCCTCACAGACACAACACATTAGTGGTAAAAGACACCCCCAGCTACTGCTGAACTTGGTGTAGTCTGGATGCCCCCTAGAGCAGGAATAAGGATGGATTTTATATACGTCAGGAGAGATGAGCTGTTTTCCATATCATATTGCTGTTAGCAGCTGATGTGCTGATTGAAAGACCAGAATTCATCTGGAAGCAAGTGCAGAACACAAGATTTTATTTGATCATTTCACTTAGTACAGTGCACATTATGTCTGTGTATGTGTCTGTGTGTGAGAAAAAACAATATATTTTTGGCCCTGATGCGAAATTGGATTTGCAGTCTATTCAGTGATTGACTTTATAGACATAATCAATAATTTGACAGTTCTACTAGGTCACATTGCTCTTCATAGGATGCACTTCAACCCATTATACACATCATTGTTACTTGGTCTACGTGACTTGAAATCTTTATTCCATGAAACACGTCCAAGGCGTAATAATACTGCTCCTACAGAGGAAGGAATCATTAAGGAATTATGTTCAGATGTTATATCTATTTTCCAACTAAAAATATCACTGTGATAAGGATATATTGATCCTTTAGGATTGATATTTTAAACCATAACACATATTCCTGTAGCTCATTTGATTCATAGAAGGGCCGACCCGATTTAATTAACATACACTCATTTTTCTGGGAGTGTTATTTACAGCAAATATACTAGGGATCCCCCAAATCCACTATTTTGGATTCGCCGGAACCCCTGAATCCTTTGCGAAAGATTTGGGTGAATGCTGAACAGAATCCGAACCCTAATTTACATATGCAAATCAGCATATGCAAATTAGGGGTGGGAAGGGGAAAACATTTTTTACTTCCTTGTTTTGTGACAAAAAGTCATGTGATTTCCCTCCCCGCCCCTAATTTGCATGTGCAAATTAGGATTCGGATTCGGTTCGACCAGGCAGAAGGATTCAGCCAAATCCGAATCCTGCTGAAAAAGGCCAAATCCTGGCCGAATCCCGAACCGAATCCTGAATTCAGTCCATCCCTTAAATATACACAGGTTTCAGCGTGTAGCACTCACTTAAGAATCCGAACCCTAATTTGCATATGCAAATTAGGGGCGGGAAGGGGAAAAAACGTACTTCCTTGTTTTGTGACAAAAAGTCACGCGAGTTCCCTCCCCGCCCCTAATTTGCATATGCAAATTAGGATCCGGTTCGACCAGACAGAAGGATTCAGCCAAATCCGAATCCTGCTGAAAAAGGCCAAATTCTGGCCAAATCCCGAACCGAATCCTGAATTCAGTCCATCCCTAAAATATACACAGGTTTCAGCATGTAGCACTCATTTTAGAATCCGAACCCTAATTTGCATATGCAAATTAGCATATGCAAATTAGGTGTGGGAAGGGGAAAAACATTCTACTTCCTTGATTTGTGACAAAAAGTCACGTGATTTCCCTCCCCACCCAAATTAGGATTCGGCTTCGGTTCGACCAGGCAGCGTGTAGCACTCATTTTAGTGCATCCGCTACTTAGGGCAACAAATAAAGTGATGTTGTTTTCGGAAAATCTGTAAAATGCTAAACAGTTTTATCTTTTAATGTACTGGAAATATGGGACCCATAAGCAAAGCCTGAAAGATAGGGTCCAAACATGAGGAAATATACAATAAATGTGGGTTCTTCAACCAGGGACTTTCTGCCTGTTGTCAAACTGTTGCTAGAGGTTGTAAATCAACAACAGTAAGAGATCAAGTTAGATTTTCCAGGTCTAAATGTTACATATAAAAAAATCTTTATATAGAAAATATGCAATGATTAATTTTTACCAAAGTCAGATGTAAAGATACCAAAATGAAACAATGCACAGATGTGATCTCCCATGTTCTTCCCAGGCAGACAATGGCACCATACATTCAGCAGACTGGATCATTAGCCTATTTGCCCATTTGATTTGTGAGATTTCAGTGACATGTTAATAAAATCATACCTGATGAATTAAAATCCTCCCTGAGTTTAATACATAGTTTAATACATAGCAATGTTGGCCTTTGATCTGCAATTGAACAATAAACCAGAATTTGAATCCAATATACTGGAAGGTATGAAAAGTAACCAATTGGCTAATGACTTGTAAGCTGAGGTTTCACAGGGATAAACAGTGTAAAGGATGAACCAGAGGGAGCAAAGCACAAGGAAGGCAGTGACAGACAAAGCTACAGGAGAGCCCGCCAGATCAAGGGAATATGGAGCCAACACAAGAGACACTGCTGAGATCCAGTACAGACCCAAGCGGAAGAAACTGAAAGCAAAGACGTCAGTGCCAGGAAATAAAAAAGACTGGATACCCAGTAAAAAGGAGCTGGTATCATAAATATGCTAATAACTGAGTGTAAATAACTATTGGATAGTATAGCATTTCTTGTGTAGTTCGTGTCAATACTGTTATTTACTGATTGTGTCTTTACTGGGATTTGTGTTACTTGTATGTAAATACATTTATAATATTAATCACATAAAAACCATAGTTGGTATGTTAGTGTCCCATTGACATACCACTACAGAACCTACATAGCTAAATATTAATTAAGGCTAACAACTTCTAGATTTCCCATCACTGGTGAGAATGTACCACAAATTATTTAATGGCATCTATTGTGCTTGATGATCTCAAATTTCTGCCTGAAAAAATGACTAAAATGTATTTCAAATTAATATGTGAGACTACTGTAGCTTATCAGCATTAATGGAGTTATGATGCCAACCCAAAAGTGCTTTATGGCAATATCTGAATTGATTCAAGGCCAAGTTGTTTGATTCCTGTTGTGGGGAAAGAAAAGTTCCAGTTCCAACTCCTCAGTTGTTTGGAGAGAATCATTTTGCAGGGATGTGCTTTGCCATTGCCTCTGAGCAACCAGATGACTTGTTAATTATTTTACCTCTGTACAAGGTTTAGTAATACTAACATGTCAAAAATGTGTTGCAGCTGGTTGCTATATGTATAGTAAAAGCTAGACAGGATCCCTTTCACTCAAGAATAGGAAAGTTGATATATATTTCTAGAATGTTCACCAATACAAAATACCAATAATGGGCTTTTCAAATACAGGCAGTGGTCGGTTCAGGCGGAGTTCAAAGGATAGTCAAGCAGGCAAGGGTCAATACCGGTAGAGTTCAGAATAGTCAGGCAGGCAAGGGTCAATACCGGTAGAGTTCAGAATAGTCAGGCAGGCAAGGGTCAATACCGGTAGAGTTCAGAATAGTCAGGCAGGCAAGGGTCAATACCGGTAGAGTTCAGAATAGTCAGGCAGGCAAGGGTCAATACCAGTAGAGTTCAGAATAGTCAGGCAGGCAAGGGTCAATACCGGTAGAGTTCAGAATAGTCAGGCAGGCAAGGGTCAATACCGGTAGAGTTCAGAATAGTCAGGCAGGCAAGGGTCAAAACTAGAATCAAACAGGACAAAATCGCACCAGGATACTAACAAGTTAGACCTAACAACGAGCAATTCGTTTGAGCTCAAAGCCCCTTTAAATATTCGAATTTCGTGCATTTTTCAGATGGCACAGGCAATAATTATACAGTGCTTGTAATATATAAAAGTTACTTCTCAAAGTAAATGTTTTAAATAAAAAATCTGAGGGCTCTAAGCTTACCACAAAGCCAAAGAATTATGTTGAGATATGCAATATATTTTCTTTTGAGATGGAACACCTAGAATGTGAATCTGAAAAATACCCTGCATTTCAGAGATTTTTTTTGAAGATACGGTGTAGGTGCTACTACAATAATCTGCTGACTGCATCATGAGACATCGGAATGTTTGGCCAGCAAATATCTCTGGTAAAAGAGATTGGACTGATATATTTGAAATGTGCAGTTTTTATGCTTACATGGATATCTACTCTGTGAATCTGTTGCCACTTTATTAGGGCTTTAGCTAGAGGTCAGTGGGCCAGTGTGCAAAGCTTGATGCAAGTTATTACTCCTTAAAGGGGTACTGTCATGAAAAAAACATGTTTTTTCCAAAACACATCAAATAATAGTGCTGTTCCAGCAGAATTCTGCACTGAAAAGAGCAAAACTGATTTTTTTTTATATTCAATTTTTGTGCTCTGATAAACTTCAATCACTCTTTACTGCTGTACTGCAAGTTAGAGTGATATGAACTCCCTCCCTTTCCCCCCCCCAGCAGCCAAACAAAAGAACAATGGGAAGGTAACCAGATAGCAGCTCCCTAACACAAGATAACAGCTGCCTGGTAGATCTAAGAACAACACTCAATAGTAAAAACCCATGTCTCACTGAGGAGACACATTCAGTTACATTGAGAAGGAAAACCAGCAGCCTGCCAGAAAGCATTTCTCTCCTAAAGTGCAGGCACAAGTCACATGACTGGGGGCAGCTGGGAAATTGACAAAATGTCTAGCCCCATGTCAGATTTCAAAATTGAATATTAAAAAAATCTGTTTGCTCTTTTGAGAAATGGATTTCAGTGCAGAATTCTGCTGGAGTAGCACTACTAACGGATTCATTTTGAAAAAAATGTTTTTTCCCATGACAGTATCCCTTTAAGATTGTCTCTTACTTAAAGGAAAACTATACCCCCAAAATGAACACTTAAGCAACAGATAGTTCATATCATATTAAGTGGCATATTAAAGAATCTCACCAAACTGGAATATATATTTAAGTAAATCTTGCCCTTTTACATCTCTTGCCTTGAGCCACCATTTCGTGATGGTCTGTGTGCTGCCTCAGAGATCACCTGACCAGAAATACTTCAACTCTAACTGTAACAGGAAGTAGTGTGGAAGCAAAAGACACAACTCTGTCTGTTAATTGGCTCATGTGACCTAACATGTATGGTTTGTTGGTTTGTTTGTGAGTACAGTGAATCCTACGATCCCAGGGGGCGGGCCTTATTTTTTAAAATGGCAATTTTCTATTTATGATTACCCAATGGCACATACTACTATTATTATGAAAATGGTTTATTTACATGAAGCAGGGTTTTACATATGAGCTCTTTTATGCAATATCTTTTTATAGAGACCTACATTGTTTGGGGGGTATAGTTTTCCTTTAAAGGAAAAGGAAAGGTTAAAACTAAGTAAGCTTTATCAGAAATGCCTATATCAATACATCATTAAACCCTCAAAGTAATGCTGCTCGGAGTCCTCTGTTAAAAGAAACACCACATTTCATTCCTTCTATTGTGTACACATGGGCTTCTGAATCAGACTTCCTGCTTTCAGCTTAAGCCTCAAGGGCTAGGGCTTGAGCATGCTCAGTTTGTCCTCTCCCTCCCTCCTCCCCTCCCTACTGTAATCGGAGCTATGAGCGAGCAGGGAGAGACTCAGGAAGGAAGTGATGTCACACCAAGTTAATATGGCAGCTGCTATCTTAACAAATAGAGAAAGCTTCTACAGCTGTTTACTCAGGTATGCTAAAGTATTCTACAGAATATAGTGTTCTAGCTTGCACTATTGTGGCTTATCTGTTGGCAGTAACTCGGTAGCTTTCCTTCTCCTTTAAGAGTTCTAAGGATTTGGTTGGTGCATAGAAAGTTGGGGGGGGGGTTCATGAAGTGCAGATTTGATCCTACTGCCTCCCAAACAGCTTTAAACATGTTAAAGAAGTTGTCTTTACTGAATTGCTTGCATGGCTGATTCATTCAAGTGAAATAAATTGGGTCATCTTTCAGGTTACAGAAAATTTGTAGACATATGTAGACATTTGCAAATGTATTGGCTCTCTCTTTTGGGTTTATGACCTTTTAATGATGGTCTGTTTCAAGTTTATTTTATTTTTTTCAAGTATGTGACCTGTTATCCAGAGTCTTTGGGAGTATTTGGAATTTTCTAGATAACGGATCCCATACCTGCATAGTCAAATGCAGCTTTCAAAAGAGAAGGAACGACTCATTTACTGGCTGGGAGGGTGCAATATGTTAAGCACCCCCTGTGAAAGTAATGGGTACATTTTTACCCATGTGTTCCTTTATGAAAAAATGTAGCAGCCCAGGGAAGAAACAATTGCAGCACTACCAACTTGCTGACCTATTCCAGTGTCCATCTTTAGATGTGGAGGCCTATTTCCTAATTCTCGAGGTCAAGAAAAAAATGCAAGAGCAAGAACTCATGTAACTTTTTCTCAAATGCTTGCCTATAAACAGCGACAAAATATTCCCATGTCTGTTTTTATTTGGAAAAGAAGCCGCAGGCCAGTGAGAATCACATTGTTTCATTCATTTTCAATGAGGCTAAAAAAACGCAAATATATTAAAGGGCTGGAAAAATAAATCAAAGGTCAAAAGTCAAGGGTCTAAGTAAAGATTCAAATTTCAAAATTCTAATTTTCGAGTTTATTTTAGTGTAATTCGACTAGGGAATAGTTAAAATTCGATTCGAGTTTTTTAAAAAAAAAATTCCGAAATGTATCATGTACTGGCCCTTTAAGAATTCGAATTCAACTATTCGCCACCTTAAACCTGCCAATTTGCTGTATTAGCCCATGGGCGATGTCCTGGAATCAATTTGGAGATGTTTGGAGAAATCCTGAAATTTTTTTTGGTGAAAAAACTTGAATTGATTCGAGTTTGCTGGTCGATCACATTCACCCGATTTTGAAAGATTGTCGTTTGTTTTTTGAAAAATTTGGTTGTTTTCCCCCCCCCTCCAAATTTTGAGTCCATAGGAGTTTATGGGAGTTTTTACAAACTCTCATGAACTTGAATTTCGACCCTTGGATAAATCTGCACCAGCTTTTACTTGCTGGGTTTTTTCTGTCTACTTTTCTCGGGTTTATTCCGATTCCCACCATTCGAGCATTTGAAGAATATTCTAAAGTATATTTGTGTTTTTTCTCAAATTGTCAAAAAATAGAAAAATCAACTTTTAATATACAATAGAAGTATACTGTACTCTCCTGCTTATGCATGCATGTGTAGGCCCCTGACATGTTATAATTTATATACTGTATGTATATTTTTGGTCTCCTCTCTTTTAGGAGCAGGATCTGGGTATTTTACGTGATCTATAGCTCCAATACTGTAGATGCACAGCCCTGCGTGCCACTAACCTCAAACAGATACTCTTTAACAGTAAAAAATGGATGTGGAATTTTGTATTGGTGATATATTTGTGGTCAGTATTCTAAGTCTCAGATCTTGAAGCGAAAATCTGCACAATTCTCATACAGGCATGGGACCTGCTATCCAGAATGCTTGGGACCTGGGGATTTCCGTTTAAGGGATCTCTCTGTCATTAAAATAATTTAAACATCAGTTAAATCCAATAGGATTGTTTTGATTCCAATAATGACTCATTATTTCTTAGTTGGGATCAAGTACAAGGTATTGTTTTACTATTACAGAGAGAAAATAATTCATTTTAAAAAATGTCATAAAAACTAGTCTATGGGAGACGGCCTTCCTGTAATTTTGAAATTTCTGGATAATGGGTTTCCTAAAAACAGGTCCAATACCTGTATTTGCAGTGCTTGAATTGGGAACAAAAAGGTGAAGGGATGGTGTATGTGTGATGTGCAGCCCCGCCCACAGAAATGGTCTGGTATGAGGAAGGATGTGGCGCGCGCAGCGCGCCAAAAATTTTTTCTGGTGGCCACGCCCCCTTTTGTTGCCACGCCCCCAACTAAATCAGGATGGCGTCGTGGCAATTTCATGTATAAATATCCCCAGAACCCATAGCAGGGAGGCACATAGACAATTTCATATATGAATGAATGCAGCCTGCCAGGAATTGTACTCACACATGGTAAAAAGCTGTAGTCATTCCTCTTTCCTGCTATATATCATGCTTTGATCTCCCTCATTGTGTCTCTGTCCTGGCCACAAATCAAGTTGAGATCTTGCTCCTCTAAAGTGAGTATTTTACTTCTGTGCTCCCACCTCAGTCTTTGTACTTTTCATTCTTCTCCCTCCGACTTCTGCATTATTTAATACTATAGTTCACTGTTCATTTTCTATGAGGTACCCATTTTAACTTCCTGCCCATAATGTTTTACATAATACTGCAAACTTCCAGCCAATATCCTTTAAATTAACCAATCTTGTTTAAGCAGGCATTTCTAATATTTAAAAGAGCCATGTTTTTTTTTTGTCCAGCCAATCAGACAGGCAAAGTTCATATTGGCCTGCATTTGGACTTAGAAGTTAGTTAAATTACTTATGTTCCTATTTAATTTAAATACTAATCTTACCATTTATTAATCGTTGGCTGCAATAAAAAAAATATAACGAAGTGGCTTTTTTAAAAATTGGAAATGCCTGCTAAAACAGGATTTGTTAAAATGACATGGAAAAGGAGCAGTGAGTGAAATATAGTATGAAATAAGGCTGAAGTCTGAGGAATTATATAGAAATGTACAGTGACTGAGGGGGGAGGTTAGAGCACCAGAGTGAAATATGTGCTTTGCAGAGGAGCACTAAATAACAAGTACAGAGAGGGGGGAGGGAGGGTTGAGGAAGGAGATATGAAAAAGGTATGGAGGGGCAAGGAAGGAGAACAAAGAACTAAAGTGGGAAGAGGAGATTGAATGACTGAGGGGGAGCACGGATCACAGAAGTAAAATACGCACTTTGCAAAGAAGCCGAGATCGCAACTTGATTTGTGGCCAGGACGGAGACATCACGACGGGTTAGATCAGCGCATTATAAATGGCAGGACGGAGGAGTGAGCTGTGTGAGTACACAAACACAATGCAGGATTCAATTCGGATCCGTAACCTTCTGTGACAATCTGTACTGATAGCATGTAGTCAAACTAAATAAAGTGATTCCTACATGGCCGTTTTTGGAGGCGAGTGGATTCCACTCTGCAGGCTGTTACTTACACTGGGGCTTCTCTTCCTTTCCCTGCAGCAGCGCATCAATACTGCCGGTACCTGTTAACTCGGCTACTACAGCTGAAATCGGGTAACTCTGCCTGACTGCATATAGGCACTCAATGCTCCTGCAACCAAACTGCCCCCCCCGTCGGACTAGGCCAGCGGGAATTGGCTCTTTTGGGCCCTCCAACCCAGACCCGCTCCCTGCACTCCTGCTTACTTACCTCCCTTTCTGATCGCTGCAACACGAAGGAAACTGTGGCGCGCAGGGGGGGATTGGCGAGCTGAATGGGTGTCCCTGAGGTGGGTTGCAGCTGGGAATGGTGTGGGGGCCGCTGTGCTGCAGGTCCGGTGGGCCCTGGTCCCCCACAGGCCGACGCTGAGTCCAGACAGGTTCTCCCGGCCAAATTGCACTTTCATTTTGCGCGCGCTTAAGAAGAACTATGCAGCAATTGGAGGGGAGGCAGGTTCAATGCGTACACTGTTGTCCAATCACTGCCAGCCTTTATAGGGAGCTTAAAGCAGGACAGTAAAAGCATGGACGCTTTAAGTGACGTAAACAAAATGTCAGCACAGAAAAGCTCCGGTATGCAAAATCTTTGCATCCCGCCCGGCGGGATGCAATTTGGTGAAAAAAAGAAGTGGCGGCATGGCATCCCGCCGCATCCCGCCCCAATTCAAGCACTGTGTATTTGTTAAAGGGATCCTGTCATCGAAAAACATGTTTTTTTCCAAAACGCATCAGTTAATAGTGATACTCCAGCAGAATTCTGCACTGAAATACATTTCTCAAAAGAGCAAACAGATTTTTTTTTTTTTATTCAATTTTGAAATCTGACATGGGGCTAGACATTTTGTCAATTTCCCAGGTGCCCCTGGTCATGTGACTTGTGCCTGCACTTTAGGAGAGAAATGCTTTCTGGCAGGCTGCTGTTTTTCCTTCTCAACGTAACTGTCAAGACCGCCGGGAGCGCGAGGAGTCGCGTCCGCTCCCGGCGGCGAAGAATCCAAGATGGCGGCGCCCAGGCAACCCACGTGGGTTCCGACGCCGGCGCAGTGACGCCAGCACGGCGCGTCGGTCGCAGGCGCGCTGACGCTGGCGCAAGGGCGCCAAATTCAAAAATAAAAGAACGCCTGAGGCGCCAAGATGGCGCCCGAAAATAGGATCCTGTTCCCTAAGTGATCCCTGGGTTCCCTTGCTGTTTTCCCCTGCTATATCTGCCTGATTCCTTGTTGTGACCCTTGCCTGGACCTGGACTTCGCTGATTCTCTGCCTGTCATAGACCCCCTGCCTGGCCCTGGACTTTGTGTGTATTCTGCCTGCCTTTTGACCTGTGCCTGGACTTTGATTATTCTCTTGCCTTTCCCCTGGATACCACGACCCTTATCCCTCCTGAGGGGCTTCCTCCTAGATCCGGACTACTCCCCAGAGGGGGCTCCCGGCTCCCTGACAGTAACTGAATGTGTCTCAGTGGGACATGGATTTTTACTATTGAGTGCTGTTCTTAGATCTACCAGGCAGTTGTTATCTTGTGTTAGGGAGCTGCTATCTGGTTACCTTCCCATTGTTCTTTTGTTTGGCTGCTGGGGGGGGAGGGAGGGGTGTTATCACTCCAATTTGCAGTACAGCAGTAAAGAGTGATTAAAGTTTATCAGAGCACAAGTCACATGACATGGGACAGCTGGGAAATTGACAATATGTCTAGCCCCATGTCAGATTTCAAAATTGAATATAAAAAAATCTGTTTGCTCTTTTGAGAAATGGATTTCAGTGCAGAATTCTGCTGGAGCAGCACTATTAACTGATGCATTTTGGAAACATTTTTTTCCCATGACAGTATCCCTTTAAGCTGGCTAGCTCTCCTTATGGATCCACTGTAATTTAATGTTATTTTGTCATCAAGATCTGCTATTATGTGCTGTGATGTGCAGATTAAACGTTTTTAGGAGTTAACTCTCTGCCATATCATTATGGGCTTCTACAAGCTCTGCCATTTCAGATTCAATGTGAGATGTGCACTCTCTTAACTCCTGTAGCTCATTTTTAAGATCCTGTAGCGCTTTATCTATATTATTGCTCAGAGTGATAAATTATCATTTGCTTTTTGCTTCATGTGCTCTACCTCTGTTATTAAAATCACAGGGCTGTTGGATTTGTTTTAAATGGGAATAATCATTCCCACTGTTGAACTACAAAAAAATGGAGATTGAGATTGAAAATGTTCTTGGCAGTGATTTGCCCTAAGACAAGTTAGTTCACTTGCTATAACATTCAGATAAAGGCTAGAGATGAGAGAAGTTGGTGTACAGCAGAGCAGAAAGTGTGTAGCTCCATTCCCTATACTTCCCATTAAACAACATGATAAAAAAAAATTACAATAAGAGTATAACACCCAGAATAAAATATAGCAGCAATGAATTTAATTGCCAACATTTCCAGAAGCATTTTGTGGACAGCTGGGGATTTATATAGTGAGAAAGTCCTGTAATCCAGCATTTGAATGCAAAATACTACAATTAAAAAGTGCAATATCACAATATACACTGTCCTCCTGAGAACATTATTATACACATTTGTCTTGCTTCAGCGATAAACACTGGCCTATTACAGTTAATCAGATGTCAGCAGATGTCTTTCACTCTACCAGGTCATTCACTGGTATAGTTATTTTACATTTAAAGGGACACTTTTACCAAAATAAATCAGAGCAGTGCTGCCCAAATGTTTCCAAATAGTGGACATGCTATGGACAAATGATTCCATAAACCAGACACTTGTTGGCTAAACTATAATAAAATGAGGATATCATGGATCCCCTGGGCAGACTCAATCTGACTTACAGATCTCCATCTGAGCCAGCCTAGCCTTCATTTATATTAATATTGCCACTTTGGTTCCATTATATATATGCTGGTATACATGGGCCTGCCTGAATTTTTTCATAATTTATTTCTAGTTCAGTCTCAATAAAAAAAATAGTACAAGAGCCAGAGGTGTGAAATCCCTTTGCCATGTCACAACACAGTGGCTTCTAGCGATGGGCGAATCAATCCCTTTTCGCTTTACTGAATAATTTGCAAAACGGTGACAAAAATCATGAAACAGTGGAAATTCGCAAAACACATTGAAGTCAATGGGCACCAAAATAATTTTGAAGCGAGACAATTTTTGATGCGACCATCAATTTTTATACGCGTGATTATTTTGTCCAAATGTCAATGGGCATCCGAATAATTTTGACGCATGACAATTTTTGTGCGCGCAACAATTTTGACATGCGACGGCTAATTTTCGTCGAAGTTTCGAAAAAACATTCGCAGTTGCAAATCCATGCTTGGCAAATTCATGAGGAATCTGTCTTGCTTTGACGAATAATTCGCAAAACGGTGAAAAAAATTCACAAAAGTGAAAATTCGCAAAACACATTGAAGTCAATGGGCACCAAAATAATTTTGAAGCACGACAATTTTTGACGCGAGCAACAATTTTTATTAGGGATGCACCGAAGCCACTGTTTTGGATTCGCCTGAATACTGAACCGAACCCTAATTTGCATATGCAAATTAGGGGTGGGAAGGGGAAGACAGTTTTTACTTCCTTGTTTTGTGACAAAAAGTCAGCGATTTCGCTCCCCAACCCGAATTTGCATATGCAAGTTAGGATTCGAATTCGCTTCGGCCAGGCAGAAGGATTCGGGCGAATCCGAATCCTGCTGAAAAGGGCCGAATCCCGAACCGAATCTGGATTCCGTGCATCCCTAATATTTATACGCATGACTATCTTGTCCAAATGCATTAAAGTCAACACACATCCGAATAATTTTGACGTGTGACAATGTTTATACGCGCAACAGTTTTGATGTGCGACAATTTTGCGCTGCCAGAAAATCATTTGCGCCTGCAAATCCATGCCTTCTGAATTCATTCGCCCATCACTAGTGGCGTCATTTGTTTCCCCCGAAAAAGAGGCTGAGATAAAAAAATAGAAGCTGAAAAAATAAAAAGTTCTTAGACCATTGGAAATACACAGTTTCCATGAAATCTGGTTAACCAAAAAAATGAAAATCTACATAAAATTATTCAATACTGAATTTCTATTTAAATGAGATGAATAAAAAATTATTATTACGGTAATTAAAATCAAGACTGATAATACCTATCTTTCTGCTAAACAAATAGTTAGAATCCTTTGCCTGGAAGGAACTAGAATTAAATGAATAAAAAATTGTCTATATATAAGCACATATGTTCAACCTTAATAAACATCTTACACAGAATTGTCCATAATAAATTAAATATTTGGTTGGATGACAGCATCCTTTTAAAAGACCACCTTGTATCAGCACAGGTATTCTGTTTATTTCCTTACTTAGGAAAATGTCTGCGTCAAAAAATTCAAGGCCTATGTATTTAAAAAAAATAAATCAGAATCATAATCTTTACTCAGTATGGTATTACTAGGGTCTGCTTTCTCTCTGACAGTTATCATCAGTCCCTAAAAACTCAGAAAGGACCCAGTTCGTATTGATTTCAATATCTTTTTTAAAGCAAACAGATAAATGCATTTGCCTTTGCAATACTGTATTTATCCAAATGATATTTCTAGGAAAGGCCTTGCTAAGTCTGTGTGTAGTTCAGGTGTTATCATGTAGTGCAAAACTGTCAGTTTAAGACTGAAAAAAACCCATAAAATGGTTTGTCAATGCATATGCAAATGTGTTTTTTGTGGACACAAAACCTATAGATCATAGGCAAGTACATCTTTAGTGCTATGATCATATGAGTTTCCTAATAAAGCCAGTGATCCCACAGCATTTCAAATTGTTGCATAACTTCACCTGAATATGAGCTATAAATTATAGATGATCTGGCTAATGGCATATTAAATGTGCTCAGCACTGAAAGCAAAGATATTTATTAAATGAGAACTAACCCCTACAAATGAATATGGCTTGAAATGCCATATTTTATATATTATTGAACCAGCTTAAAGGTTCAGCGTCTCTATAGTAGTTATGATTCAGACCTTCAAAGTTGTCACAGGAGTTTCCCATCTTGGAATATGTTAGTACAGGTATAGGATCCCTTATCCAGAAACCCAATATTCAGAAAGCTCCGAATTACAGAATGGTTGTCTCCCATAGACTCCATTTTATCCAAATAATCCAAATTTTTAAAAATGATTTCCTTTTTCTCTGTAATAATAAAACAGTAGCTTGTACTTGATCCCAACTAAGATACAATTAATCCTTATTGGAAGCAAAACCAGCCTATTGGGTTTATTTAATGTTTAAATGAATTTCTAGTATACTTAAGACATGAAAACCCAAATTACGGAAAGATCCGTTATCCGGAAAGCCCCAGGTCCCGAGCATTCTGGATAAAAGGTCCCATACCTGTAGTGTCTGTGACATGCACATGCTCAGTTTACTTTAAGCTAAGCTTAGGGGTTATCACAAATCATGAAGCAGAAAATACGTTTTACCTGTCATATAAGATTATGCTACAGGGCAAATTATTACATTTTGATGCTAATCGTGCTAGTTTCTGAGCTGCCATTTACCAATAAGTATTTACTAATCAGCCTCAGCCTTATATTGTTACAATTATA